>JAUDYJ010000003.1:10462311-10829811 GCA_030761175.1 Masticophis lateralis
GATGTCATGCTGGCCACATGACCATGGAAACATCTTCGGACAGTACTGACTGGCTGGCTTGAAACAGAGATGAGCATCCTTTACCTTATTAAGTTATGCAATGCCATCTTCTTATACATTTTTATTTAGAAAGAAACCACTTGCTTTTGATGAAGATTATTAATGGGGGTTATAAGACTGCAGTCTTATTTTTCTTCCTGGAAAAAAATGATGGGAAAAAACTGTGAAGATAAATAGAAATCTTAATGACTCGTGTTAAACTTAAAAAATTAGAACCTCAGAACTGTTGGTGTTTTCAGGCACAATCTGGATTGAAAGTAATGTGATAAATTATAGCTTTCTTCTAATCAAAAGGATTACTTTCATGTCTATAATCCTACTGATTTTTTTTTTATGTGCATATCCTTATGCACCCACTAGTAAAAATTAATGAGATCGGTAACGATCAGAGATAGGATTTATTTATTGGATAAAGAGTCTCCCAGTTGTGCAACTGACTTGTATATGACCTTGACAAGTCATTTCCAGATTACTTTGCTATTTTAAAAAAATGTTCTTTCGTTGCTGAGTCTTTTCTTGCTTCCTACATGAAAAGATTCTAACTTGTTTCATTGTCAAGAGCCATTTTGTGATGCTGTGCTATTCAAAGAGACATACTTAAGCTTGAACTGTAGGTACATATTTTGGCAGCCCTGTAATATACTGGTGCCTATTAACTCTTATTTCTTCTCCAACTGCCTTCGGCTTTCCAGCAAACTACAGAAATTTCCGAAGAATCCTCCACGCAGTACCTTCATATCACCGAAGCCGGAGATCTGCAAGGGACACAGACAGCTGTTGCAGCTCTGCAGGACCTCAGATATACCTCAGAGAATGGTAACATGCTCTCATTAAGACCAAATCAATACTTTTTTTTTTGATGTTTCAGCCAGTTCGGTCTAGTGATTAAGGCACCAGGTGAAAAAGCAGGAAACTCTGAGTTCTATTCCCACTTTAGGCAAAAAAAAATTCCAACTGGGTGACTTTGGGCCAATTACCTGGAGGCCGTGAGTTCTAGTCCCGCCTTAGCCATGAAAGCTGGCTGGGTGACTGGACCAATCACCTGGAGACAGTGAGTTCTAGTCCCGCCTTAGGCATTAAAGCTGGCTGGGTGATTTTGAGCCACTCACCTGGAGACAATGAGTTCTAGTCCCGCCTTAGGCATGACAGCTGGCTGGATGACTTTGGGCCAGTCACCTGGAGACAATGAGTTCTAGTCCTGCCTTAGGCATGACAGCTGGCTGTGTGGCTTTTGGCCAATCACCTGGAGACCGTGAGTTCTAGTCCCACCTTAAGCATTAAAGCTTAATGCTCAGATAGCTCAACAGGCTAATAGCCTGTTATTAAGATTCAGCTGTCTGCAATTATTGTAAGGTTCGAGGCTCAAGGTTGACTCAGCCTTCCATCCTTAGAAGGGATGGAAGGTTGAGTGGGGCAATAAGCTGACTTTGTATAAATATACAAAAGTATGAAGGCTATTGCTTAACCCATTGTAAGCCGCCTTGAGTCTCCAGAGAAGGGTGGCATATAAATCTAATTAAAAAAAAAAGCTGGCTGGGTGACTTTGGGCCAATCACCTGGAAACCGTGAGTTCTAGTCCCGCCTTAGGCATGAAAGCTGGCTGGGTGACTTTGAGCCAATCACCTGGAAACCGTGAGTTCTAGTCCCGCCTTAGGCATGAAAGCTGGCTGGGTGACTTTGGGCCAATCACTTGGAGACCATGAGTTCTAGTCCCGCCTTAGGCATGAAAACTGATTGGGTGACTTTAAGTCAATCACTAGGAGATGGTGACTTTAGGCCAAGCTGTTAGGTACGACATTTGAAAGATAAGAAGAAAAGACAGCATCAGCATTCAGTTAATATTGCAGATGCAATAAATGAAAGGGGAAATTTACACAAGACTCTGAGGGAAAAATTGGCATAAAATGCAATAAAGCCCTCAAGCAGGAGAAAATAAGCATGAAAGGAGGGAGGTGAGACATTTGAGTCAGAAGACAAGAGGGATATTTTGGCATACAGGAAGTCCAGTTGGAACCAGAATTTCCTTTGCAAAGCAAGGTGGTTCTTAAGTGAACCACGCCTGATTCTACGACCATTTTTTGTCATGGTTGTTAAGCAAATCGCTGCAGTTCTTAAGTGAATCATGCGGTCGTTAAATAAATCCATATTCCCCCATTGACTTTGCAAAGGTGCAATGGCGATCACAGGTGTCCAGAACATTGCAACCATCGTAAAGTCAGGCTGATTGCCAAACACCCCAAATTTGATCTCCACGTGGCTGTGGGAGGGTGGGGGGGGTGGGAATCATAAGTGTGAGGACCAGTGGGAAGTCCCTTTTTTCAATACCTTTGTAACTCGCTAAACAAACAGTTGTAAATCGAGAATTACCTTTAGCGTGTAGAGGGGTTGTACAGGCAGTGCAGAAAGGTGAGCAAGGGGAACGGTGGTCCCCGTGCCTCAAAGTTTGCATCCTCCTCACTGTGTTAATCTTAATGCTTCTCCCCCATAAGGAGGAAGGCTTGATGCCACGGCTGTCAACATCCTTCAGCAAATCATTGAGCTGGGATCAGAGCCCCATGACGGCGCGGCTCTAGCTTCTGTGGTTGCCATGGCCCCAGGAACCGTCACTGTGGTGAAGCAGGTAATCTTCCTTTTCATTCCCAGTTGAATGCTCTCTCTCTCGCGCTCTCTCTCTCCCTCCCTCTTCCTTTCTCTCCCTCCCTCCCTCTCCCTCCCTCTCTCTCCCTCCCTCTCTCCCTCCTTCACTCCCTCCCTCTCTCTCCCTCTCCCCCTCTCTCCCTCCCTCTCCCTCTCTCCCCTCTCTCTCCCTCTTTCCCTCTCTCTCTGTCTCTGCCTCCCTCTCTCTCTCTCCCCTCTCTCCCTCCCTCCCCCCTCTCCCTCTCTCTCTCCCTCCCTCTCTCCCTCCTTCACTCCCTCCCTCCCTCTCTTTCCCTCTCCCCCTCTCTCCCTCCCTCTCCATCTCTCTCCCTCCCTCTCTCTCCCTCCCTCCCTCCTTCACTCCCTCCCTCTCTTTCCCTCTCCCCCCTCTCTCTCCCTCCCTCTCTCCCTCCTTCATTCCCTCCCTCTCTTTCCCTCTCCCCCTCTCTCTCCCCTCTCTCCCTCCCTCCCTCTCTCTCCCTCTCCCCCCTCTCCCCCTCTCTTTCCCTCTCCCCCTCTCCCCCTCTCTCCCTCCCTCCCCTCCCTCTCTTTCCCTCTCCCTCTCCCCCTCCCTCTCCCTCCCTCTCTCTCCCTCTCCCCCCTCTCCCTCTCTTTCCCTCTCCCCCTCTCTCCCTCCCTCCCCCTCCCTCTCTTTCCCTCTCCCTCCCTCTCCCTCTCTCTCTCTCTACCTCCCTCTCTCCCTCCTTCACTCCCTCCCTCTCTCTCCCTCTCCCTCTCTCCCCTCTCTCTCCCTCCTTCCCTCTCTCTCTGTCTCTGCCTCCCTCTCTCTCTCTCCCCTCTCTCCCTCCCTCCCCCCTCTCCCTCTCTCTCTCCCTCCCTCTCTCCCTCCTTCACTCCCTCCCTCCCTCTCTTTCCCTCTCCCCCCTCTCTCCCTCCCTCTCCATCTCTCTCCCTCCCTCTCTCTCCCTCCCTCCCTCCTTCACTCCCTCCCTCTCTTTCCCTCTCCCCCTCTCTCTCCCTCCCTCTCTCCCTCCTTCACTCCCTCCCTCTCTCTCCCTCTCCCCCTCTCTCCCTCCCTCTCCCTCTCTCCCCTCTCCCTCTCTCTCTCTCTACCTCCCTCTCTCCCTCCTTCACTCCCTCCCTCTCTCTCCCTCTCCCCCTCTCTCCCTCCCTCTCCCTCTCTCCCCTCTCTCTCCCTCCTTCCCTCTCTCTCTGTCTCTGCCTCCCTCTCTCTCTCTCCCCTCTCTCCCTCCCTCCCCCCTCTCCCTCTCTCTCTCCCTCCCTCTCTCCCTCCTTCACTCCCTCCCTCCCTCTCTTTCCCTCTCCCCCCTCTCTCCCTCCCTCTCCATCTCTCTCCCTCCCTCTCTCTCCCTCCCTCCCTCCTTCACTCCCTCCCTCTCTTTCCCTCTCCCCCCTCTCTCTCCCTCCCTCTCTCCCTCCTTCATTCCCTCCCTCTCTTTCCCTCTCCCCCTCTCTCTCCCCTCTCTCCCTCCCTCCCTCTCTCTCCCTCTCCCCCCTCTCCCCCTCTCTTTCCCTCTCCCCCTCTCCCCCTCTCTCCCTCCCTCCCCTCCCTCTCTTTCCCTCTCCCCCTCCCTCTCCCTCCCTCTCTCTCCCTCTCCCCCTCTCCCTCTCTTTCCCTCTCCCCCTCTCTCCCTCCCTCCCCCTCCCTCTCTTTCCCTCTCCCTCCCTCTCCCTCCCTCTCTCTACCTCTTCCCCCTCTCTCTCCCTCCTTCCCTCTCTCTCTCTCTCTCTCTCTCCCTGTGATCCTGTGAAACATCCTTTGGTTATTTAGCAATAGCAATAGCAATAGCACTTAGACTTACATACCGCTTCACAGTGCTTTCCAGCCCTCTCTAACCGGTTTACAGAGTCAGCCTCTTGCCCCCAACCATCTGGGTCCTCATTTTACCCACCTCAGAATGATGGAAGGATGAGTCAACCTTGAGCCTGGTGAGATTCGATCTGCCAAACTGCTGGCAGCCGGTGATCAGCAGAAGCAGCCTGCAGTACTGCACCCTAACCACTGCGCCACCGCGGCTCATTTGACACACAGGTGCATTTTTGAGATCTGGTTGATCTCAGCTGAAGGTGGTGGTTCTTTTGCCAAGCAACTCATTCCTACACCACTCACCAGGCGCCTATGAGTTCTAGTTCCACCTTAGGCATGAAAGCTAGTTGCATGACTCCTGGGCCTATCACCAGGAGACAGTGAGCACAAATTTTGCCTTAGGCATGAATACTGGCTGGGTGATTGTGGGGCAGTGTAGGAAAATGAAAATCAGAGCCTGGGGGCAGAGTCAAAAGAGGAATTAACCTAGAACAGGGATGGCTAATCTTTTTGCCATCGCGTGCCAAAAGCGGGGGAGCACAGTGGGGTCACACGCACGCGTGCCCACATCCATAATTCTAGGCCTGTTTTTCACTCAATCCAGGCTCCAGAGCCTTTCTAGGAGCCCGGGGAGGGTGAAAATGGCTTTCCCCACCCCCACAGAGGCCCTCCGGAGGCTGGAAACAGTGTGTTTCCTGACTTCTGGTGGGCCCAGAAGGCTCGAAAATCAGCTGGCCGGCGCACACATGGATGCTGGAGCTGAGTTTGTGCCCCCACTGATATGGCTCCACGTGCCACCTCTGGCACCCGTGCCATAGGTTCGCCATCACAGGCCTAGAATCTCTACGTTGCCACAAGCAGACTAAGTCCAACCCCCTTTGAATTCCATGGACCCTTATCTAACTCCAAGCAGGCAGTAACCATTAATTGTCAAGATTCCTGTGCATAGACATGAATAACAGTAAGTTAGTTTAATTGGACCTTCACGTGTGAAGCTGATCTTTCGTGCCTGACAGCCAGTCCCTTGCTCTCAGCCCAATCCACCACATGGGCTTGTGGGTGGGGAAAAATAGGAGGAGGAAGGTGGGTTGAGTATGTTCGCCATCTTAATTTATTAAATTAAAAGCGGGAAATAAATAAATGCAGACAGACAGACAGACATATCAAGGTAGAAAAAAATAGACCAAATGTAAAAGTGGAGGAAAAGAAAACAAGCCAATGCAATCCTAGATAGTATTACCAGAGGGTTAGAATCATCAAGATCATATGAAGTGTTCGTACTGCTTCATAAAATCGTACTTGGAATACTGCATCCATATTATAAAACAGATGTTGAGACTCTGGAAAGAGTGCAGAAAAGAGCAACAAGGATGATTAGAGGGCTGGAGTCTAAAACACATGAAGAACGGTTGCTGAAATTGGGTATGTCTCATTTAATGAAAAGAAGGACTAGCGGGTGACATGATAGCAGTTTTCCAGTATTTGAGGGGCTGCCCCAAAGAAGAGGGAGCCGAGCTATTCTCCAAAGCACCTGAAGGCAAGACAAGAAGCAATGGATGGAAACTAATCAGGGAGAGAAGCAACCTGGAACTAAGGGGAAATCTCCTTAGTTACAGTTAGAACAATTAACCAGCAGAACGGGAATTGCTTCGGGAAATTGTGGGTGCTCCATCACTGGAGGTTTTTAAGAAGGGATTGGACAACCATTTGTCTGAAATGGTATAGGGCTGTGATGGCGAACCTATGGCACGCGTGCCATAGGTTCGCCATCACAGCCCTATACCATTTCAGAGCCATATCTGTGCGCACGCGAGCATTGCCCTAGCTCAGCTCCAGCCTGCATGAGTATGTCAGCCACCTGATTTTCAGGCCTTTTGGCCCCACCAGAAATCGGGAAACGGGCAGTTTCTGGCTTCTGGGGAGGCGGGGAAGGCTGTTTTCGCCCTCCCCAGGCTCCTAGAAAGCCTCTGGAGCCTCAGGACGGCAAAAAACAGGCCTATTGGGCCCACCGTGACATCACATGCCAAAAGTGGGGGGAGCGTGGGGGGGGGGTCGCACGTGCATGCACGGGGGGGTGGGGCACATTGAATTATGGGTGTTGGCACGTGCACGCTCGACCCCCCAAGCTCTCCCCCCCCCATTTTTGGCACGCAATGGCAAAAAGGTTAGCCATCACTGGTATAGGGCATTGGTGGCAAACCTATGGCATGCGTGCCAGAGGTGGCACACAGGGCCTTCTCTGTGGGCACGTGCGCCATTGCCCTGGCTCTGTTTCAGGTCTCTGCTGGTCTTCTGGTCTGCCACACATGTGTGGGGTGCACAGGCATGCACCCATGTCTTGCAGTTTGGGTGGGGCGCGGGCGCATGTGCGGGGGACGCACACGTGGACGGGGCTTACGCACGCATGCGCCCACGTCTTGCAGTTTGGACACACGCACACACTTCGGGCACTCAGTGCCTAAAAGGTTCTCCATCACTGGTATAAGGTCTCCTGCTTTAGGAAAACCTCCAAAGTTCTTTCGTCTGTTATTCTGTTCTGTTAAGGTTTTGTTAAAGGCTAAGCTTTACTCCGTGTTGGGCCTGTCTTGCCATCATTGCTGAAGCTTTGGGCAGCCTTTTTTTTTCTTTCTTTCTTCAATGGGATTCCGACTTGGTCCTTGTCATCCCTTTCCATCCCTTAATCTCGGTTAGAGCACTTTCTGCTTCCTTCTCCCTCCCTTCCCTGAAAGCGATGGTTGGTCTCCAGCTGCTGTGAGAATTGCCTCTCCTCCTCTCTCAGCTGCGGTCCTTACCAGCCCTCTCTGCGTGATTCCTCTCTTTGTGTGAATCTTTCTTCTTTCCTTCAATCAGTCTGGCTACACGAGCTTTGCGGAATTGTTCAAATGCAGCCACTAAGGAGGGTGAATAGCAATAGCACTTAGACCTACATGCCGCTTCACAGTGCTTTTACAGCCCTCTCTAAGCGGTTTACAGAGTCAGCCTCCTGCCCCCAACAATCTGGGTCCTCGTTTTACCCATCACGGAAGGATGGGAGGCTGAGACAACCTTGAGCCCGGGAGAATCGAACTGCTGGCAACCAACTGTCAGCAGACGTAGCCTGCAGTATTGCACTATAACCACTGCACCACCATGGATGTATGTGGTGCCTAAAATGATTAATTATATGATTGGTTTGTAAGTGGAGTAGTTTGGAGTTAAGCTTACACCAAGCTCACTAGCAAAAAAAGCATCTTATTTGGACATTAAGTTGGCCAGGCCTTATATCTTAGCCACTATTTTTGGGTAAAGGTAAAAGTAAAGGTTCCCCTCGCACATATGTACTAGTCATTCCTGACTGTAATGGCTGGTGCCTCATCTCCATTTCAAAGCCGAAGAGCCAGCGCTGTCTGAAGACATCTCCATGGTCATGTGGCCGGCAGGACTCAACACCAGAGGCGCATGGAACACTGTTACCCTCCCACCAAAGGTGGTCCCTATTTTTCTACTTGTATTTTTTACGTGCTTTTGAACTGCTAAGTTGGCAGAAGCTGGGACGAGTAACGGGCGTTATGCGGCACTAGGGATTCGAACCACTGAACTTCCAACCTTTCGATCGACAAGGTCAGCGTCTTAGCCACTGAGCCACCGCGTCCCTAATTTTTAGGTAGAATGGGTTTAAGTCCGTTCTAGGGAAGAAATCTCTTTTGTGGGATCCTTGGTGCTGCCTTCTGAGCAAACCCCACTCCCTTTTAGTATTGATGTCATTACCCAGTCAGGTAATGAATGTTCTCTTCTTATCATTTGATAGTGTTTGCAATGACTGATAACTCCTGTTGTAGCTGTCCCCACAAGCCATTGGAGACCTCCCTCCTTGTGACAAGGAGCAGAAAAGGCTGGACTCCTTTCCACTTTCGCTGAGTGGCCGTGATAAATGCTTTCAGGCTGCTTTGCGGCCATGGGGCTGCCAGCTCGGGCCCTTCCCCCCAGTTTCTCCACACCTCTCTTCTGTTTTTGTTGATTATCTTGCTGAATTTCTTGACTGTCCACTGAAAGAAGTGATGAGTCAAGGAATTGAGTTGGCATGTTGCGAGCACCAAATTACCTGACATGAAGGACTGGAACAATTCCTTAGCTAGCCTTGCAGAAACTCAATTAAGTTGAGCAAAATAAACGCCGAGGCTCTTCTTGGGGTTCTGAAGCCGCTTCATAATATGGCCGAAAAAGAAAGTTGCCTTCTCTATAAGCTACCCCAGCCCATTGGAAGAGCCTCCCATTGAAATCCAGGCACTGGGTTAGGATGGGGAGAAATGGATGTGGAGCAATTATTTTTACAAATAGAGACGAGACGAGACGAGACGAGAAGAGAAGAGAAGAGAAGAGAAGAGAAGAGAAGAGAAGAGAAGAGAAGAGAAGAGAAGAGAATTCTTTATTGGCCAAGTGTGATTGGACACACAAGGAATTTGTCTTTGGCGCATTTGCTCTCAGTGTACATAAAAGAAAAGATACATTTGTCATAAGGTACAACACTGAATGATAATCATAGGGTACAAATAAGCAATCGAATCGTATTAGGAAACTATCAGTATAAATCGTAAGGATACAGCAAGAAGTTACAGCCATACAGTCATAAGTGGGAGGAGATGGGTGATAGGAACGATAAGAAGATTAATAGTAATAGTAATGCAGACTTAGTGAATAGTTTGACAGTGTTAAGGGAATTAGTTTGATTAGCAGAGTGATGGCGTTCAGGGAAAAAACTATTCTTTTGTCTAGTTCTGGTGCGCAGTGCTCTATAGCGTCATTTTGAGGGTAAGAGTTAAAATAACTTATGTTCAGGATGCGAGGGTTCTGTAAATATTTTCACAGCTCATAGTGCTTATGACAGAGAATAATAGAGTTGGAAGGGACCTTGGGGGTCTTCTAGACCCTGCTCAAGCAGGAGACCTTATAGTATAAGGCCGTGATGACGAACCTATAGCACGGGTGCCACAGGTGGCACACGGAGCCATATCGGTGGGCATGTGAGCTCAGCTCCAGCATGCATGCGTGTGCCAGCCAGCTGATTTTCAGGCCTTCTGGGCCCACCAGAAGTCAGAAAACATACTGTTTCTGGCCTCTGGGGGGGGCCTCTGAAGGGGTGGGGAAGGCTGTTTTTGCCCTCCCCAGGCTCCTAGAAAGGCTCTGGAGCCTAGAAAGGCTCTGGAGCCTGGGGAGAGCAAAAAATGGGCCTACCAGGCCCACTGTGCCATCGCGTGCCAAAAGCGGGGGGAGCATGGGGGGCAGGTGGCATAGAATTATGGATGTGGGCACGCGTGCGTGTGACCCCACCGCGCTCCCCCCGCTTTTGGCACGCAATGGCAGAAAGGTTAGCCATCACTGGTATAAGGTATAAGGCTTATACCATTTCAGACAAACAGTTGTCCAGTCTCTTTTTGAAATCCTTCAGTGATGGAGCACATCACTTTCTGAAAGCACGCTATTCCATTGGTTGATTGCTTCTAATAGCCAACACACCTTCCTCTTCCTATTTTCCTCACAACAGCAACAACGCTGTGAGGCAGGCTGGGCTGAGAGAGAGTGAGTGACTGGCCCAAAAGCATCCAGGCAGCTTTCATGCCTAAGACGGAATTAGAACTCAGAGCCTCCTGGCGATTCTCCCAAGCCATCTAGCTGGCTTTTTCATGGCTGTGGCAGGACTTGAACTCGCGATCGTTGGCTTTGTAGCCTGCTTCTTGCATGGGCGACATGGTCCTTTTATTGTTGCAGTCTTGGTTTTGCCGTGCTTTATTTTCTTTTCAACCCCTGATACAGTGATGGGTTTCACTTACCTTTGCTACCGGTTCGCTCGTATGCGCAGAGCGTATTTGATGACATCCGGGCGAGTGGGCGGAGCCTCCCGCCACCACTGCTACCAGTTCGCCTGAACTGAGGCGAACCGGTAGCAACCCACCACTGCCCTGATCGTCTTTATTAGCGGTGAATAAGAAGAAAAAGACATTTCTTTGACTAATAAACAAATACTGCCCATATAAATTTAACATGTAACAAATAAATAACACCATCTGAGGAAAAATTCATGGGGAGAATGGATGCTTTTTCAATCTCTAATTGTTCTACATCCATCCTTCTTGAATGTATTATGTTAAAGGCAGTATGTTGTGGACTTCAACTCCCAGAGTCCTTCCCAGAGTCCCCCCAGAGTCCCTATGTTGTGGACTTGTGGACTTCAACTCCCAGAGTCCTTCCCAGAGTCCCCTCAGAGTCCCTATGTTGTGGACTTGTGGACTTCAACTCCCAGAGTCCTTCCCAGAGTCCCCCCAGAGTCCCTATGTTGTGGACTTGTGGACTTCAACTCCCAGAGTCCTTCCCAGAGTCCCCTCAGAGTCCCTATGTTGTGGACTTGTGGACTTCAACTCCCAGAGTCCCTCAGCCAGCAACGCTGGCTGAGGGACTCTGGGAGTTGTAGTCCACAAGCCTTAAAGTTGCCAAGGTTGGAGACCCCTGCTTTAAAGCAATGTATTTAAAGGCAGTATGTTTAAAGCAATGTATTGTTGTTGTTGTTTGCTTTGGGGGTGGGGGATATTGTGATTCTCTCAGCCCTGTGACTGTCAGCTATTGAAACAGTAGTAAGAGTAAAAAGACTGGAGGTTACTTTAATGAGCCTCTTTATCTCTGTCATCTAAAAATCCCTCTAAGCAGAAGGGAAGATTGAAGTGGGCAGAAGAAGAAGGACAGGTCTCACTCCCCCTCCCTCAGTGTAAAGGAGATAATTGTATCCCATTTATCTCTTAGTCCTAATTACTTACCTAATTATACAACTCATCTTGAAATAGAATTTTCTTTTATCAATAAAGTCAGTGTATGTGTGTTTCTGGTGTGTCTCCGTATAGTATATGTGATATTACTCACAACCCATTCTTTCGGTCCTGTTGGGTCTTTACAGTTAGTCCTTGGCTTACAACTAGTTGTTTAGCGACTTTTCAATGTTACAGTGCCCCTCCTCCCAAATAGAATAGAATTCTTTATCGGCCAAGTGTGATTGGACACACAAGGAATTTGTCTTTGGTGCATATGCTCTCAGTGTACATAAGGAGAATAAAATGCATTCATCAAGAATAAAAAATAGAACACAGGGATAGGGGTGAATTCCAGCAGGTTCTGACAGGTACTGGAGAACCGGTAGTGGAAATTTTGAGTAGTTCGGAGAACCAGCAAATACCACCTCTGGCTCCCTTCTCACCAAGAGATTTTGCATATCCTTCCCCCAGGAGTGGGAAGGGAATGGGGATTTTGCAGTATCCTTCCCCTGGAGTGGGGTGGGAATGGAGATTTTGCAGTATCCTTCCCCTGCCACGCCCACCAAGCCACACCACGCCCAGCTAGCCACACCCACAGAACTGGCAGTAAAAAAAATTGGATTTCACCACTGAGTCAAGGTTACTAATAAGCTATCAAATCGTACTAGGAAACAAATAAAAACAATATACCGTATTTTTCGGCGTACAAGACGCACTGGAGTATAAGACACACCTACCTTTTTTGGTTGTTGTTTTTTTTAATTTTTTTTTCTTTTTTAGACAAACATACATACAAACATACAATGTATTTTCTTTGAACAGAGTATTTGGCTGGTTCACAAATTTAAACAGTGTTTAGTCATTTCAAGTAAATTTACAATTTCTATATTTCCTTTTTGCCATATTTATTCCTCATCTATTTTTTTTTAAAAAAATATTACCCTTCATTCTCATCTCTAATCTTAATCAAATTCAATTTTTCCCTTCTATTCTATATTATACCCCTTCCCATTGTCATCTGTTTTTATATCCATCCTCACATTGGTTAATTATTTAATATTACAATTGTTTAATACAAATTCAACATTTTTATATAAATCAATTAGTTCTAACTACCTTTTTTGTATATTAATCAATATGAACATGAATATTCCAATTATTTGCATGCAATCCAATTTCTTACAAATCAATTAATTATATTTACCAATAATAATAAACCAAATAATTTCCCCCATATATTCCTCCAAACCACAACTTAACCATTTCCGCTTTCAAAACAATATACAATTAATAGTATCTCAATTATTACAATTCCCTAGTTAAATAAAGCTTTTTTTCTTTTGTGTTTTAAAATCTTGAACTCTCTTTTGCCCTAAATTTCCCATTGTTTGTACCTGGTGAGAAAAAAGAAAAAGAAATCTCCCTCTGCCTCATTTTGTCACGTTGCAGCTTTACTTTCAGTTTCGTTTTTTTCAGCATAGCTGGGGGGGGGGAATCTACTCCAGCACTCTGCAGCAAGCAGCAGGGCCCTGAGCAAAACAGCTGAGAGCAAATCAGCTGAGAGTCGGGTGGCGGATCTAATCAACTTGTGCTAATTAACCTATGCTGAAGCTGAAAGGGGCTGTTTTTTCTTGCTGTTTGCTTGCAAGGAGGTAAATGCTGTAAGGCACAAGCCTCCACTGCTTGGAGGTCATCCAGGGGTGAAATGCTACCGTTTCGCTCTGGTACAGGCAAACCAGTAGTGATAAAAACTACCACTTCGGGCGAACCGGTACTAAAAAAATGCTTTAAAAAGTAAAAAAAAAAAAAAAAAGGTTCCAGCAATCACAGCTGTGCCGTGCGATTGTCAGAACTTTTTCTTTCCTTTTTTAAAGCATTTTTTACTACCTATTCGCTGGAACCGGTAATAAAAAAAATGCTTTTAAAAAGAAAAAAAAAGGTTCTAACAATCATGCTGCATAGCTGTGATCATCAGAACCTTTTTTTTAAAACTTTTTAAAAGCATTTTATTTTTTCTACCAGTTTGGGCGTATAGATAGTAAAAAATGCTTTAAAAAGATTTTTTAAAAAAATTGGCCACGCCTACTCAGTCACATGACCCCCACCACCACCAAGCCACGCCCAAGCCACGCCCATAGAACCGGTAGCAAAAACAAAATGTGCATTTCACCACTGAGGTCATCCAGATCAACCCCTTGCTCAAGCAATTCTATACAATTTCAGACAAGTGGCTGTCCGGCCTCTTTCAGAACCTCCAAGTCGAAGAATTAAAAGAGAATTAAAATGGAAAGGCATCTCCATGTGATTTGACAGCTGCTATGAACTTGTTTCTTTTCTTTTCTTTTCTTTTCTTTTCTTTTCTTTTCTTTTCTTTTCTTTTCTTTTCTTTTCTTTTGTCAGACAGATATAAAATTAAAATTTTGGGTAGGTGGCATTCAGTTCAACAGGAGCCACACGGAAAGAGCTTAAACACTGATCTGATTTGACTTGAACACACCCTGAGAAACACAGCAATTTGTCATGGTAAAAGATGCAGGCAACAAAGCTGAGGCGTCACAGCAGTCAGTCGAACGACAAAACTAGTAGAAAACATACGGAGAAGAGCAGCTAGGAAAGCTGCTAAATTAATTTAATGGCCATTTTCTTTTCAGGAGAATATCAAATTGAATAGGCACAGCGGCTTGGTGCCTTTGTCCCCAATGAGATTTTAGTTTCCGATCACTTTTCCATCAGCCACCTTACCTATTCATCTTTGCTGCCCGTGTTATTTGTTCGCATGTCTCCACGGCATTTAAAATTATGCCGGGCTTTTGACGAAAAAGAAAAACAAAATGCCCATTTGAACACCTATTCAGGCTATGTTATCCTTGGCTTGCAAGCCTCCCTGCGCCTCCTACCCCTCTATCCCGAGCAATCCGATTTGTTGCCACGGCAATTGTATGTGCTGCAGAGTGTCGTTCGCAGGATAAATTGCAAGTCGGTTCTGTGATGTTGTGACATGAAGCAACTCCTGGCTGCCATAGAACAACGGGGTTGACAATTCACTGCCAGTAAACTTTTTGTGCCAAGGGAGGGGTCGGGGAGATAGTGCAATCCTGTAGTTTCAGTAGCCCATCTGTTAACTGTTGGGTTAGCTGTTTTGATTCTGTGCTGTAAATGATTATGTGGCTTGCAAATGTTAAATCATTAAGCCTGAGTTTATGGATGATGGAAACTAATCAAGGAGAGAAGCAACCTAGGAGAAATTTCCTAACAATGAGAACAAGCCTCTGGAGCCTGGGGGGAGCAAAAAACAGGACATCCAGTTCCATAGGAAGTTGGCAAATGGGCCGTTTCCGGCCTCTGGAGGGTATCCGGGGGGGTACCGAAGGCTGTTTTTGCCCTCTCCAGGCTCCAAGAAAGCCTCTGGAGCCTGGAGAGGGTGAAAAATGGGCCTACTGGGGCCACCGTGCCATCGTGTGCCAAAAGCGATGGGAGCACGGGGGTGGGGTTCATTGAATTACGGGTGTAGGCATGCCCGCCCACGACCCCCCTGTGCTGCCCCTGCTTTTGGCACGCAACAGCAAAAAGGTTAGCTCCCTGGTATAGGATCCTGCTCGAGGAGCAAGGGGTTGGACTAGAAGACCTCCAAGTTCCCTTCCAACTCTTGTTACTCTGATTGAGCAACAGGCAGGCCCGTTGCTTATTAGATCTTTCTCTTGTTTACGCCCCATTTCTTTTTGAAGTGTCCCCTGCTAAGAAAAATATGGTTAGCTGAACACCTTTAGATTATATAGTACAGAGATGCTGAAATTACTACATATGTCTCCCCTGGATGATTAGAAAGAGTACAGGTAATCTTCAGCTTACAACCATTCATTTAATAACCGTTCAGAGTTACAACGGCATTGAAAAAAGTGAATTATAATTTTTCACACCTATAACAACAACAACAACAATAATAATGATAATAATAACTTTAATTCACTTAACACACAAAGGCCAGGTCCAACACACATAACAATCCCCAAACACACTCCCACCCACCACAATTCCCCACACCTAAACCTAAACCACCCAAACTTCCACACAACAGCACACAACAGCATGCAATTACTGCATGTTCGAATCTCACCAGGCTCAAGGTCGACTCAGCCTTCCATCCTTTCTAAGGTAGGTAAATTGAGGACCCAGTTTGGGGGGGGCAATAAGCTGACTTTGTATAAATATACAAAAGTATGAAGGCTATTGCTTAACACATTGTAAGCCACCCTGAGTCTTCAGAGAAGGGCGGCATATAAATCAATTTTTTTAAAAAAAATATGCCTCTGGACACGTGATCAAAATTCAGACACTTTGGCAATTGACTCATATTTATGACGATTGCAGTGTTCCAGGCTCAGGTGATCACCTTTTGAGACTCTGACAAGCAAAATCAATGTGGAAACCAGATTCACTTAACAACTTTGTTACTAATTTAACAACTACAGCGATTCGCTTAACAACTGTGGCAAGAAATGTCATAAAACGGGGCAAAACTCATTTAACAACTCTGGCTAAGCAAGGGAAATTTGGGGCTCAACTGTGGTTGTAAATCAGATTGCCTGCATTGATGACAAAACGTTGGGCTTTCTTTAGCAGAGTGTTCGGTTTTGGTGAAAGAATCATTTGATTCATCTCATCCAAATCTGATCAGTGGTCAACATTTGCTAATGTTTTATTTTATTTCTGTCTTCAATTCAATTCAAATCTTTATTGTCAATGCACAACATGTGCAATGAGATTGGCTGAGCTCCAATCTCATTTTCCAATCTTTTTGCTTTTCTATAGTTTTTATCTTTTTAGGATTTTAAGCGACCCAGAGTTACCCTGTGATAAGATGGCAGCCAATAAGTTTTACAAATAAACAAATAAGTAAAACATTTGTGGTTGGATGCAGTTATGGTGACCAAATCAAGCATCATATAACTACAGGTGGTCCTTGAGTTATGACTGTAATGAAGCCTGCCCGTTATGGTCGTAAGTCTTAACAGTCACAAAATAGGCTGGTTTATAACTCATAACTGATCTCCATTTTTGCAGAGCTCATTAAATGAATTTGGTGGTCATATAAAACAAATATCACAGTTGTTAATTGAACCCATTGTTTGCTGGGACACAATTTTGCCGAAAACCAGAAGAGTGGTCATAAGATGCAGTGGTGACTGAAGGATGCTGCAAACGGCCATAAATACAGCTGTGTTGCCAAATACTCGAAGTGCAGTCACATCAGAACATTGAATCTGGGTCATAAGTCTCCCTTTTCATGTACACCGTAAGTTTGAACAGTTTTTAAGTGACCGGTCGTAAGTGGAAGGTTACCGATATTGGCATAATAGCATTATTATTATTATTATTATTAAACTGTCATTAAACTGCCTGAAACGTCACAATGCAATTATTGAGTGCAACTTGGCATCTTCAGCAACTCAGTGATCCTCTCTTGAGATGCCAGTCGATCTGAAATCTTTTCCACTGCACAACGCACGATGCTTCAGTGCTGAAACAAACTATTCTGGGAATGACTCATTAGGGAGTCTGCATTCTTCAATTAACACAATTAGACTTCTCTTCTTTGCTCACTCATCTAATTTCTCCTTTGCCTAATTCGCTGATATTATTTTTATCAGAGGCAGCCTATAGAGATAGACGCAGGCCGCTTTCCCTGCTCTCCTGCAATGCATTCAGATAATTGTGATGTTAGCCAAGGGATGGGGAGAAATTAATTTGAGTTCCCCTGTGTTTGCAAGATTAGAAATTCTATCCTAACGAACATCTGAACCGAGACGCAGCTGGCCCTCCAAATTTGCATGTCTCTGGATATTAAAAAATGCATCTCTTTAAACCAGGAGTTCCCAAATTCAGATCCTTTGATTATAGTTATCTTTATTTCTTCATTATTGCTTCTGGGAAGAGATGCATTGGCTTTAATAGCTTCAAACTGATTATCCTTCTCTGAGTTTAATCTACTCATCCAGCCAGGTGGCTGAGAATCCTACCACCAAGAGAGTGCCACCTTCAGCAATCTTGGACTTCTTGGTGATGGCTCTCTTCCTTCGGAGCAGATAATCCTCTAGATATTGTGCCACTCTCTGCTTACTATATTTCTGGAGAGCAGTAAAAACATAGCTTTTCAAAAAAAGAAAGAAAGAAAGAAAGAAAGAAAGAAAGAAAGAAAGAAAGAAAGAAAGAAAGAAAGAAAGAAAGAAAGAAAGAAAGAAAGAAAGAAAGAAAGAAAGAAAGAAATATTGCCGATGAGTCAGATCATGGAAACCCTATCCAGTGGTGCTTCAGGCTGATTAATTAGATGAGCAGTTCACACCGAACTATTTCGTTTCCTTCTTTCCTCCCTCCCTCCCTCTCTCCCTTCCTTCCTTTCTTTATGGTTGAGTGACTCTGGCCTACTTCCTGGGGATTAAAACAGAGCACGAATTAATCATTGAATTTTGCCACGCTGATAGCAAATAATTCACATAACAGATGTAAGGGACCTCCTAGTCCAAGCGTCTGTTCAAGCAGGAAAGCCTATTCCATTTCAGATAAACGGTTGTCCAATCCTTTTTTAAAAACTGATCCTCTGTTCTTTGTGGCAACCCCTTAGGTCAGAGGTCTTCAAAATTGGCAGCTTTAAGACTTGTGGACTTCAACTTCCAGAATTCTCCAGCCAGCATAGCATAGCTGGCTGGAGAATTCTGGGAGTTGAAGTCCACAAGTCTTAAAGCTGCCAAGTTTGAGGACCCCTGCCTTAAGTGGAACACTGCTGTCATGTCTCTCTTGGTCCTTCTTTTCATTAGAGGTTGTAATCATCCCAGGAACATCTTGGCCCACTACTTGGTGGGGGATGATCATCTCTGTGAGGCCTTCTTAAAGACCACCATGGTCAGAACCATCTGAATCTCAGGGGGTATTCATAAGTGTAAACAGTATATCGATTCAGACGACCAGTCTTGGAACAAATAGAGGAGCAAATTGAAGTTAGCATTTCTGCTCCTCCAGGTTCTGCTAGCATTGCCATCATCCAGCTGTAAATTGGCTTTGGTACGAAGTATCAGTATCACACTCAGTTTTCTGAAACCAGTACTTCATAGAGAGGTCCCTAATCTAAGTCAATCAGGGTAGGACAAGAAGCAGTGGGTGGAAACTAATCAAGGAGAGAAGCAACCTAGAACTAAGGAGAAATGTCCTGACAGTGAAAACAATTAATCAATAGAACAACTTACCTTCAGAAGTTGTGAATGCTCCAATACTGGAAGTAAAGACCCTTTCCGTGGTCATGTGGCCAGCATGACTATACACCACCCACACGGGGGGACACACGCTAGACTTGGTTTTTACCTCTGGTCAGTGGCTGAATGATCTCGATTTAGGGGAACTAGTCATCAATCCCTTGTCATGGACAGATCATTCGCTCCTTCGTCTAGACTTCCATACCGCTTCCCTTCGTCGCAGGGAGACGGAACCGACTAGGTGGTTCCGTCCCAGGCGCCTGATGGACCCAGACAGGTTCCTGACGGAGCTTGGGCCTTTCCCAGAGACTCTGGCTCATGGCTCGACTGAAGAACTGGTAGCTGCCTGATAGGGCGGCTGCTGGGGCTTTGGACCGCATCGTGCCTTTGCGGCCTCTGACCCGGTGCCGATCTCGATTAGCTCCTTGGTTTTCCGAGGAGCTGAGAGAGATGAAGCGCCGGAAAAGACGCCTAGAGAGCGATTGGAGGGCCAGTCGCACTGAATCTGACCGGACACTGGTAAGAGCTCATATTAAGACTTACCTAGTGGCAATAAGAGTGGCGAAACGTAATCATTTCTCCACCCTTATTGCATCAGCAGATAATCGCCCAGCTGCCCTGTTTAGGGTGACCCGCTCCCTCCTACAGTTGGGAGCGCGGGAGGACCTCTTGCAGGGGAGAGCTGAGGAATTTGTGCAATATCTGCATAATAAAATATCTGCATGATTCACCACCCTGAGTCCGGAAGGAGAAGGACGGTATAGAAATTCAATAAATAAATAAAATAAATAAATAAATAATAAAATAAAGTCGCTCAGATTCGGGACGGTCTGGACTCCAATTGGGTAGTTCCGGATGGGATGACGGGAGTGGATCTTGAGAATGTTATCTGGGATGAGTTTGACACTGTGACTCCCAAGGACGTGGACAGGATTCTAGGGAGGCTGAACGCTACCACATGTTTATTGGACCCATGTCCCTCTTGGCTGGTACTGGCCTCCCGGGAGGTTACACGAGGCTGGCTCCAGGGCATTATTAATGCTTCTCTGAGTGAGGGTGTCTTCCCGGCCGCCTTGAAAGAGGCGGTGGTGAGGCCCCTCCTCAAGAAGCCTTCCCTGGACCCGGCTATATTAGGTAACTATTGTCCGGTCTCCAACCTTCGCTTCACGGCGAAGGTTGTTGAGAGTGTGGTGGCACAACAGCTCCCTTGTTACCTGGATGAAGCTGTCTATCTGGATCCGTGCCAGTCGGGTTTCAGGGCGGGTTACAGCATGGAAACGGCATTGATCGCGTTGGTTGATGATCTCTGGAGGGCTCGGGACAGAGGATCTTCCTCGGTCCTGGTCCTTCTTGATCTCTCAGCGGCTTTTGATACCATCAATCATGGTATGCTGCGTCGGTTAGGGGGTTTGGGAGTGGGAGGCACCGTTATGCAGTGGTTCTCCTCCTTTCTCGCTGACCATACGCAGTCTGTGTTGGCAGGGGGGCAGAGGTCGACCTCGAGACACCTCACTTGTGGGGTGCCACAGTGGTCTGTCCTCTCGCCCCTCCTGTTCAACATTTATGTGAAGCCACTGGGTGAGATCATCCGTGGTTTTGGGGTGAAGTGTCAACTGTATGCTGACGACACGCAGTTGTACATTTCTACCCCGGATCACCCCAATGATGCCCTTGCCGTGATGTCCCGCTGCCTGGAAGCCGTACGGATCTGGATGGGGAGGAACAGGCTCAGACTCAACCCCTCCAAGACAGAGTGGCTGTGGCTGCCGGCGCCCCGATATAGCCAGTTGGCGCCATCACTGGCTATTGGGGATGAGATCTTGCCCCCCTCAGAGAGGGTTCGCAACTTGGGTGTCCTCCTGGATGCACGGCTGTCTTTAGATGATCATATGACGGCCGTGGCCAGGGGGGCTTTTTATCAGGTCCGCCTGATTGCCCAATTGCGTCCCTTTCTGGATCAGGACGCCCTACGCACAGTCACTCACGCTCTCGTCACTTCCCGTTTGGACTACTGTAATGCTCTCTACATGGGGCTCCCCTTGAGGAGCACCCGGAGACTTCAGCTGGTCCAGAATGCGGCCGCGTGAGTGGTTATGGGAGCGACTCGTCGCTCCCGGGTAACTCCCCTCTTGCGCGAGCTGCACTGGCTTCCGGTGGTCTTCCGGGTGCGTTTCAAGGTGTTAGTTACCATCTTCAAAGCGCTCCATGGCTTAGGACCGGGATATTTACAGGACCGTCTTCTGCCAATGAATACCTCCCACCGCCCGATACGCTCTCACAGAGAGGGCCTCCTCAGAGTGCCGTCTGTCAGACAATGCCGACGGGCGGCCCCCAGGGGGAGAGCATTCTCTGTGGGAGCCCCAGCCCTATGGAATGAACTACCCCTGGATATAAGAAAGATTCCTGACCTCCGTGCCTTCCGACGAGCCCTGAAGACCCTACTATTTCATCAAGCCGGTCTGACTTAAATTAGTGTTAATTTTAATAGGGGTTTTTAGGGGTTTTAAATTTACGGCCAAATAGTTTAATTATTTTATTAGTTTTAATTTTTATACGTGATTGTTTTAATATGGCTGTAAACCGCCCTGAGTCCCCTCGGGGAGAAGGGCGGTATATAAATGCAATAAAATTAAAACTAAACTAAACCAAAAGAGCACCAAATGCTGTAACCTTCTCACCAAAGTGGGTATCTATTTATCTACTTGCATTTGCATGCTTTGAAACTGCTAGGTTGGCAGAAGCTGGGGCAGTCATGCATTAGTTACCCTCTTGCAAATTCATGGAAAATTGGGTATTTTTCCAACTTTTTGTTTTGTTTTGTTTTGTTTTGTTTTGTCAATTTGGGGGTAAAGGCATGCTTCTATGTCCCGATGTTTGATAGCTTCTTCTCCAATGCTACATAGCAACGGTATTTTTCAAGTCAGTACAAGGCATGGACTCCCATGGAAGTTATAGTGATCCCGCCTTCATAAACAAGGTGCTATCTACAAGTTAAGAGCAAGAAAAAAGACTTGGATAGAAATATGTAGGAATTGTTACTTAGGCAAACAAGACTAGTCACCTGAGTAGGTGGCTCAGTGGCTAAGACGCTGAGCTTGTTCGAATCCCTAGTACAGGTCTCCTGTGTGAGCAGGGGGTTGGACTAGATGACCTCCAAGATCCCTCCCAACTCTGTTAATGTTATTGACTAAGCCACCCAGAACTGCCAAATAGCATTTAGAAGCAGTTCAGGCAGACACATTCCTATTCACCAAACTATAAGAAGAAGTCCATCACAGTGGCTAAGAAGGTGCTATCTACAAGTTAAGAGTAAGAAAGAAGACTTGGATAAAATATGTAAGAATTGTTACTTAGGCAAATCTTCCAGAAAAATAGTATTAGTCTTTTTTTTTTACAGAATTGATTTCCTGGCACGATCCATCTAGTGTGGTTAACACCCCAAGTGTGCTTCTCAAGTTAGTAGATATTTGGTTGTCTCTTGGAGTTGCGACAATCAGTTCTAAGGCCAGCACTGTTCACAGAGGGAGTAAGGCTCTCCTGATTGATCCGCCAGATTAGGAAAATCCCATAAGGCCTGTGATTTCTGCCAGCAAGTCCTTTTAAGAAGATAAAATTGAATCTGGCAGTAGTTCCACCTCAGTGCCCTCAACCCTCCTCAGATGACA
Organism: Masticophis lateralis; assembly: GCA_030761175.1. NCBI lineage: Eukaryota > Metazoa > Chordata > Lepidosauria > Squamata > Colubridae > Masticophis > Masticophis lateralis. Next base: position 10,484,483 of record JAUDYJ010000003.1, read on the forward strand.
GTGATTGTCAATCAGTTGGTGTCCTCCTTAATCACCCTCCAACTGCTTTCTAAAAGTGGTAGGTTATACCAGATTCCATTTTTGTCTTCAGCAGGCATCACGGTCCATTGGGCCTTTGCTAAAGATCAGCAATTAAAATAGACGTAAATGCAATTACAAATATAGCTATAAAACTAGCCAAGTACAGCTATTGGTTTCAGCACGCCAGGATTCTGTATGCGAGCTCTAATCTAATTATAGAAGCTTGTTGTCACAACGATTCATTCATTCATACCAGGGGTGGATTTCAAAATTTTTTACTACCGGCTCTGTGGGTGTGGCTTGGTGGGCGTGGCAGGGGAAGAATACTGTAAAATCTCCATTCCGTCCCCAATCCAGGGAAAGGTTACTGCAAAATCCCCATTTCCTCCCAAAATGGGAGGCAGAGAATTGATGTGGGCGGGACCAGTCAGAATTTTTACTACCGGTTCTCCGAACTACTCAAAATTTCCGCTACCGGTTCTCCAGAACTGGTTAGAACCTGCTGAAACCCACCTCTGCTTCATACCTATATATGATTTATATAGCAGCCCATATCACACAAGGTGCTTACAGGATTCCAACACCACAAACTTCAGGTAGTCCTCAACTTTCAACAGTTCATTTAATGACCATTCCAGGTTACAAGAGCACTGAAAAAGGCTTCTTACGGCCATTTTTCACACTTACGCCTGAAGCGGCATCCCCGCGGTCACGTGATCAAAATTCGGACACTTGCCAACTGGCATGTATTTATGACAGTTGCAGTGTCACTTGATTACATTTTGTGACATTCTGGCAAGCAAAGTCCAATGGGGAAGCCAGATTCCCTTAATAACCATGCCACTAGCTTTTGGGATGTAAGTCGAGGACTACCTGAACCGCAGATAATCTCCCAGAGCCCAAGTATAAACATTGATTCCACTCACCATTAATAGTTAATAGAGCTTATTTGTCCCAAATGCCTAAAGAGACAGCCAGGTCATCAGTGCCTTGTCGAACAGGGGTCCCCAACCTTTTGGACCTGAGAGACCACTAAATTCATAATTTTAAATCCTGCGGACCACTAATACGATCTGCCTAATGACCGGCTGGGTGGGTGTGGCTAGGTGGTCATGTGACTGGGTGGGTGTGGCCAACTTGATGTCACTCACATGGAAGGGCGCCTCACCGGCCTCTACTCGCCCCTCCCCTCCCAGCCACTCCTCTCCTGCCTGCCCGGACTCCTTAGGGCCCCAACAGGAAGCAGTTGTTGGAGCTAAGCAGCCACCATGAGCTGGCTCAGTTCAAATTGGATCTGGCTGAGAAGGAGGCTCAACAGAAGCACCTCACTGAGAACTACGAGCATAGGCTTTCCAAGCAGAGGGAAGACCTGCAGGAGTACAAAGCCAAGTACCTGGAGGCTCAGTGGGCTGAGATGCTCAGCCAGCTCCAGGCCATGATGCAGTCCCACTGGAACAAGATCCTCCGGCTCCTCGCCACCAGCGGCAGTTCCCTCCAGCCTTAGCCCAAAGCCCCACACCAGGAGGCTGAAGCAGACCCCAAGTTGGAATTTCTGCCCCCCTCCAACCCACACAAAAAGACCCCAAAGGGGGAGACCCTCTGCAGCAACACAAACATTCATTGCATGTATCCGGCCCAGAGGCCGTAATTTGAGGACCCCTGATTTAGTGCAGCATTAAAAATGCAAATAATTTTTCTGTGGACCACCAAAATTTTCTCACGGACCATCAGTGGTCCACGGACCACCAGTTGGTGACTGCTGTTGTAGAAGATTAACATGGTTGGGGATATCTGAATCTCTGGGGGATGCTGTCCCATAGGGCTGGTCCTGCTGTCGAGAACTCCAGGGTCCAGCAAGATGGTATTATTCGACAGAAGAGACCCAGAGAATGTCCTCTGCTAGATTTGGTAGGGCAAGCAAAACAATAGGAGAAAGGCAATTTTGCAACACTCTTAAGCCAGAGGAGGTGGCTCCTCCTCTGGCTTATAGGTGGTGACCAGCACTTTTTGTATTATACCCGAGGCCTGCTGGGCCCATTGCAGCTGACAGAGTGGTGATGTTAGATGGGTGTAACAAGGAACGCCAAAAAATGCAATCTGGCTTAGCTTCCATGTGTCTTAAAGGTGTTTTTTCAAAAGACAACTGGACTATGTTTTTTATCCTTTTGAAGAAGAAGGAGATGTTTTGCTTCTCATCCAAAAAGTTCCATCAGTTTTGAGGCCTAAAGCAGTTAATGGCAGTATTTTCAATTTCAACATCTCTTGACTTCTTAATTTGGTCCTGACACATTAACATGTTCTGAAACTCCCAAATTACTTGTTGTATTGAATAATGTCTTAGACTTTAAATCTTTGGCTGATTTCCGTAGACAGTTGAAAATTACTAAAATTACTTGTAATATTGTTAATTTTCCAAGGGGTTTGAAAGGAAGAGTTGGATTGCCATGTTTTAACAAATCAACACTCTTGCCTTTTAAAAAAAAATGTTAAATACGTCTTTTGTGATCTTCAGATGAACAGTGTCATCTGAAAAAGATTCTTTTTCATTATGTAAATCAGGAGATGTTGAAGAAAGATTGAATGTCGGTATTTTCATGTTACAAGTAAAATGTATTTGAAGGGATGTTGACATACATAAATTGGTTCTGCTCTGTGGTTGTCACATTTTGGTTTAATATCCACATTATTATTAATAGAATTTTGAGAATTCTATTCTGAATTTTGAGAGGGATAGAATCAAGATCGTGCAAAGTTATAGTACCGCTTTACAAAACCCTATCAAGACCATACTTGGAATACTGCATCCAGTTCTGGTCACCACAATATAAAAAAGATGTTGAGACTGGAAAGTGCAGAGAAGTGCAACAAGAAAGATTGAGGGGTTGGAGGCTAAAACACTGCAGGAACTGGGTATGCCTAGTCTAGAGAAAAGACGGACTATGGGACACATGATAGCAGGCTTCCAATATTTGAGGGGCTCCTACAAAGATGAGGGAATCAAACTATTTTCCAAAACAGCAGATGGAAACCAGCAAAACCCGTCACTACCTGTTTGCTTGTGGGCGCGTTTTGTGCATGCGCAGAAGCTTCTGCACATGTGCAGAAGCATCCGGGTGGGTGGGCAGAGCCTCCCACCCCGCCGCTACCAGTTCGCCCACTCTGGGGCGAACTGGTAGCAACCCACCACTGATGGAAACTAACCAAGAGAGTAATGTGTGAGTAATCAGCCAATGGAACAGCTTGCCTTCAGAAGTTGTGAGTGCTCCATCACTGAAAGGTTTCAGAAAGAGAGTGAATAACCATTTATCTGAAATGGGATAGAGCCGTGATGGCGAACCTATGGCACGCGTAGCCATATTGATGGGCACGCGAGCTCAGCTCTGGTGCACATGCGTGAGCTGACCAGCTGATTTTCGGGCCTTGTGGACCCACCGGAAGTCAGCAAACGGGCCGTTTCCGACCTACAGGAGGGTGGGGAAGGCCGTTTTTGCCCTCCCCAGAAAGTCTCTGGAGCCTGGGGAGAGAGAAAAGTGGGCCTACCAGGCCCACCATGCCATCGTATGCCAAAAGCAGGGGGAGCATAGGGGGGGTCGTGTGCACATCTGTTGGGGCGGAGCACATAGAATTATGGGTGTGGGTGCGCACGCGACCCACACCCACACACGCAGTCCCCCCCCCCCCCCCGGTTTTGGCACTTGATGGCAAAAAGATTAGCCATCACTGGTATAGAGTCTCCTGCTCAAGCAGAGGTTGGACTAGAAGACCTCTAGGGTCCCGTCCAACTCTAGTAGTCTATGTTCCATGAGAAGAGAAATAAGGATATGATGCTGAATAAATGCCCCCAAATAGGTATGTATCAATTTATGAAGAATTTTTGCACTTAATTTTGCCATTTTAGGGGGAAAAAAACTTCCAGACTTAAAATCCTGGTCTAAAGAAATATGTTCACTCTTACCTTTATATTGGCTCTCTGTTAATGTAATGGGAAAAAAGAATGTACTTCTCTTGAACTACACATTTTAATTCTGTTCTTTTATTACTGGTTTTTAAGAGTTGCCTTAACTCTTTAGAAGAACTAGACATTAAATAAATCTTGCCCAAGTGGATCTGTTGTAGATATGCTGGACTTCAGTTCCCTGCATTTTTAGCTGGGCAAGATTAACCATGGCAGGGAAATTATCAAGTTTCAAAACACCAATTCCAGAAGAAGCCAGAAGGTCAGTTACGAAAAGGGGGAAATGTTATTACTGTAGATGGACCTTCCGTTTGATCTAGCAGGACAGCTTTGTCATCCTTCAGAGAATAAAAATAAAACAATTTGGACCTGAGTGACTAGCTAATCTCTCATGCTGTAGAAGAAGAGCCGTTTGAGCTGGAAAGTGAGATTAAAAGTGTCACCACTTCAGAGTCATTGCGTTGTCACGAGAGACTTAAGTCCAGCCACCCTTGAATTCCGTTGACCCTTATCTAGCACCAATTCTGCCTTGACCATTAGTTGACTATATTCTTGTATATAGGGGTCATGGCCTCATCGGATCCTGGTGTTGTGACTCCAACCCCCGAGCCTGTTTTATCAGAGGGAGAGGACTCCGAAGGTGAAGGAGAGGATTTGGCAAGGCCTCCCTCTCCAGGATCCTCCTCTCTGGCAATGCCTCAGGTGTCCTCCAAAGGCCAAGAGATATGCCAGGAGTAAGGCACTTCGGAGTAGCCGCAGCTAGAGAGCGACGGGGATGAGTTTTGGATGGATCCCCGGCAGCGTCGGAAGGATAAGCGCGCGCAGCAGAGAAAGAGGCATGGGTGGGCCAGAGATTGAGCTGAGTCACTGGACCACACCCCACAAGGGATAAAAGGGGGTGTGTCGGCTATTCAGGCCTTGTGACGGACAAATTGAAAAGCTCGGAAGTCATATCGTGTTTCTAGAACCCTGTTAGAAGCTCTTTTTGGATTCCTCTGGACTGGACTTAGTCAATTCTTTGATTTGTGGACTTAATTTGATATATCGGACTGAGGTTTCTCTGAGGAGAAAAAACCTCCCTTAGTGAGTAAAATCTTTTGGCAGGCAGTTTGTTTGTTTGTTTGTTTGTTTGTTTGTTTATTTATGTGATTTATATGCCGCCATTCTCCCTGAGGACTCAGGGCGGCTTACAAAAACAATCATAATACAAATCACAATAAACACATTAAAATGCATTAAAATCTATAAAATCATTCTAAAAACTATATAACCCCACGATCGTAATATTCTTTAAACAGCCATGTCTTTAATCCCCGGCAAAAGGAGAGGAGGTCGGGGGCCGTCCTGAGGTCGGTGGGAAGACTATTCCAGAGGGTCGGAGCTCCGACAGAGAAAACCCTCCCCCTGGGGGCCGCCAGCCGACGTTGCTTGGCTGACAGCACCCGGAGGAGGCCCACTCTATGGGAGCGCACTGGACGGTGGGAGGAAGGCAGGAGGTGGTCCTGTAAGTACCCCGGGCCTAAGCCAGTTTATGTTTTTACTGCCAAGCCTGTTATCGTCAAGAATTCATAACTGTGTGATTCATTAACTCCTGGCTGTCTGTTTGTGTGTGTGCGTGCAACGGGGACAGAACACCTGGTTTGGAGGAGAAGTTGGAACCGGGATTGTCTGATAGGGATGGCACGTCTCCCCTGGAGAGGCCAGGGGCTGAGAACAATCTGTCCCAGGCTCCACAGGTATTCGGGGAGGTGGTCGACCGGATGTGGAGCTGCTTGCCCTCACAAACACAGGGGAGGATCTGCAGTGGGGATCAGAGGCAGCAAAGGAGGAGGAACAGCTGACTCCCCCATCGATCCGAGGGCACTGAGAGAACTTGAAAGGATAGCTTCTTGGGAGGAGGTTGCCCACAAGGAACACCTGACTTGGGTTGATTTAAACAAAGGCTTCAGGAGGACATCTTTGTTGGGAACAATTGTTTTGCTTTGGCATGCATTTCCCCGACCTTGGAAAAATTCTGCTTTGACTCGTGTTTCTCGCGGACTTGCCTTGCCTTGTGGACAATTTACGGACTTTGCCTCAAGGGTGAAATCTAAAATTTGTTACTACCGGTTCTGTGAGTGTGACTGGGGGGGAGGGGGGGTAATGTGACTGGGTGGGCATGGCCAACTTTTTTTTTTTAACTTTTAAAAGCACTTTTTCCTACAACCTTAAGAGGTTGCAGGGAAAAAAAATGCTTTTAGAAGCCTCTGACAATCAGGCAATTCAGCTGGGATCGCCAGAGGCTTTTAAAGGCATTTGTTTTTCTACAACCTTTTCGGTCAAAGAGGTTGTAGAAAAAATGCGTCCGTGCCTCCCAACCTCTGGAATGTCGTGTTCCCAGAAGTGAGATCAACAGCCAGTTTTTGACCTTATCCCAAACCAAACTGTTTTTTATTGGCATTTTTGATTGATTGATTGTAAGCCACCTGGAGTCACTTTTCTGAATGGGCAGCACATATGTTTAATGAACAAATAAATAATTTTTGTAGAAGATCATACATAAGATGCTTACATACAGTCTAGCCTAAATTCTGGTCGATAATGATACATTTTTTGTGCTTGTTGTGGAATACAGATAGTCCTCGACGTATGACTACAGTTGAGCCCCTAATTTTTGTTGCTAAGCATGGCAATCACATGACCATGGGGAATGCTGTAATGCTTGTCAAGTGTGAAAACTGGTCATAAGTCACTTTTTTTCAGTGCTGTTATAGTCTTGACCGGTTACTAAAAGAATGGTTGTAAGTGAAGGACTACAATGGCTTAAACCAGTGGCTTCCAGTCCAGAGAGAGAAATGTGTGAAGAAAATAGAAATCTTCTATTATTGTATAGACTCTGCAGAGTTCTCTGCTTTGATAGTCTTTAAGAATATATTTCTCGTTGGTCTTTCCTGGTTCATTTTCTACCATAAAGAGATACCATCTAGAGATACCTCTGGGTTTTATTTATTCGGGCTAAACTATGCTATAATTTTAATTATCAATTTTATGATGTTTATGTATCTTTTATTTTTTCTTGACTGTACACCACCTTGAATCTTGCGGGAGAAAGGCGGTATAGAAATATAATAAATAAATAAATAAATACCATTAAGCCACCTCAGCTCAATTGCTGTGTAAAGATGGCCAGCTGGAAACATCTTCTTGTGATGGATTCCTCATGTTCTTACCTAGGCTTCCCCAAACCATGAAGCAGACTCTTTGTCCCGACAAAAAACCCTTTTTATTAAGTTACTGTGAATTCCTCTCATTCGCATCCAGCAAAGTCTTTCAAGGGAGAATTTACAGTCACAGACCTTATCTGGCTTGGAGAGCTGCCAGACCGATATCTTCAAAAGTTGGCAAGGAGTCACAAACCAATTAAGCAAACTAATTGTCTCCTGCAAACTCCACTCCGCTTTCGCTCCTCTTTTATTCCCTCTGGGAGGGGCTGTTCATCGTCCACCTGTGGCCTTACTCCCAAGTCAACCCTTGATCTTTAACTGTTCCCTTCGTTTGGCAACTCTGCACATGCACACACTGGGAACAGGCTCCAGCTGTTTGTCTGCCTCACTGATGTCTAACTCCGAACTCAACTGATAACTGGCATTCGGCCCTGGCCCCCTCTTTGCCTCTGACACAGAGCCCTCATCAGAGCCTTCCCCAGACTCCAGAACTGGCCCATGTTCCTCCCCAACCTCCTCGCTGTCCGAATCTGCTGCCAGCTCTGCTGACCGCTGGCAGGCCACAACACCCCATACCTGGCAGTTCAATACATGCTTGACTTAACAAGCCACCATAGTCAAGCAGGCAATTCTGGTGTCAACTCAGAATCGAACCTGGCTGAAGCCATCTTGTGCTGCTTCACAGCTGCCATTCACTGTGGGGGGGGGAGGATGAGGGGGAAAATAGCTAGACCGTCTCATAGACAAAATAAAGAGTATGGGAACCAAGGTTATCCCAACAGGTAGCAGTAGGAGGAGGAGCAGAAGTGCTCGAGGGAGCCCACCAACTGCTTTGATTGGACAATGTGATCTGTGACACCTGGGGAGGGAAACCTTTGCTCTTTTAATTACATGGTAACCACAGGAAACTTTTAGAGTTGGTTTTCACTGGCTGTGCCAATATGATGTGTCCAATAAACATGTTCTCTGAGGCAACATTCTTGCCTTAGAGTTCTGAATTTTTTGGATGCGTTACTTGGAACGCTGACCATCTGGTCTAACATTTCCCTAAAGTCTACACTACTGAAATCTGCAGCCAATAATTGTCATGTTATAGGATTTTGGTCTTACCAATTTTGCTCCTTTTCATTGCCCCTCCCTTTTGCAAGCTTTTTGTAACTTTCCCATCGTTCTGACAGGTAACCGAAGAGGAAGAGTCAGCTAATCACACCGTGATGATTCAAGAAACTTTGCAACCGGCTTCGCTGGAGTTGTCCGAGCAGCACCATTTGGTGGTCTCCTCAGATGACATGGAAGGCATTGGGACGGTGACCGTTTATACTCAGGGCGGAGAAGCCTCAGAACTGATTGTTTATGTGCAAGAAGCCCTGCAACCGATAGAAGAGCAGGAGCAATCTGGACAGGACATCTAAATCAAGTCCTCCGGGCAGGTAAGCCTCCTGGCACTGGATGATGACATATTGCAAGCCATTTTGGGAAGATACCCCTGAAGTTGGCATGGCAAGAGTTGGTACATTCCAACGACTCTGATTTTCTGCCAGGCTAGTTTTTCTCTGATTGATGAAGTTGCTTGGATGAGCAATGAAACATTTCATATTTGCAAACTTTTGATCCAGTTGCCATGATTCAACCTTTAGACACCTCCTGACACTGCTAAATTATTTCCCAGTGTATATTTGACGGCAAGCATAAAAGATGCTTCCTGTAGCTACTAATCCATGGTGTGTTTCACTCCTGGTAGAAGTGAGGGTAGCAGTGGATTGGACTCCAGGTAGTCCTTGACTTACGACCACAATCAGAACCATAATTTCCATTGCTAAGCGTGGTGATTTGATAAGTGATTACTGTATTTTTCGGACTATAAGACACACCTAAATTTTTGGGCCTTTTTTCAACCATTTTCCAGCCTTTTTTCAGTCCATTTTCGGGGCTTTTTTCAACTTGTTATCGAGGCTTTTTTCGTCCCATTTTTTCAGCCCGTTTTCGAAGTTTTTTGGCCCATTTTTCCAGCTTTCTTTTTGCCCATTTTTGAGGCTTTCTTGACCTGTTTTTGAGGCTTTTTTCAGCCTGTTTTCAAGGCTTTTTGGCCCATTTTTTCCGAAAAAAAATGGCGATAAAAAGCCTCAAAAAATGGGCCTGAAAAGCCGGGAAAAAAGCCCAAAAATGGGCCATGCAGAGGCCAAAAAACAGCTAGCAGTTGAGCAGGGCTTTGACAATATTTGGTCTATAAGCCACACAGACATTTTCACCCCCTTTTCAGAGACAAAAAAGTGTGTCTTACCACCCGAAAAATACAGTATATGACCTCTTTTGTCATAGTTGTTAAGCGAATCCCTGAGGTTGTTATGCGAATCGATCATGTCACCATGGAGACGGTGCACCGGTCCTCAGTGTGAGGGCCGGCTGCAAGTCATTTTTTCAGCGCCATTGTCACTTCGAACGGTCGCTAAAAATATCAGTGGTGGGTTCCTCCTTGTTCGGGCCGGTTCGGCCAAGCCGGTAGCAGTGACGATATGACATCACCGAACCGGTTCTCTTTGTTTGGGAGCTGGGCCCTCCCACCCCACCCCCCCATGTTATTCTTACCTTTTATTTGGCCCTGCCCCAATCTACTAGCTGCCTCCAGAGTCTCAGCTGATCGGCTAGAAGGAAAAAAACTGTTTAAACTCTTGCCAAGGGGCTTCAAAGGGCCACCCTACAGCTGATCAGTGTTAAAAGGCAGTGTGGTGGTAGACAGGTGCTTCCAAAAACAAATGAATAGACAGGTGCCTCCAAAAACAAATGAGTAGATTGGTACAGCTCTGCAAGCAATTAAAAGCCTGGTAGACCAGTACCTCTGCTAAATCCTAAAAAATTGTCGCATGACCATCAAGCCACGCCGACAAAATAAGCCACACCCACAGAACCGGTAGTAAAAAAATTTAGAACCCACCTCTGAAACAAATGGTCATAAGTCGAGGACTTCCCCTAATGGCTTTTCACAGGTGGTGTTTTGACACACACTGAGCCTTGATCCATTTCTGTTGTGTTTTTTTTTAATGCCTTTTTTCACAAATCTCTCCCTTTCTCCCAAGGAACTCAAGAGATCACAGCCTCTTATTACACCGATCCCGGTACCTTCTTCAGGGATCAAATAAGCATCCTGAACAAGCATCTGTGCGAGGAGACCCCAGCTAACAAACCAGGAGGAGTGATCATTGGCAAAGTGCCAGGGGGCTCGGTTAAAACTATCCAGGTGTGTTGTATGCACTTTAAAGAAAACGGCAGCGTTTTAAAAAGACACTTTTAATCACAATTTGAAAAGCTTGTTGAGAAGGCAAAAGGACAATCAGGCAAAACAGAAGGCTCAGGCAGTGTAGCTGCTTCTAAGGATAAAGCGCCATACCTTACTTTCTTCCCATCTTTGGCTCTCCGGTTTGCTTCTAGAAAGAAATCACTCTTTTAATCTTCTAAAGGAGCTTTGCCTTTGTGAGTTTCGAAAAACCCCAGAACGTGATTTGAGTTTTCAAAGACTCGAGAATGTTATCCGAAGGAACTCTTTTTAAATCGTTCATCTTTTAATTTCACCTCCTTCCAGTTTCTCAAGGATGCAAGGAACTGCCACCGTAGTTTCCCCAGATGCCGTAGTTCCTATTAGAAAGGAAATGATTTATTATTATCACGTATTTGAGGCACCTAGATTGAAAAAATAATTTGGGAAGGCTGAGGAGGTTCTGACCATCGCTGAAGTTTTATTCTGCTTTTCCTCCTTGTTCCCCTTTGCAAGATTACAACGGTGTTTTTTCAGAAGTATAAAAAAATGTGGACTTTTTTTTTTTTCACTGAGCTTGGCCACTCTATTTACTGCCTGGTTATGTTCCTCATAATACATAATGAATGCAATTTTGAGCCATAGAGAAGTAATTTAGCATCAAGAAAGCTGTGAAAACCAGAGTGATAAAGTGGAGTTTGGGGTCCTGTTTTCCTTGTCTGACAAATGTTTGAACATTTTCTTCATGAAAAGCCCAGCTCAGTAACCAAAGCTCACATCCATTAGGGTTAATCTGCCTTTATAAAAACTAAACAATTTGCCATGAAATACAGTACATAGGCCACCAAGGCTGGCCTAGAGAAGGCCTAATTTTTACTAAGCCTTCTTGAAGAAAATGGATGCTAGGAAGCTCAGGCAAAATTGTGGTACGTATTTTTGTCCATAGTTCTAACGGTGAACATTCTGTTTTCCATGAAGAAAAGGGGAAATGATTTTGAGCAAGATTGTTTCCACCAGACCAGTCATTCTAGTTGCAATCATGCTGCCTGGGGAATTCTGGGAGTTGAAGTCCACAAGTCTTAAAGTTGCCAAGGTTGGACATCCCTGCTTAGGGGAAAAGAGAGAAGACCACGTTATGATTGGCACCCAATCATATGAAGAGCTTGCCCTTCAACCTCTGAGGAACAACGCCAACAGGTCATGGTTAAAACCTGAGATTGATTATTTTTTTTATTCTGAGGGAGAAGGGAAAAACAGGAATAACCTGACTTCTTTTCTCCTATGAATTTTTACATTATCAAAGCACCCATTTGTGATTATGAGCAGAAACTCTTATCATCTGATATACGAAACAGTTTAGAGTTTAACTCGTCTGACCTATTATGTCTAAGATCTTGAAAATCTTCTATCAAATAAAATGGAATTTTAAAATATACATAATAAAAGTTTTAAATAGGTAACCCCAATTTGCAGGGGGGTGGAAGACCCCAAACCCTGTTTCCAAGCGTATTATTGACTGTCAATATCTCAATTCTTTCCCCTGTAGTTTTGCTGAAAAGATAGAATGCAACATATTAAGTCCACGTCTAGACTTAATATGTTTTTTAAAAAAAAAGAAAAAAGAAAAACAAGAATTGAAATAAATTCTTAATATCTCCCCATTATTTATTACATTAAATTATTAAATTTATTGAATGCATATGCCACTGAATCATTGAAATTCCTGCCAGCTTACAAGCATAAATAAAACATACCCAGTAGAAAAAGAAAAATAGAGTAAAACCTCCACAATAAGACAGGAAAAATAATGCATAGCCCCCAACACACATAACACATAGCAACTCCGAATAAGTCAAAAAACCAAATTATTAGGTGCAACAGAAAATAATAAAATAATAATAATAATTGTGGCTAAAAGCTAAGCCAACACTGACTTCCAAAAGGGGTCGTAATCTCCTTGTGTCCATCATTCCTCCCCAAATTATTCAGTGCAGCTGTCACTATTCAGGAGTTACTTCCAGCTGCCTTAAATCCTTAATATATAGAAGAGACTTTCTGGTCACCAAAATCAATTTTTTGCTGCAACTGAAATCTATCCCTGTATATTTTTGCATCAGGTTATGCTATTTCCATTCTGCAGAGATAATTAGCTTTAAGATGATGCATTACTGTCTCCCTAGATTTTGGGAACAGAAGGAGGAAGAGGAGCAGTTAGGTTTGTAACTATAATTTGGTTTTAAAAAACCCTGACCAGTCACCCTTTGCAGCAGAAATGAAATAAAACTAACATTACAGGCTTATAAATATCCAGATATGTGCTTCAAAAATAGCTAGCTTCCCTTGACAGCTAAAACTTATTTTCCTGTACCTGCTTATCGTAACTTGAATTGGTATCGAGTATTGCTGGATTAAATTAATTCCGCAAAAGGGATGAATGATGGATGCTAAATAAAAAACACCAAATATTACAAACCGATAGTGCCGTTCTCTTGGAATTAAAACTTAAAACCTGTTTGTTAGTCAACTTAAAAAGACTTCCTAAAAATTCTGCTATACATCGCTATCGTTGCCAAATCTACTCGGTGGACCTTAAGGACTGTCTTGTTAATATGTAAAAAGGTATTTCCACAGCTTTAATTGTAATTGATCTCCAGCTCAAATAATTGTACAGACGGGAAAATAGAAAGCAAGAGAAGGTTTGTGCACAAATGAGGGTGCATTCTTTTGTTGAGGGGAGCATGCCTGCAAGATTATCGGTCGGGCATACAGCCACAGCTTCATCATTTTACACCTCCCTTATCTTGGGAGGGGGAGAGTCCAATATTTATATTTATATATATATATTATATATGATCTATAAACCTTTGATTTTTTTTTCCCTCCCTTGAAAATCCACCAAGCCAATAAATCCTTTTCAAAGTCTCCTGTTCTTGGATATTAGTCGGAATACAATATAATATAACGTACAATATTATTGTGTTGTACATTGTGTAAACGGTACAGGTACTCCTCGATTCACAACCAGTAAATACTTTAACAACTGGTTCTCTGCCCTAATGACCGATTGGGTGGGAGTGACCATGGTGGGCGTGGCCAGGAGGTGTGACAGGCAGCACTCGGCCTCCTACACACACAGCCCGGAGTAAAAATGGGCCGCCAGGGGGAACACACCGCCCTCTCGTCCCGTGCTCCATTTTGGGCCTAGGAGGTCTCTCTGTAGCCTGGGAGCAAAAACAGGCCGGAGGGAAACACCTCATACACACACCATGTCCTGTTTTGGGCCTAGGAGGCCTCTCTGCACTTAACTGGGAGCCAAAATGGGGCACTTGGCGACTCCTGGAGGGGTGGAGCCAGCCAGCAATTTAATTACCGGTTCGCCCGAACTGACTGAATCCCACCACTGCTTAAAACCCTTCAGTTAGTGACCGTTTTTTCAGTACCGTTAACAACAGTACTGAAAAAAAGCGACATGACTGTTTTTTACACTTATGACTAGCACCAGCTCCATGGTCACATGATCAAAATTCAGATCCTCAGCAGCTGGTACATATTTATGACAGTTACCGTATCCCGGAGTCGTGTGATCCTCTTTTGCGACCATCTGACAAGCAAAGTCAATGGGGAAGCCAGGTTCACTTTACAACCGTGTTACTAACTTAACAATTGCCATTATTCACTTAACAACCAAGGAAGGTCATAACATGGGGCAAAACTCACTTAACAACTGTCTTGCTTAGCAACAGCAATTTTGAGCTCATTTGTGGCAAGTCGAGGATTACCTGTATACAGTAGAGTTTAATACAGGTAATCCTCAACTTACAACAGTTCATTTAGCAATCGTTCAAAGTTACAATGGCACTGAAAAAAGGGATTTCTGGTCATTTTTCACACTTAGGACCGTTGCAGCATCCCCATGGTCACGTGATTTACATTTGGATGCTTGGCAATACGACGGTCGCTGTGTCCCGGGCCCATGTGATCCTCTTTTGCGACCTTCTGACAGGCAAAGTCAATGGGGAGACCCAGATTCACTTAGCAACCATTGTAACTCATTTACCAACTGCAGTGATTCACCGAACAAATGTGGCGAGAAAAGTCGTAAAAATGGGTTCGAAACTCACTTAACAAATTTCTCACTGGGCAACATAAATGTTGGGCTCAATTGTGGTCGTACATTGAGGACTACTGAATTCCTCTTTATCAGTCATAATACAATTGTGAAAATTATGATTTTTTGCACTGGGAGAGGGGGGCAAATGGCGGAGGGGTCAGAAAGCTTCTGAAGCTTTTGAAAAGCGAGCTGCCAGTTCAATGAGTCTGGGTGCGCTACAGACATTAATGCCAAGCATAACAATGAACCGATCAAAGTGACATTGCAAAGGAACGCCATGCTTTCAACGTTGAAAGGTTACCCGCCCTAAATTCCAGATGGCATAGAATTGACAGGAATGCTAAAAGTATTTTAAAAGATGGCTTCACGGTCAAAGAAATCCGTTGTGATGTGTTTTCAGATTTTATTTTTCAATGAGATTTTTTTTTTCTTGAAAAAATAGATGCAGGGGGGAAATGAAATTTAAAATGAGAGAGCTACTGTCAGCGGTGGGCTGCTGGGGGTTCGCAGGGGTTCGGGAGAACCTCTAGCTAAGATTCTGTGCAGTTCGGAGAACCCCCAAATCCCACTCCTGTCTGGCCTCACCCAGGAGTCCCTACGCAGCCTGTTTTGGATGCAGGTAAGTGCAGGGCGCGTGCACAGGCTCAGGGAGAGCGAAAAACGGGCCTATCAGAAGTTCAGGAAGGCCGGAAACGGTCCTGTTTCTGGCCTCCAGAGGGCCTCCGGAGCCTGGGGAGGCCATTTTCACCCTCCAGACGCTTGAGGAAAGCCTCCGGAGCCAGGGGAGGCCATTTTCACCTTCCAGACGCTTGAGGAAAGCCTCCGGAGCCTGGGGAGGCCATTTTCACCCTCCAGACGCTTGAGGAAAGCCTCTGGAGCCAGGGGAGGCCATTTTCACCTTCCAGACGCTCGAGGAAACCCTCCGGAGCCTGGCGAGGCCATTTTCACCCTCCAGACGCTTGAGGAAAGCCTCCGGAGCCAGGGGAGGGCAAAAATGCCCCCACCCACCCACTGTGGTACAGGAGGCTGACGCCCACCCAGCAACCGGGCAGAGAACCCCTTGCTAAAAAAATTTTGAAGCCCACCCCTGGCTACAGTTAGGTGCCAACAACCAAATCCACGTGTGAAGAGTTCAATTGGCTATTTTATTGCTCATGCTCTTTACACAGGAATTTTTCCACACTGGCGTTTTGCACTTGGACCTATCTGACTCTAGATAAGATTTAACCTCATTCAAGTGAGGTTGGTCCTTGCTTTTTTGTGCCTACATAAGGATTCCAGGCTAATTCCCTGCTTGACCCAGTGCTCTTCCATGTCTTCATAAAAGACTTCGATGAGGGACTAGAAGGGGAACTCATCAAATTTGCAGATGACACTAAGCTGGTAGGAATAGCCAACACCCAGAAGGCTAGCTCAGGATCCAAAAAGATATTGACAGATTTGAACAATGGGCCCTATCCAATAACATGACATTTAATGTGGAAAAAAGCAACGTTTGAAACCTAGGCAGGAAAAACCAAAGGTAGAAGTACAAATTAGGCGAAACCTGGCTCAAAAGCAATAACTCTGAGAGGAAACTTGGAGCCCTAGTGGACAATCACTTCAGTGTGCGGTAGCAGCCAAACAAGCTAACACAATCCTTGGTTGTGTAAACAAAGGCATAGAATCAAAATCGTGTGACGTGTTAGAATCGCTTTATAAAGCCTTAGTAAGACCAGACCTGGAATACTGCCTCCAGTTTTGGTCACCACATTACAAAAAAGATGTTGAGACTTTGGAAAAAGTGCAAAAAAGAGCAACTAAATTGATTAAAGGCCTGGAGACTAAAACATATGAAGAACTGGTCATGTCTCGTCTAGAGAAAAGAAGGACTTGGGGTGACGTGATAGCAGTATTCCAATATTTGAGAGGCTACCACAAAGAAGAGGGAGTCAAGATATTCTCCAAAGCACCTGAGGGCAGGACAAGAAGCAATGGGTGGAAACTAATCAAGGGTAGAAGCAATTTAGAACTAAGGAGAAATTTCCTGACAGAACAATTAATCAGTGGAACAACTTGCCTCCAGAAGTTGTAAATGCTCCAACACTGGAAGTTTTTAAGAAGAGACTGGACAGCCACTTGTCTGAAATGATACAGGTTCTCCTGTTTGAGAAGGGGCTTGGACTAGAAGACCTCCCAAGTCCCTTCCAGCTCTATTCTGGTTGACTCCTACCCCTGACTCAGCCAGTTTCTCCCTGACAGGTATAAAGTAGCATTTGCACTTCGAGCATGCCTAGAGGACCCGCTGCTCCAAATAAATTTCCATCCTGCGCACAAAGTCTGAGCTTGTTAATAAGAATTAATTAGGCCAGGGGTCTGCAGCCTTAAACACTCAAAGAGCCATTTGGACCCGTTTCCCACAGAAAAGAAAACACCAGGAGCCACAAAACCCTTCCCGTGCCTGACTATTTCTTGAGCGGCTGCAAAAACTAGCATATGTAGTTGAATTAAACGTTCTGTTTTCTTCTGAGACTTTTCTTTTCTTGGATTTATCCATGGTTGGCCTACCGGGGGTTGAAAAGCTCAATAAATCGCATGCCGGTGGGTGTTGCACATTGGCAGTTGTGATGCATATTTTGAGTGACGGAGCCGCAGTAGAGGGGTGAAAGAGCCACATGCGGCTCCAGAGCCACAGGTTGCTGACCCCTGAATTAGGCCATCCCTGGAAAATCAACAACCACCTGGATCTTCAAAACCTTTTCGCATATCCAGCTGATCGTTAGACTTTCCCCTTGGACCATTCAGGATCCAGAAGTGCGTACACTTATCGGATATTTCAGTATGATTTGGTAGTTTCTCCATATTGGCTGCCCGATGGTGTTTCTTGAAGCCAATAATTATGGATGTGTAGAAAAATAAATAAAGGGAGCTATTCTGAGCAGGAAATTGGATGCCTATTAAATGACCCTGGATGGGGATTTTTTTCATTAGCATTTATATTCCCCGCAAAATGGGAGGCTAAGGCAGCAAATGAATTTGTGCTGTGATTTCAAATTAAACTTCATTGTTCATTTGCAGATATTACTCCTTGACCCAATCGCAAAACTAAGAACAACCTCTGCAAAATATATCAATTTTTTCCCCCACTTAAAAACCCCTTGAAACAGCAGTTCCTTCTATAGCCCATTTGCCGTGAAAAAAAGAATTTGGAAGAGGGTAGCAATTGGTCACAATACCCACACTGTTAGCAAAGAAACCTTCCTGAATCAATTAAACAATTGCCTGCGTTAATATCTGGCAACCAGGGGTGGGAATGTGGAAACTTAATTTACCATGCGCCACTTACATGTTTTCAAGTAAATTATTTTCAAATTGGCTCTGCATTTCCACTGCGCATGACAGCTGTAATTTAAAAGAAAACTTCCAATATATCACTGTCACGCACACCTCTTGCAATTTAAGGCTTGGCTTATTTAGACTGATAACAGCAGCTGCAATCCCTGCTGATTGGGTATGGAAATTAATGCTTTTCTCGGTCTAAATATGATGCCTTCTGCAACAATTTAACCAAAGGGAGAAAAAAATAAGTATATTTTTTAGTCGTAATGCCATCTTTATGAGTAAACTGGGACTAGTATTTCATTGGGGTTTTTGCAAAGTATTATATTCCCATTATAATAATATGTGTTTCCTGCTTTATTTATTCAGTGTCTATCCACACTAATCTGTTGCCATCAAGGGACTGATTGTTTTAGCTAAGGCAACAAGCTGTTCTTTGTTATCTCAGTCCTGTCATAATCTGAACCTATATCCTTCTGAGTGGATAATTATTAGCCAATGAGCTTCATAATTAGAACAATTAATCTGTGGAGCAACTTGCCTGCAGAAGTTGTGAATGCTCCAACACTGGAAGTTTTTAAAATGTTGGATTAACCATTTGTCTGAAGTGCTGTAGGGTTTCCTATATATATAACTAATTGTGAATTAAACTCCATTCTCTTCGTTTACCAATCATCACCCTAAACCACTACATAATAATCAGGTTCACACTTATTAAGGAAGGATATATATATATATATATATATATAATATTTTTGCTGATAATACTATAAATAAAGGGAGGCTGTTATAGATCTATTTCGAGCTTATTTGCTCTCATCAGACAGTCATACCCTTACTGGGATTTGAACCTGGGCCGTCTGCCTACAAGGCAGTTGATTTAACCCCCAAGCCACAGGTTCTTACCTGTGATTTGTGATATCTCCTCCATTCGTGGTAATCCAGGATGACTTAATACAAAAAACATACATACATACATACATACATACATACATACATACATACATACATACATATATATATATATATATATATATATATATATATACATACACACACACACACATACATACATATATATATATATATATACACACACACATACATACATACACATACACACACATGTTTTTTTTTCCCCGTAGGCTTTTGTGTATTTCTCTTTAGCCAGGTTCTTCCTACGTAAACCAAGATTTTTATGCAGCCCTACTTCAGTGAAATCATAATCCACTAGTTTCTAGGCTTTTTTTCTGGCAGCCAGCAAACCCTCTGCTGCCCATTGGGAGACTACGGAGACTAAGAAAGATCTATTTTGGGCTTATAAACCCTCAACAGTTAGCCACACCCTCCTCCCAAGTATCCTCCCAGTAAAGATACAGTATTTGTTTTCTTTCCTTTTCGTAGGCTTTATGTGTTTGCTGGCTGCCAGAAAAAAATCCAAAATCTAGTGGATTGTGATTTCACTGAACTAGGGCTGCATAAAAATCTTGGTTTACGTAGGAAGAACCTGGTTAAAGAAAAATACACATCAAGAACCTTTCCTCTTTTTTGACTGAGTTTTTGTGTTCTTCAGTGGCACCCCTACTTTACGGCTCTTGAAAGGCAAGTAGAAGGAATGGTATCAGTCAGATACCATTCCTTCAAATCCTCCAGAAACATAACATCAAGACAGCATTCTGCACAAACCGAAAAATATCCACCATCCTGAGGAACCCCAAAGACAAAATTGAGTTAGAAAATCAAGGAATATATGAAATCCTATGCACTGCCTGCCCCACCACATACATCGGACAAACCAACAGAAGAATAAGTGCACGCACTGAAGAACACAAAAACTCAGTCAAAAAAGAGGAACCAACTTCTTCCCTGGTCCAACACTTTAAAGCCACAGGACATGAAATTGACTTTAAAAAGACCAGAACTATCGCCAAAACTGAACACTTTAATGACAGAATAATCAGAGAAGCCATCAAGATAGAAAAACGCCCACACAGCATGAACAAACGAGACGATACCTCCCGCCTGCCAGCCATTTGGAAACCCGCCCTTATTGACAAATGAGTCCCTAACACGATGAATGACACCAGACCCACATTCACAAGAGCCACACAGGATGTCACCACCACACGTCCACGCAGAAAGCAGACTCAAACCCACACTGATAATGAAACATGACCAAGGACCAGAAGCCAGACCGCAGCTGCATCATTAGCCACTTTTAACCCCTCCAATCCATACATGAATCAGACCAACACCCTCCATGAAAAGCTCTCACGACCACAAACACGAAGCCAAACAACAACGCAGCTCACCAGCTCAAATCCCCCTGCAACTCATACTAAGCCGAGCACAACCAAGCCCCCACCCAAACAGAACACACCCCCAGCCAATCAGAGCACAACCAACCCCCCATCCAATCAGAGCACAGCCATGCCCCTAACCAATCAGAACACACCTCCACCCAATCAGAACACAGCCAAGCTCCCATCCAATCAGTTCACACCCCCACTAGCAGTTAAAAGGAAGAAACACCTGCGATCACACATTGCTCCTAGAAGCATGAAGCCAAAAACACCAGCCTGAAGATGACGAATGAGATTTCGTCGAAACGTCGCCAAGACACTTCCAATTTTACATGGGAGAAAACCCGAATAATCAAAGACCTACATACAAACACCCGCAGCCAGCAAACCTCTGTGCTGCATTGTGAGAGATATACACACACACACACACACACACACACACACACACACACACATATATACAGACACACAGACACACATAGATACATACATATGTATTTCCCCGAAAATAAGACCCTGTTTTATATTTTTTTCAATCCTGAAATAAGCACTTGGCCTTATTGTCAAGATACCCTGTTTCTCCCAAAATAAGACATCCCCTGATAATAAGCAAAACTGTCAATGAATCTAGATGTTCTGTTTTGGATACCACGAAACTCCTCCAAGAAGGTAACAAGGAAAACAGATTGTGAAAAGGATGTTCAATGTCCCAGACAATACTGTGGACCCTGCTCAACCATCGTTTATATGGCATGTTCTGGATAGAAGGAAGTGAACTACTAATGATCTTTTCTGCTATTCTCACCACTCTCTTCATCACCTTCCTGTCTCAAGCAGTAACGCTTCCAAACCAGACAGGATGCTCTCAATTGTCCCTCTATAGAAAATGGTAAGGACAGGGGAAAGGAAGATGTACTTTTTTCATGCGACGCAGAAAATGTAGATGCTGCTGAGCCCGCTTCATCAGTGTGTCACCTTTGCTTTTCATGCAAAAGGTCCCAGGGTTAACCTTGATATTTCAAAGTAGGAAAATAAACGTTCTCCAATTTGGGAATTTAGGAACTCAGTGAATTAGATCTCTTCTTTGTAGTGAGAGTCTGTTGAACCTCTCTGCACTCTTTCTAGGGCCTCAGTATCTTTCCTGTGTCATATTTTTGTATGGTACTTCTTTGCAAAGTTCCATTGGTTGCATTTTTACAAAGCCCGCTAGATAAATGAGACCGGAAATTAACCTCATACAATGGCTGCAACTACTGTTTTGGACACTAGCTATAATAACAAGCCTGATTGTATTGTATGCCTTCTTCCTTCCTATACTCCACTGCATTAGGGAGGTTTCGGTCTCAACTGCTTCCAAATATTATCTGGATATTCTGAATTTAGAAATGTTTTTTCCCCCTCTTTTTCTTGTCAGCAACAGAGCTCATCTATGTATCTCCATCGAAGTCATCTTCCATGACTCTCTATACTTCTGCTGACTGATACCATTCCTTCTACTTGCCTTTCAAGAGCCGTAAAGTAGGGGGTGCCAATTAATTAAAGGTTAATTTAGCAATGCTTATTCATTCTTCCAAATCTTTGGAAGGGTTTCAAAAATGACTTAGAATAACTTTATTATCACTTTGAATATACACTAATCAGCATACATTAAAATGAAATTTCATTGCATGCAGCTCTCAGAGGGTCTCCACCTCCGATATACACTAAATAAACATGACAAAATAAATAAATACAAAATCATGCCTATACCCACGTATATCATATGACACAGAGAAACAACGCAATCTAGTTCGGATGTGTATATGTCCATGGCGAGAAAAATGAATCTTGTGAGGTTACCAAACAGATGGCATAGAGAACAAAGTTGTTACAGAATCAGGTAATCCTGCTAGAAACATTTTGAAACCTCCTCCCAGACGGAGCAACAGAAACAGACTGTAAAGTGGGTGTGTGGGGTCTCTGACAATGCTTTGAGCTCTAAGCACATAGCGCTTATAAGCAGTATCCTGAATAATAGGAAGCGAACTTCCCATAATCTCTGCTGTCCTTACCACTCTCTGTATGGACTTTCTATCTGAGGCACTGCTGCCATCAAAAATATTCCCAAACCAGCAAGCCATTGCTGGGGATTTGGGAGTTGATGTTCAAGATTTGGGAGGCACCTGATTGGAGAATGCAGAAACATGGAATGGGGAAAAACCCAGTTAGGATATGGAATAAAGTGTCCTTTTTAGTGCAAGAATCCAGAACAAGGCATGTAAGATAGACCATTACACATTCTGGTTAAATGGTAGTGACAATAATTTTGTTTGATATTATTTTAATAACTAAGTGCAGCACAGGTAAATCAATAAAACACAAAACAACATCAGCTAATATAAACAATAAAACAGTAAAATAATAAATATTTATTGCTTTCAGACTCCAAAAAACTAAGAATCATTTGAAGCAGGTTTTTTAATTCTTCCTTGCCTATAGAGTGTGGTGGGAATGGAGAATTTGCAGCATCCTTCCCCTACCACGCCCACTAAACCACGCCAACCAAGCCACGCCACACCCACCAAGCCACGCCCACAGAAGTGGTAGTTAAAAAAAATAGATTTCACCACTGCTCCAGATGTTGTGGGTGTTCCCACACTGGAGGCTTTCAAGAAGAGATTGGAAAACCATTTGTCTGTAATGGTAGACAGTTCCTGCTTGTTTATTATTTATTTATTTATTTATTTATTTTATTCAATTTATATACCGCCCTTCTCCTGCTGGACTCAGCGCGGTGCATAGCCAAGAATAAAAACATACCAATACAAAATTTAAAAATTATTAAATTATTAAAAGAATTACATAACTTTGGCCCAAAATTTAAAACATGCCAATTAAAACCGTTGACACTTTAAAAGTTAAAAAAAGGGTTCAAAATGGGGGGGGGGGTGTTTACGCCAGTCCTGCTTGATGGAAAAGTTTTTAGGACACGGCAAAAGGCTCGGAGATCTGATATTCTTCGTATCTCTGGGGGCCAATCGTTCCAGAAGGCGGGTGCTGCCACAGAGAAGGCCCTCCCCCTGGCGGTCACCAGCCAACATTGCCTGGCTGATGGCACCCTGAGGAGTCCCTCTCTGTGGGAGCGTACTGGCCGGTGGGAGGCTATCGGCGGCAGAAGGCGGTCCCGCAAATAATAAATGAATACGTTGAAGGACAGGGAAAACAGCTAAAATAGTAATTTCTGTCCTGTCCTTAAACCATTTAGCCAACATCTACCATACTACAGTAGTTCTTTTTCATTTCTCTTTTACTTTGAACATAGTCGAAGTAGACTTTTGTGCCTAACATCCTCAGCTCGTTATAATCTTTAGCTTTCCTGACACCACCGCTTCAAAATCTGAACTACCTCTATAGCCTTACTTGCTGGCTTCACCTTCTCCAGCCCTTTCATGTACACCCATTTGAATGTCACAGTTTCACCCGTTTTCATCAAATTAAATTGCCACATTCTCAATAGGTTATTTTTTTTTAGCAATACAAAAAATCTTTTGTATTGCTAAAAAAAAAGCGAGAGTGTCAATTCATTGTGAGAAGAGATCTTTAACATGTGTTCTTAATTTCCTGAAAGAAGTTTGGTGGCCATTACCAAGAAAGCAGGCATAGTTTTGCCCGCAACAAAATGTGTTTATAAAAAGACTTCAATTGCAAAACTCTAGGCCAGGGCTGTCTAACTCACAGGCCGAACTGGTGTCACATGCTGGCCAGGCCCATGCCCAGTGGTGAAATCCAAATTTTTTTACTACCGGTTCTGTGGGCGTGGCTTGATGGGCATGATGTGGCTTGGTGGGCGTGGAGGTGGGCGTTGCAGGGGAAGGATGCTGCAAAATCTCCATTCCCACCCCACTCCAGGGGAAGGATACTGCAAAATCTCCATTCCCTCCCCACTCTGGGCCAGCCAGAGGTGGCATTTTCCAATTCTCCAAACTACTCAAAATTTCCACTACTGGTTCTCCGAACTACTCAAAATTTCCGCTACCGATTTTCCACAACCTGTCAGAACCTGCTGGATTTCATCCCTGCCCATGCCCAATTTAGCGAAGGGGGAAAAAGTCACCGTACATCACATGTTGACACCATGACCACACGAGTTTGACACCCCTGCTCTAGGCAATCCTGGAATCTTAAGTCGATGAGATCTAATTAGTACACGGACAAGAGACCACCAGGAAATCTTACACATTAAGGGCAAGCTAGGAAGTGTTTTTTTTAAAAAAAAGAAAAACATGAAGCATTTTCGTCTTGTTGCCAAACAAAGCTATGTAAAGTTGTACATGTCACCAGGAAACAATCTGACTTGAAGAAAAGATGTGAATCACTGCAGCTGTTAAATTGGTAGCATGGTTGTTAAATGAATCTGGCTACCCTACTGATTCTGCTTGTCGCAAAAGGTGATCATATGACCACAGGACACTTTAACGGTCATAAATAGGAGTCAATTGTCAAGCTAAATTGTCTGAATTTTGATCATGTGACCACAGGGATGCTGCAGCAGTCGTAAGTGTGAAAAATAGTCATAAGTCACTTTTTTCAATGCTGTTGTAACTTTGGATGTATCACTAAACAAATTGTTGTAGGCTGCTGGCTATCTGTATCCCTATCTGCTCAAATATAAGTTGAAGAAGGAAATAATTTTCCAAACACTGCTTTTGGGTGTGAGCTTAAATTTCCATTGATGCCATGGATTCTTTCCTTTGATGTTATTGATCAAGAAAATCTCACTTTCTGTTCTGCCCCAGCTACGGACCCCAAAGAACGCAGCACACACAAAGTCTATACAAACCTTAGTTTACTAAATTAAATCAGTCTTTTTAAAACAAAGGCTGTTAATTAACTTTCTTAACAGCCTACAAGAATCCAAAGAATAAAGAATCATAATCTTACTATGGTTGGCAGAAAGCCCAGAAGCAATTTGCAGGAACTGATAAAAGAACTAAGATCAAGACGCGAAGGAGAGTGAACGAAGTTGTTCCCTGCAAATTGCCTCAGTCGTCGTCCTTCCTTAAATAGGCTAAGGGAATGGCCAATTAACCCCAAACCTTACTCTCGAGGAGACCTCCTCCTGAGGAGCCACTCCTGCCTTTTGGCAGCTCTGCGCGCCCATGTATCGAGAAGAGGCTCCTCCTCTTCTTCCTCTTCACTTATGGGAGCTTCTGGAGGTTCTGAAGGCCCTAGCTGAATCCCCGCCTCTGGCACCACCTCTTCTCCAGCCTCCTCATTGTCCGACTCAAGTGCCAGCTGCACAGGCTGCTGGCGCAGCACCACACCAGCCTCCTCGCTGTTGGAATCAGCTACTAGCTGCACAGGCCGCTGACGGGCCACAACACTTTCTCCATTGTCAAATGTCATGTATTCTAGCAAAGGAAGAAAGCAAGAACCACCCAGAGTGGCAACTCTTACCACTTGTCTAGGATCAAGACCTAATCTTCAAAACTTGATTTATGGTTATCTTTGTTAGAAATTCTGTTTATATATAGTACCACAGATCAAACAAAGTACAGTCACCATGTGCTTTACTCCTCAACTGTGTAACTGTAACAGGAAACAGGAAACTCTACTTAGAACAAAAGAGACTATATTCAAAATATAGCCACTTGCTTAGAATGTACATGTAGTTTTCGACTTGCAACCATTTGTTTAATGACTGCTCAAAGTTGCAACAGCACTGAAAAAAGTCTTACGACTGGTCCTCGTACTTATGACTGCTGCAGCATGCCCATGATCATAGGGTCAAAATTTGGGTTCTTGGCAACTGTAAATTGTATTTACAGTTGCAGAGTCCCAGCGTCATGTGATTCCCGTCTGCAACCTTCCCAGCCAGCTACCGACAAGCAAACTCAATGGATCGAAGCCAGATCGAAGCAAAGCAACCTTCCCAGCCAGCGTGCGCACACGATCCCATTGCGAACTGGTAGTAAAGATAAGTAAAACCCACCCCTGTTCATCACTGGAAGTTTTAAGAAGAGACTGGACAGCCACTTGTCTAAATGGTATAGGTCAGTGATGGCTAACCTTTTTGCTGTCGTGTGCCAAAAGCGGGGGGAGAGCGGGGGAATCGAGCATGTGCATGCCCACACCCATAATTCAATGCCCACCCGTGCCCCGCCCTTTCACACATGTGTGCATGCTCCCCCCGCACTCTCCCCCACTTTTGGCACGTGATGACATAGTGGGCCCGTTTTTCATTCTCCCCAGGCTCCGGAGGCTTTCTAGGAGCCTGGGGAGGGCAAAAATGGCCTTCCTCAACCCCCCTGGAGGCCCTCTGGTGGCCGGAAACAGCCCATTTCCTGACTTCCGGTGGGCCCAGAAGGCTCGAAAATCAGCTGGCCGGCGGGCACATGTGTGCTGGAGCTGAGCTAGGGTAACGCTCGTGTGCTCTCAGATATGGCTCCACGTGCCACCTTTCTTTATCTTTATCTTTATTTGAATTTATATACCGCCCTTCTCCTTGCGGACTCAGGGCGGTGTACAGCCAATTAAAAAACAAAACATACAAAGAATTAAAATTCTATAAAATAGTAATATGAGTGGCCATAGAATTAAAAACTAACTACATATTCAAAATACAACACTAAAATAATAAAATATTATAGGAATCAGGCTAGGCCGGCGAGCTGAAAGAGATGGGTTTTTAAAGCCCGCCGAAAGGTTGGGAGGTCAGAGATTGTTCTTAACTCTGGAGGCAGATCATTCCAAAGGGTGGGTGCTGCCACAGAGAAGGCTCTCCCCCTGGGGGTCACCAGCCGGCATTGTCTGGCTGACGGCACCTTGAGGAGGCCCTCTCTGTGGGAGCGAACCGGCCGGTGGGAGGCAATTGGTGGCAGAAGGCGGTCCCGTAAGTACCCTGGCCCTAAGCCATGGAGCGCTTTAAAGGTGATTACCAACACCTTGAAACGCACCCGAAAGTCCACCGGCAGCCAATGCAGCTCACGCAGGAGAGGTGTCACGTGGGACCGTCCCGTCGCTCCCATAATCCCCCGCGCGGCCGCACTCTGCACCAGTTGGAGCCTCCGGGTGCACCCCAAGGGGAGCCCCATGTAGAGAGCATTACAGTAGTCCAGACGGGAAGTGACAAGAGCATGAGTGACCGTGCGTAGGGAGTCCCGATCTAGAAAGGGCCGCAGCTGGCGAATCAGGCGGACCTGATAAAAAGCCCCCCTGGCCATGGCTGTCGTATGATCCTCTAAAGACAGCCGTGAGTCCAGGAGGACGCCCAAGTTGCGAACCCTTTCCGTAGGGGCCAATGATTCGCCCCCAATAACCAGCGATGGAGTCAGCTGGCTATATCGGGACGCCGGCAACCACAGCCACTCGGTCTTGGAGGGGTTGAGTCGAAGCCTGTTTCTCCCCATCCAGACCCGCACAGCTTCAAGGCACTGGGACATCACTTCCACGGCATCGTTGGGGTGGTCTGGGGTGGAGATGTACAGCTGGGTATCATCAGCGTACTGATGGAACTCCACCCCAAAACCACGGATGATCTCACCCAGCGGCTTTACATAAATGTTGAACAGGAGGGGCGAGAGGACCGACCCTTGTGGCACCCCACATGCCAGGCGCCTCGGGGTCGACCGCTGCCCCCCTGTCAACACAGATTGCGACCGGTCGGAGAGATAGGAGGAGAACCACCGTAAAACGGTGCCCCCCACCCCCAGTCCCTCCAACCGGCGCAATATGATACCATGGTCGATGGTATCAAAAGCCGCTGAGAGGTCTAACAGCACCAGGATAGAGGAATACCCCCTACCCCGGGCCCTCCAGAGATCATCCACCAACGCGACCAATGCCGTTTCGGTGCTGTACCCAGACCTGAAGCCGGACTGGAACGGGTCTAAATAGACAGCTTCATCCAGGTATCGGGGGAGCTGCCACGCAACCACACTCTCAACAACCTTCACCAAGAAGGGAAGGTTGGAGACAGGACGGTAGTTAGCTAAAACAGCTGGGTCCAGGGAGGGCTTCTTGAGGAGGGGCCTCACCACCGCCTCCTTCAAGGCAGGCGGAAGGACACCCTCACTCAAAGAAGCTTTTATAATCTCCTGGAGCCAGCCTCGTGTAACCTCCCGGGAGGCCAGCACCAACCAGGAGGGACACGGGTCCAGTAAACATGTGGTTGCGTTCAGTCTTCCCAGAATCCTGTCCACGTCCTCGGGAGCCACAGGGTCGAACTCAGCCCAGATAACACTCTCAAGACCTGGCTCAGTCACCCCGCCTGAACCAACCCAGTCAGCGGCCAGGTCGTCCCGAATCTGAGTTATTTTGTCATCCAGATATTGAACAAAATCCTCAGCACGTCCCTGTAAGGGATCCTCCCGCGCTCCCGAATGGAGGAGGGAGCGGGTCACCCTAAACAGGGCGGCTGGGCGATTATCTGATGACGCGATAAGAGTGGCAAAGTAATTAGACTTGGCCGCTTTTATCGCCACTATGTAAGTCTTAATATGAGCTCTTACTAGTGTCAAGTCCGATTCGGAGCGGCTGGCCCTCCAACCACTCTCTAGGAGTCTTTTCCGGCGCTTCATCTCCCTCAGCTCCTCGGTGAACCAAGGACCTAAGTGGGTTCGGCACCGGGTCAGAGGCCGCAAAGGCACGACACGGTTCAAGGCCCCACCGGCCGCCCTATTCCAGGCAGCCACCAGGTCCTCGGCCGAGTCGTGTGTCAGTGTCTCAGGAAATGGCCCAAGCTCCGTCTGGAACCTATTGGGATCCATCAGTCGCCTGGGGCAGAACCACCTGGTCGGTTCCGCCTCCCTGCGGTGGGGTGCAGCGGTCAGAAAGTCGAGCCGCAGGAGCGAGTGGTCAGTCCATGACAAGGGTTCCAAACCTATATCCCCAATATCAAGACCATTCAACCACTGCCCAGAGACAAAAACTAGGTCCAGAGTGTGTCCACCAATGTGAGTTGGGCCTTGAATTATCTGGGTCAGGTCCATGGCCGTCATGGAAGCCATGAACTCCCGAGCTATCTCAGATGTCTCGCCGATGGATGGCAGATTGAAATCCCCCATGACCATAAGTCTGGGGGTGCCAATCACCACATCGGCTATGACATTGAGAAGCTCGGGCAGGGTTGTTGCCACGCGGCAGGGAGCCAGGTACGCGACTAACAGACCCATCTGCCCACCGGGACCCCAACTCACAAAGATGGACTCACACCCGGCTATCTGAGGAACAGTGGCCTCCCTCGGATCCAGACTTTCCTTAATAATGACCGCTACTCCCCCACCCCTACCCTGAGCTCTCGGCTGGTGAAATGCAAGGAAACCTGGCGGGCACATCTCCACGAGGGGAACCCCACCCTCGTGGCCCAACCAGGTCTCAGTAATACCGGCCAGGTCCGCACCCCCCTCTTGAAGGAGATCACAAATGAGGGGGGCCTTATTTACAACGGACCTGGCATTGCATAACAGCAATCGGAGCCTCGGGTCCTGAGACTCCGAACAACCTGGGGAACGGGAATAGCTCCGGGGACCAGGGCACGCAATCGCTCGAAGACAGCGAGCGCGTGCCCCCATCACATGATACGGTCCCCTGCTCACGCCATATCTGCCCCTCCCACACAATGTTTCTATAGCCCAACCCTCGACAGGGGGCTCTCTGGGAGCCCTCTTACCTCCAGCGTCTACACCCTCCATAACACCCAATACCAAGCCTGTCCTTTTCCCATTTGGATTCCCCCCCAAACCCTCTCCCACCCCCACCCCGGAGCCCCTTAAAATTCTTAAAAACGAATTTAAAAACCCTCTCAACCCCCTTTTTGCCACATGCCACCTCTCGGGGTCCCAAGACCCGTCATTAAGGTAGGCCCTCGATAGTGTGGAGGGCCAGGCCTGCGAGAGGGGGGAATCTCTCAGGGCAAGAAGCGTTCCCCTTGAATACATCCGGAACAATATATAAAAAACATAGAGGACGATAAAACATGGCTTCCGCAGTGGTAAAACAATATCCAGGAGCGAACAAGTCTATCAGGAGGGTCCTCGCTACCCTCCCACAGTAGCGATACAGTTGTTAAGTTCTGCCCAGTCCTGCTGCAGAACCTGTGGCACCCATGCCATAGGTTCACCATCACAGGTATAGGTTCTCCTGTTTGAAGTGGGGGCTGGACTAGAAGACCTCCAAGGTCCCTTCCAGCTCTATTCTATTCTATCTCCTGTCTTTAAGGAGAAACTTCCTGACAGTTAGCACGATCAATCAGTGCAATAGCTTCCCTTCAGAAATTGTGGGCGCTCCATCACTGGAGGTTTTTAAGAAGAGACTGGACATCCATTTGTCTGAAATGGTATAGGACAGAGGTCCCCAACCCCTGAGTCATTGACCAGCACTAATCTATGGTGCTCCGGAAACCGGGCCAGGCCAACAAGTGATGCCCCATCTGTGCATATAATGGATTCAGGCAATGCATGAAGCCACGTTCCCCCTCCCGTCTGCAGAAAAAACAACTCTCCCACAGAACTGGTCCTTGGCACCTAAAAGGTTGGGGGCTGCAGGTATGCGGTCTTCTGCTCAAGCAAGATGGGGGAGGATTGGGCTAGAAGACCTCCATGAAGGGGTGGATTCCACTTACCTTTACTACCGGTTCGCAATGGGAGAGCATGCATGCTCACTTTGCTCATCTGCGCACATGTGCGCTTCGGCGCATGCACAGATCATCAGTGATGACGTCGGGGCAGGTGCCCAGAGCCCAGTGGTGAGTTGCTCCTGGTTCAGGCCGGTTCGAGTGAGCCGGTAGTGGTGATGATGTGACGTCACTGAACCGGTTCTCTTTGACTGGGAGCTGGGCTCTCCCGCCTGCCCCCGCGTTAAATGTACCTTTATTTCTTGTATTTTAGCCCAGCTGATAGGCTCGGCAGAGTGGATTGCCGCACCTCAGCTGAGCACTTGCGGTGATCACGCACAAAGCCTGTGTGTGAAGAGAACCGGTGGTAACACCGGTTGGAACCCACCACTGTCGGAGACTTCCGCTGCCATTACTATCAGTTCGCAAGAGCCAGACCGAACCAGAAGAAATCCACCTCTGCCTCCAAGGTCCCTTCTAACTCTGTTATTCTATGTCAAGGGAGTCAAATTCAAGGCCCAGGGGGCGGATCCGGCCCACAGGGTGCTTAAATCTGCCCTGAAAACAGCAAAGGACCTGCCCTTGGTGCCTCTGCTAGTGAAAATGGAGTTTGTGAGGGCTGCAGGCGGTCCTCCCGAACTCTGTTTTCGCTGGCAGAGGGTCGCAGGAGACCGTCACCGTCGAAAATGAAGCTCGGGAGCCCATTTTTGTTGACAGAGATGCCCTGACATGAGTGATCAAGTTAGCCACGCCCATCCTGGTCGTGCCCCCCCCTCCCTCAGGTCAAACACAACCCTGATGTGGCCCTCAATGAAATCAAGTTTGACACCCTTATTCTATGTCCAATGTTGTATCTCTTCTAGGAGTGTCTTCCAGAATCTCTGGCACAGTTGCAATCTCTTGTAATTAACAAAAGCTAGATAATGAAACTGGGAACAACTCAGCAAACACAGTGAACAGCAATGGATGAATGCAATCCTGAAACATATGCTTTATTTGTCCATTGTGTTTGGCGCCTGAAATTTCATTTTTCGTAAGAGTGTTATTGAGTTATAATGAGGGAAAACAGAGAAAATAATAATAATAAAGCTGTAAAAAGCTAGCAAGCGTTCCCTATAGCAAACCTCTGCCATTGGGCAATGTTCAGATGTATTGGACAAGTTTCATCAATGCTGGCTCAGAATTTATGGAAATTGTTTCCATAACTTCACAAGGGATGTGATTCTGGAAGGATGCTTAGAATAGGAGGGCTTGTAGCTTAGTTATGGCCTCTCTCTAAAACTGGCCATCTAAGTGAATTATTCCTCAATTTGTCAATTGCCTTCTTTCTCATGACAATTATAAATTTGGAATGTGATCGAATGGACCACATGACCTCATGTCAGGTGCTCAACAATGACCTTGCATTGAGGGTTGTTTCCAGTGTCCTGGTGTTACAACATTTTTACCAAAACTCGGCATTTACTTGCGGTAAAACCAGTGGTGGGATTCAAATTCTTCAATTACTGGTTCTGTGGCATGGCTTGGTGGGCATGGCTTGGTGGGCGTGGCAGGGGAAGGATACTGTAAAATCTCCTTTCCCACCCAACTCTAGGGAAAGGATACTGCAAAATCCCCATTTCCTCCCAATCAGCTGGGATTCAGGAGGCAAAGAATAGATGGGGGTGGGGCCAGTCAGAGGTGGTATTTACCGGTTCTCCAAACTACTCAAAATTTCCACTACGGGTTCTCCAGAACTGGTCAGAACCTGCTGAATATCACCTCTGGGCCAAACCAGTCCTACAGTGAACAATGGGTTTGCTTACTGGCCACTGGGTTTGCTTAACAACCATTGCAAAAGAAAAGCTTGTAAAATCAGGTTGGTCATGTGGATGCTCTGTTTTGTGGCTTACGGTCATAATAGGCAGGCTCCATTATGGTCGTAACTCGAGGACTATCTAGACGAGATCTTTAATGGAAGTCTGGGGTAAATTCAGAATCTCAAAAGCGCAAGAGGAATTTGCAACTTTCCTTTGTAGCGTGATAGTCACGGTGAAGGCTTTGAGCAAGTTAAAATACCACTTTGTGCGTTTCTCGGCACCTGGTAATTTTGGTAACTTTTTCTCTGATTGTCTCCTCTCCATCCAGGGGTGGGTTTCAAAAAATTTAGCAAGGGATTCTCTGCCTGGTTGTTGGGTGGGCGTGGCCATGGTGGGTGGCTTAGTCATCCTCCTTCACCATGGGGGAGGGGGCATTTTTGCCCTCCCCATGCTCCGGAGGTTTTTCTCGAGCCTTTGGGAGCGTGAAAATGGCCTCCCCAGGCTCTGGAGGCCCTTTCTGGCCTTCCGGAACCTCCGGTAGGCCCGTTTTTCACCTTCCCCAAGTCTCTACTCATATCCTACACTTTCCTGCATCTAAAATGGGCCATATGAGGACTCCTGGGAGGGGCGGGGTGGGGTGGGAGAGGCCAGTCAGGACTGGGATTTGGGGTTCTCTGAACTGCACAGAATCTTAGCTAGAGATTCTCCTGAACCCCTGCAAACCCCCAGCCACCCACCCCTGCCTCCTTCCATTTCTTTCCTGGCCTCCCCACAGCCTCACCCTTCTCTCTCTTACCTCTTGTTTTTACGTGACCTCGATCCAACACACACCATCCAAAAGCTAAGTGCATTCCTTGGTCTGGAGAATAAAGTCCTCTATTCCAGCTTCTGTCACATTTTGTGGCATCGAGTCTCTCGGCTGCACTTTTGCCAATCTCACCCTAAGGGCCACCTCTGATATTGCCTTAGAACTCCCCGAATTTATGCATCCGTTCTCCCTCACGATCCCGACGTGCCAAACAACAGATGCTAAACTACGACGGGCAACGCCATCGGTCCTTCAGAAAAGAAACATTGGCCTTAATGCAAGAAATGAAATATGCTTCCTAGTTTATATCCTCCTAGCTGCTGGTTAATTATTCAGAAAAATGGTTATGGTTGGCTTGCACTGGAGTTGTCTTAACAAAATCAGTGTAATCCTTTTGCAAGGATTGCCAAAGAAATTATGCAAAATACGTCTGCCAAACATTAATTGTAGAGAGCTTCACCTCAAGTCTCTACAGTCTGGAAGATCGTTTGGCTTTCAAGCCCCCACAACAAAGACCTACACAATTTTTCCTCAGCCAGCAGACCCTCTGCCCACTGCCAGGAGTTCGATCCTGATCAGCTCCAGGTTGACTCAGCCTTCTACCCTTCCAAGGTCAGGAAAATAAGGCCCCACATTGTTGGGGGCAATACGCTGACTCTGTAAATCGCTTAGAGAGGGCTGTAAAGTGGTATATAAGCAAGTGGTGGGATTCAGCCAGTTTGCACCACTTCGGTAGAACCGGTTGTTAACTTTCTGAGCAGTTTGGCAAATTGGTCATTAGGGCAGAGAACTGGTTGTTAAATTACTTGAATCCCACCACTGTATGTAAGTCTTAACTGCTATTGCTATTGTTTTTCTGTTTAATTTGTCAATAGTTATTGAAACAAATATATTCTGTATGCCCCCCACTTCATCGGAGATGATAGAGACTCTCTCCTTTCTTTTTCTTTCTTTCTTTCTTTCTTTCTTTCTTTCTTTCTTTCTTTCTTTCTTTCTTTCTTTCTTTCTTTCTTTCTTTCTCTTCCTTCCTTCCTTCCTTCCTTCCTTCCTTCCTTCCTTCCTTCCTTTCGCCCTGCCCTGTTTACTGCTAGACACCTTCCTCATTAAGCAGATGGCCAATGGGGACATATTACAGCCAATTTGGCAGATGTAGTACATTTCAGTTGTGCAACTTCTGGGGAAAAATTTTCCTGAGATTTCACAAGACCCTGGGACATAGTAGACAGCTGGAAAGATTGCTATATGTCCTTGATTAGTTTCCATCCATTGCTTCTTGTCCTGCCTTCAGGTGCTTTGGAGAATAGATTGACTCCCTCTTCTTTGTGGCAACCCCTGAGATATTGGAACTCTGCTATTATGACACCCCTAGTCCTTCTTTTCATTAAACTAGATATACCCAAAACCGGTCAGTCCTAGAGGAGATCAATCCTGACTGCTATTTAGAAGGCCAGATCCTGAAGATGAAACTCAAATACTTTGGCCACTTAATGAGAAGGAAGGACTCAATGGAGAAGAGCCTAATGCTGGGAAAGATTGAGGGCAAAAGAAGAAGGGGACAGCAGAGAACAAGGTGGCTGGATGGAGTCACTGAAGCAGTCGGCGTGAGCTTTAATGGACTCCAGAGGATGGTAGAGGACAGGAAGGCCTGGAGGAATGTTGTCCATGGGGTCGCAATGGGTCAGACACGACTTTGTAACTAACAACAACAAGAAGAAGACATACCCAATTCGTGCAACTGTTCATTAAATGTTTTATCTTCCAGTCCCCTAATCATCTTTGTTGCTCTTCTCTGCATTCTTCCCATAGTCTCAATATTTTTTTTGTATTGTGGTGACCAAAACTGGATGAGATATTCCAAATGTGGTCTTACCAAAGTATTATAAAGCCATACCAATACTTCATGTGATCTTTAACAGATTAACAGAGCTGGAATGGACCTTATAGGTCATCTAGTCCAACCCCCCCCCCCCAAAGCAGGAGACCCTACACCATTTCTGACAGATGGAAATCCAGTCTCTTCTTGAAAGCTTCCAGTGATGAAGTGCCTACAACTACTGAAGGCAACTTCTGTTCCATTGGTTGATTGTTTTCACTGTCAGGAAATTTCTCCTTATTTCCAGGTTGAATCTCTCCTTGATCAGTTTCCATTCCTTATTCCTTGTCTGACCTTCAGGTCTTTTGGAAATAGCTTGACCCTTTCCTCTCTGTGGAAGACCCTCAAATATTGGAAGACTGCTATCAAGTCTCCCCTGGTCGTTCTCTTCACTAGACTAGCCAGGCCCAGTTCCTGTAACTGTTCTTCATATGTTTTAGTCTCCAGTCCCCTAATCATCCTGGTTGCTGTTCCCTGTAGCCTCTCTAGAGTCTCAACATGTTTTTTATAGCATTGTGACCAAAACTAGATGCAATATTATAGGTGTGGTGTGAAGTTTCTGAAAGATGTCCTAATTAATTCATGAGCCATGAGCCAAACTTCAAAAGAAATACAGTCATTTATTAGGGGCACCATTTCAGCAATGTTCAGATGCAGTTAGAACTAATCCCACATAGATTTACATTCCCCTATGACCCTGTCTCTCCCCTCCTCCCTGGCCATGTCATAAATCACATTCTCCAATTAACCACTTTGGCTGGCTGTGAAATCCAACACCCTCCTTCTGATTGTGGTCAGGAAGCATGTATGGAATGTAACTTCAGTTAGGGAAATCAATCAGCTCTATCAGTTCTCCCTCCCTCCTGCTCATGGCAACTTGAAAGCTTTGCAAGTTGACATGTGATCTGTTAATGCAACCTAGGATTGCGTTGCCTTTTTTGGTGGCTGCATTTATTTCAGCCTTCTTCTTCCATCTGGGCAAGATCCAGACTGTGCAACTTTAACCAATCGGATTTCCCAGCCAGCATGACCATCACTGAGAATTCTGGAAGTCGAACTTTTATACCTCTCAATGAAGGTTGAAGAAAATAGATTCCTTTAATGTGTTTTTTTAAAAAAAAAAAACAACCTGGGGATTCTTCTTTATATACTGATCCTAATGCAAAGCTGGGGATTCCTGGGTTACAAGGAGCCAATAGAATTTCTTCATATGAAGTGATTGTCTCTGTTTTGGCTCTTGCATCTTGTCAAATCTATTTCTCAAATTTGCATTAGAGTTGGTTTGGGCCTTCTGCCCGACAACTGACTTTGAGACCACCAATACTGGGAACAAGTTATGTTCATTTTCCATAGCTCAAGTTTTCAAATCACACACATTCTCTCTATTTATACCAGGCACAAAGCAGATCATAAATCACATTTCTATGAATAATAACAGCCTACATTGCTGTTTGGCATTATAATAAAGCTCCATTGTAACGCTGTCCTCCTCCTGCTTCTTCCCACCTGGTCTTTTAGAGGTGGTATGATTGTATTCACAATGGGGAATTAAAAGGTATTTCTTCCTGTTCACCATTAAGCCAGGGTAATAATAATAATAATAATAATAATAATAATAATAATAATAATAATAATAATAATGATAATAACCCCTCCGAGGAGCTCTACCTTGTCGTGGTGGAGGGGCTTGCGTGCTCTAATGATCCTAAGAGCTATGCTGAACAGGTGCAACCATATCAGACAGATCTTAGGTGAAGGGCCAGACAAAATCTGCTCCACAACCCATTCAAACATGGTGAATAAAAAAAAAAATGAAATTTATGCTGGCTGAACCGTCGCCCGGATTAACAAGGGTTCCGTTGGATGCTATGGCTCCTGGGCATTCTACGAAAAATGAGCTACAGGGCTCAGCTCCCTCTGCTAGGCAACCAGGGCATGGAGCTGACAAGCTACTGGAAGAAAAACCCCAAGAGCGAAAAATCTGGACTAAGGAAGAAAACACCTTTATTATGGAAGCTTACTATCAGTCTAAGCCAGCAAAACGTGGATTTCAAAAACGAATGTATCGGATTTGGAAGATGAACCATACGGACTGTGACACCAGTGAACAAAGGTTAATGGACCAACGACGTGTAATCCTAAACCACAAATTTTTCACTACAGAAGAATTAATAGCAATAGAAGAGAAAGCAACTAATGGTCTGAGTACATCAACAAAGAAGAGTAACATCAAGAATGATTTGCAGACTCAAAAGCAAATTGAAAAAGAAAGGGAGGAAGAGGATACTGAAATGGATGAAGATATAGAACAAGGAAGCCCTGAAGAACAAATACCAAAAGATAGTGCTCAATTAGCTGGAAAAATAAAGCATCAAATGGAAGATGCTGAAAGAACACGTTTGCCAAAACTGAACCAAGTGAACCGGAAAGAATTAAGAAATGTACTAAAAAAGGTCAATGAGGCTATGCAAACTATTAGAACCACTACATTAGCCGAAACAAACCAACTAATGTATGCAGCAGCCGTCATAACCACCAAAGAACTGGGGTTGAAAATACAAAAGAACCAAAGAGGCAAGAAGGGGAAGCCTAAGTGGAAAATTCGGTTAGAATTGAAGATAAAAAAATTACGTGGAGATTTGAGCAACTTGAAGAACCTAAGGCAAGGTCAGTTAAAGAACAAGCAGGTCAAAAGCAACCTGGAAGCAAGATACGATCTGAGGAATAAGGAGATTGCGGTAGTAATTGAAGAGCTGAAGCAGAGGGTTGTTGCCATCGCCGAAAAGATTAAAAGGTATGAAACCGAGTAACTCAGTTCAAAGAAAACTCACAGTTCAGAGCAAATCAGCACCAGTTTTATAAGAGCTTAGAAAATAGAGAAGGAATAACAACAAATGAAAAGCCTGATAAAGAGAAAGCTCTGAAATTCTGGAAGAATTTGTGGGAAAACAACAAGAAGCATAACAGAAATGCAAAATGGATCAAACAGGTTAAGGACTCTATTAAAGTGCATAAAATGGAAGACATGAAAATAACAAAAGCAATGGTGCAAAGACAGTCAAGAAAAGTGAAGAACTGGAGTGCACCTGGGCCAGATGAGCTACATGGCTTCTGGTTAAAGGCACTTACAAGTGTGCACAAAAGATTGGCAACCCAGATGAACCAGGTCCTAAAAACACCTGAAAATGATGAATGGATGACAACTGGAAGAACATTTTTGATCCAAAAAGATAAAGAAAAAGGAAAGGACCCTGGAAACTATAGGCCAATCACCTGTTTGCCAACAACATACAAGCTTCTCACTGGTATCATTGCAAACCAAATCTATGGATACCTGGAAAGAAATAACTTACTTCCTTAGAACAGAAAGGATGCTGCAAAAACTCAAGAGGAACAAAGGATCAATTGCTGATTGACAAGCTAATCCTAAAGAACTCAAAGAAAAGATGAACCAACCTCTTCATGGCTTGGATAGACTATAAGAAAGCGTTTGATTCAGTTCCCCATAGCTGGATCAAGAAATGCCTGGAAATCTTCAGCAGCAACATAGAAAAATTCATGGAATCTTCAATGAACCTCTGGAAAACAAAACTTATGGCTAATGAAGAAGAACTAGGTGAAGTTGAAATTAAACAAGGCATTTTCCAGGGCGATTCCCTTTCCCCCCTACTTTTTATATTCTCAATGCTACCACTGACAATCATTTTGAAAAATCTGAGCTGTGGATACGAACTTGCAAAGAAAGGACTGAAAATCTCGCACTTGATGTACATGGATGATTTGAAGCTCTTTGGTAAAACAAAAGCTGAACTGAATTTATTAACTGAACACACAAAAGAATTTAGCCAAGACATTGGTATGCAGTTTGGAATTGACAAATGTGCAACAATAGCAACCAAAGCAGGTAAGATCATAGAAGAGGATGGAATAGAACTAGAGAATGAAGAAACGATAAAGGCAGTAAAATCAGAAGAAGGCTACAAGTACTTGGGG
Source organism: Masticophis lateralis (assembly GCA_030761175.1). NCBI lineage: Eukaryota > Metazoa > Chordata > Lepidosauria > Squamata > Colubridae > Masticophis > Masticophis lateralis. The sequence continues at coordinate 10,523,708 of JAUDYJ010000003.1, forward strand.
ATTTTAGAGGCCTCTGACTTAATGCATAATAAAGTCAAGGAAATAACTTCAGCCAAGTACATTCGGCGAATTCGTAAGATATTAATGTCCAAACTGAGTGGAGGAAACATCATAAAAGCCATAAATACCTGGGCTATACCTGTGATTCGATACTCTGCAGGAATAATTGACTGGACCCAGATGGAGTTAGACAATTTGGACAGAAAAACAAGGAAGCTTATGACAATGAATCATGCCTTGCACCCTAAAAGTGATGTTGACCGATTATATTTACCAAGAGCAGAGGGTGGTCGAGGACTCCTACAAGTAAAGCAAACTGTGGAAGAAGAAAAATGCAGCTTGAATGATTACATCCAGAAAAGTGAAGAACCAATGATTAAGGAAGTAAATAAAGGAGGCCTTTTAAAGACAACTAAAACAAAAGCAGAATATAAGAAAGAAGTAATTGAGCAGCGAGCTGAAAATTGGAAAAGCAAAGCTCTGCATGGCCAATACTTGAAAAGTATTGAAGGCAAAGATGACCAGAAACTAACTTGGAACTGGTTAAGATCAGGAGTACTGAAAAAAGAAACAGAAAGCTTTATTTTGGCAGCTCAAGAACAAGCCCTAGCCACAAACTGCATGAAGGCAAAAATTCAACATGTTACCACCAACAGCAAATGCCGCCTCTGTAATGAGAAAGATGAGACAGTCGACCACCTGATCAGTGGATGCAGCAAAATTTCACAAACCGACTACCTACAACGCCATAACCGTGTTGCTAAGATCATTCACTGGAAATTGTGCCAGAAGTTTGGATTTGAGTACAGCAAAAACCACTGGGAACATCAGGTTGAGAAAGTTCTAGAGAATGAGAAACTCAAGATCTTGTTGGACTTTAGGATTCAGACTGACAGGCACTTGGTCGACAACACACCTGACATAACGGCAGTTGAAAAGAAAAAAGTATGGTTCATTGACATTGCAATACCTGGTGATGCACGGATTGAAGATAAGCAGCAAGAAAAAATCACAAAGTACCGGGACTTGCAAATCGAAGTTGAGCGACTATGGACAAAGAAATCATGTGTTGTTCCGATTGTAATTGGAGCCCTTGGAGCAATACCCAAAGGGCTACCCCGCTATTTAGAAATTCTAAATTTACCGGACTTGAACATTTTGACTCTACAAAAAACCACCTTACTCGGAACAGCTTACATTCTCCGATGATACCTTAACAGTTCCTAGGTCCTTGGTTAGGACTCGAGCTGCTGAGCTATTAACCAGCCTCAAAGACTGTGAATCTCACTACAGATTAAATAATAATAATAATAATAATAATAATAATAATAATAATAATAATAATAAGAAGAAGAAGAAGAAGAAGAAGAAGAAGAAGAAGAAGAAGAAGAAGAAGAAGAAGAAGAAGAAGAAGAAGAAGAAGAAGTGTGATTATGATACTGAATGCAGACAATTTGTCAAAGAAGGCAACATCAAAATCTGGAAATCTACCTAGAACGGAAAGCAGTGGCAATGCAGAAGGTAGTTGTTCTTCCGAGAAATTTAGTGACATGTTTTGATTTCTCTTTCACGTTAAAAAAAAGTTTAGAGTTCATTCCAAGCTGGTTGCTTGGTTTATTTTTACTCTTGTTTACTGAATAAAAGGAGAAAGAGGTATGGGATTCATCGTCTAGATTTTGAAATGATTGAAACATTGGTGGGCTTCAAAAAATTTTACTACTGCTTCTGTGGATGTGGCATGGCTTGGTGGGCGTGGCAGGGGAAGGATACTGTAAAATCTCCATTCCCACCCCACTCCAGGGAAAGGTTACTGCAAAATCCCCATTTCCTCCCGATCAGTTGGGACTCAGGAGGCAGAGAATATATGGGGACAGGGCCAGTCTGAGATTGGATTTACCGGTTCTCTGAACTACTCAAAAATTACGCTACCGGTTCTCCAGAACTGGTCAGAATCTGCTGAAACCCACCTCTGGATTGCAAGCCAAAGTCTATTTAAAAAATAGTAATTTTATTTTACTGCTTTGTGGAGAGGGTGAACCACGCACACAGAGATACAGTGGACACACCTTAAATTATCAATATACTTTCTTTATATTCCCTATTTCCCTTGCAGTTTTATCTCCCAATGTTTCCTCTTTGGCGGAGAACTCAGGCCATCGCAATCTATCTGAGTTGCCTAAAATGAATAAATTTTCCCCTGCCCCTTATTTACATCTAATAACCATTGGTTTCTGGAGTTTGTCTTTAGTTGCCAGCAAATTCCAGTTAAAAGCAGTTCTGAGCATACGAAGCTACTGGTTCACTCCAGTTCGGACGAACTGGTAGCAGAGGCGGGAGGCTCAGCCCATCTGCCCAGACCTCATCAAATACGATCTGCGCATGCGAAGCAAACTGGTAGCAAAGGTAAATGAAACCCACACCTGGTACGAAGGGTCTCTAACCAGAGGTGGGTTTCAGCAGGTTCTGACCAGTTCTGGAGAACCAGTAGCGGAAATTTTGTGTAGTTTGGAGAACCAGTAGTAAAATTTCTGACTGGCCCAGCCTCCATCTATTCTCTGCCTCCCAAGTCCCAGCTGATTGGGAGGAAATGGAGATTTTGCAGTAACCTTCCCCTGGATTGGGGAGGGAATGGAGATTTTCCAGTATCCTTCCCCTGCCACGCCCACCGAGCCATGCCACACCCACTAAGCCATACCCACAGAACCGGTAGTAAAAAATTTTGAAACCCACCCCTGCTCTTATCCCTCTGTCCTACATTCAACTTTGAGCTCATTGATGAGATTAGATAAATGCACAGTGTTTTCTTTTCAAGGTTTAATATGTCCTTCTACAATTTCTGTAAAAAACAATACACCTTTCTCCTTTCCCACAGCTTCATAGCTTTTCTTACTGGAAAAGTCTCAGCCTTTCAATTTCAAGCAGGTGCCATCCAGTCAACGGCAGATCTTGTAGTCTCCTAGCCATAGGCAGGGCCATGAAGCAGCGGTGAAATGCTACCAGTTCAGACCGGTTCAGCCAAACCGGTAGCGATGGCGGTGGGTGGTTCAGAGAACTGGTAGCAACGGCAGCACGAGGCTCAGCAGACTAAAAGCATTGTGATTAACACCAGCTGTCTGCAATTACTATAAGTTCGAATCTCACCAGGCTCAAGGTTGACTCAGCCTTCCATCCTTTCTAAGGTAAGTAAATTGAGGACCCAGTTTGTGGGGGCAATAAGCTGACTTTGTATAAATATACAAAAGTATGAAGGCTATTGCATTGTAAGCTGCCCTGAGTCTCTGGAGAAGGGCGGCATATAAATCAATTTAAAAAAAAAAAAAATCTCCATTCCCACCCCATCCCTGGGAAAAGGATATTGCAAAATCTCCATTCCCACCCCCCTCTGGAGCCACCCAGAGGTCGTATTTTCCAGTTCTCCAAACTATTCAAATTTTCCGCTACCGGTTCTCCAGAACCTGTCAGAACCTGCTGAATCGCATCCCTACTTTGGATCCAAAAGAATCAGTTGCTGGAGCACTTGATCATTGCCCTGACCCTTGGCAAAACACCGGATTGGCAAGGCTGAAGGACAAGGACCTGAATGCAGTCACTCATTCACTCTGCCACATACAGTGTTTGAATTGTTCTAAGAAGATTTCTTTGCCTCAAACGCCCTCATTCCAGATTTCAGTGAGAAATAGAAAACATATGAAGAACGGGTGCAGGAAATGGGTATGTCGAAGCTAACAAAGAGAAGGGCTAGGGGTGACATGATAATCAAGGAGAGAAGCAACTTAGAACTAAGGAGAAATTTTCTGACAGAACAATTAATCTGTGGAACAACAAGTTGTGGGTGCTCCAACACTGGAAGTTTTTAAGAAGATGTTGGATGACCATTTGTCTGAAGGGATGTAGGGTTTCCTGCCTAAGTAGGGGGTTGGACTAGAAGACCTCCAAGGTCCCTTCCAAATCTGTTATTCTAAATTATAAACCTTGGATGGGAAGTGAGGATCTATAAGAAGATGGGGGGGGGGTGGTCAAGAAATTTTGGGTGATTTGATGGAAAGGTTAAAAAGTGTGGTGCTTCTCTCCTTGATTAAGTTCCATCCATTGCTTCTTGTCCTACCTTCATGTGCTTTGGAGAATAGCTTGACTTATCACAATGGCTTCCCACAAACAAAGCATCTAATGGGGTTCCTAATGTAGAACGTTAGTACCCACCCCTCCTAGAAGAATGAAATGTTAAAATATTAAAAAGGCAAAATATTATATTTCTCCTAAAGGAGAAATAGAAATCTAAAGGGAGAAAGAAACTCAAAGCTTCAGCTCTCTGCTCCCAAGAGATATTTGGTGCCCGTTGAGAAGGACTGGGCCAGTCTATCTACAAAACAAAAGACCGTCAGCTCCAGGGTGATGGGATTAAGATATGACTCTCCAGGACATAATAGGATTATCTCTCACCAGAGCTCATTGCATTGCACAGTCTTTTAAGGACATTGCATCAGAGTCCAAACTTCAACCAAACTTGATTTAGACAAACTGATCCCACATGACCCCATGGGAGTCTGATTACAGCCAATAGAATACATTTCTTGCACAGGAACAGGAAGCTCAAGGGCGAGGTCCAAGAGAGGGTATAAATAACCCCCACTCTCCACTCCATGTGGTCAGCTGCCCAGGACCTCAAACCCACGCGGTCCTGTCCATCAATAAACCATCTTTCCAATCAGTCTCCATGTTTCCAGTGTCTTTCTACCCCACTTGGAATTGAACCAGGTGGAGATTTCTTTCAACACTAACATTTTAAGTTTAGGGTACGTGAAGATGAAAATGGCAGCACTACATAAAACCCATAATGCCAATTTAAAATAAGCTTAGCGCCATAACTGGAAGATGATAATAATACAGTATGTCACTAGAAGACTGTTGTGGAAAATGACAGTTGATTGGGATAAAGACCTCCTGGTATATTTAGAGTATCAAAGGAAATAAAAAGCAAACCGTATTTCCATAATTGCATCTTTGTGATTCATTTTTCTTGATGTTTCAATATTTTATTGTGAATTAATTTTTGGAGAGAACTAACCTATCTCCCTTTGACATTCAATTCTGTTCGGTAACATTTGCCACTGTCTTCCAAGAGAGGTAATTATTAGTTTGCTATTCTGGGCATCTTCTTAATTAATGTCAAGCACATTCAAGACGACTTGGCAAGGGGCAACCACAGGTTGACCTTCTCTGGATTTGCAAATGAAGCAGGATGAGGTTTACTTACACCTTAGATGCCAAACCAGTGAGATATACTACAGCTGCACTGCACAGTCTGCACTGGGAAATGGTAATTTTACCGTCTCTGAAAAATGCCATCATAAAACTATTTCCATATTATTCTCAATTATTATGATAAATATGTTACCGAGGACACCAGCAATCAAAACTCAAAGGTTTCTAGTTCAGGGTTATTTCCTCCAGATTCTTAATTATTATTTTTTAGATGAAAGTTAGAGAGCAGAAAGTACAATTTATATTATATTTAAAGTATAGTTGCGTTGATGGATCTTCCCTTTCTTTTCTTTTTTTTTTTTTTGTAGTACTAAAAATTAGGACTCTGAATACTTTGGATTTATGTTCTAAGATAGTGTTTTTTTAACCTTGGCAACTTTAAACTTGGCTGCAAGGAGTTTTGAAATATCCTGTCTTGAATGGGCTTCTGCTGGCAAGTATTTGCTTTGCTTATGAATGGAGCCATCTAGATAGTTGCCTTCCTCTTTCCATAAGCTCTTTATCTATCTATCTATCTATCTATCTATCTATCTATCTATCTATCTATCTATCTATCTATCTATCTATCTATCTATTTATTTATTGGTTTGATTTATATGCCGCCCTTCTCTGGAGCTCAGAGTGGCTTACAACGCGTTAAGCAATAGCCTTCATACTTTTGTATATATCTGCTTAGTAGGGCTTTCGCCCCCCCCCCCCCCCAAGCGGTGTTCTTTTTTATACAAAGTCAGTTTATTGCCCCCACAATCCGGGTCCTCATTTTACCTACCTTGAAAGGATGGAAGGCTGAATCAACCTCGAGCCTGGTGAGATTTGAACTTGCAGTAATTGCAAGCAGCTGGTGCTACTTAACAGCACTTTAGTCTGCTGCGCCACCAAGGCTCTTTAAATACTGGCAACTGCCATGGGCTATTAAGGAAGACCAGGGGCTGCTTTCTGCCTCTAAGGAACATGTTTCTCCATTTCTCCTTTAGGGAAATCTAATATTCTGCCTTTTTTTTTTTTTAATATTTCCCAAAATATTTCATTCTTCTGTGTGGGCTGCCAATACTTTGAAAGTTGTATGGCTACAGCTCCTGTGCCTGATTTGGATAAGCCGGTTAGGTGAAGCCTTGTTCCTTTGCTTATATCAGATGCTGCCTCTACCAAACTCACATACATTTGGATAACACCTCTTTTCCGCGTCTTCATCCTTGACAAACCTGCCTTCTGCTAGCCTAGAATAAAGAAATAAAAGCTAAAGCAATTACCCCAGGCCATCATTTAAAAACCAATCTCTGATCTTTTTTTTTATTACAGGCCCCAGAATTAACAGCTGTAAAACAAGGACCTGTTACACTGCGGTAGATAAATTTGCTGCTCTTCACTTCTCCATATATCTAGTAAATCTCAATCTCTCTTTCTCTCTCTCTCTCTCTCTCTCTCTCCCTCCACCCCCGTGCTCTCTGCAGAACAGATGGTTCCCAAAGAAGGAAATAAAGCGGTAAGAAAAGTTCTCCAGGATTGAGAGGGAAGATCGGCCCAGCCTCACCTTCTGGTTTGAGATGACATCTGGGGAAGCAGGAAATAAAATCTGAAAAACATTTGCAATTCATATTTCACAGGAGATGCTTCTCGACTAGGGTTGCTAAGCAAGAGGTGCCATAACCATAGCTTTGCTTTGCTTAGCCGGGGTGTAGCTTATGTAAAGCCAGCCTATTGAGTTAGTTTTGTTGAGACAGATCTGGTTAGAAGTCTCCGGTTCATTTATTAGGGTTCTTATTTAGGAAGAGTATACATGCCTGAGTAGAATCAAGCATCATTGAGATTCATTCTTCAGGTCCCAAAAGGACAGTTATGAGGAAGGAAGGGAGGGAGGGAGGATAGGAGGAAGGAAGGAAAGGAGAAAGAGAGGAAGAGGGAAAGGAGGGGAGGAAGGAAGAGAGGGAGGTAGGAACATGTGAGGAAAGGAGGGAGAAGAGGGAAAAAGTGATAGGAAGAAGGAAGGGAAGGAGGGAGGGAGGAAGGAGGGATAGGAGGAAGGAAGGAGGGATAGGAGGAAAGATGGGAAGAAAGGGAGGAAGAAGGAGGAAAGGAAGAAGAAAAGGAAAAAGTGATAGGAAGGAGGGAGGGAGGGAGAAAGGAAGGAAGGAAGGAAAAAAGTGACGAAGGAGGAGGAAAGGAGGGAGAAAAGGGAAAATTGATAGGAAGAAGGGAGGGAGGGAGGAGAGGAGGAAGGAAGGAGAGGAGGAAGAGAAGAGGGAAAGGAGGGAGGAAAGGGAAAAGAGATGGGAGGAAGGAAGAGAGGGAGGTAGGAACATGTAAGGAAAGGAGGGAGAAGAGGGAAAAAGTGATAGGAAGAAGGAAGGAAGGGAGGGAAGGAGGGATAGGAGGAAGGAAGGAGGGATAGGAGGAAAGATGGGAAGAAAGGAGGGAGGAAGAAGGAGGAAAGGAAGAAGAAAAGGAAAACATGATAGGAAGGAGAGAGGGAGGGAGAAAGGAAGGAAGGAAAAAAGAGGAAGGAGGAGGAAAGGAGGAAGAAAAGGAAAAAGTGATAGAAAGAAGGAAGGGAGGATAGAAGGAAGGAAGAAAAGGAAGAAGAGAGGAAGAGGGAAAGGAGGGAGGAAAGAAAAAGGGATGGGAGGAAGGAAGGAAGAGAGGGAGAGAGGAACGTGAGGAAAGGAGGGAGGAAAGGAAAATGATAGGAAGAAGGGAGGGAGGAATGATGGAATGGAGGAAGGAAGGAAGGAAGGAAGATTTTTCCTGTAGGTTGACAGGACTGCCAACCAGTACCTGCCATGTTTGCTTACAACCACCATATTTGCTTAACAATTGCCATAAAAGTTGTAAAATGTGGTCAGTCACATGATGACCCACTTTATGACTCTCACAAAATATGACCATAGCTGGCGGGTTCCATGAAGGTTGTAAGTCAAGGACTGCATAGCGTATAGACCGAAATATTAAGGAGCCTGAGTAGCGTAGGGGAGTAATGCCTCCTACAAAGGCAGCATTTAAGATCCAGCTGCTGCAATTACTTGTGAGTTCAATCCCAGGCAGGCTCAAGGTCGACTCAGCCTTCCATCCTTTATAAGGTGGGTAAATTGAGGACCCAGTTTGTTGGGGGCAATAAGCTGACTTTGTATAAATATAAATATACAAAAGTATGAAGGCTATTGCTTAACACGTTGTAAGCCGCCCTGAGTCTCCGGAGAAGGGCGGTATATAAATCAAATTTTTTTAAAAAAATTATCTGCATAATTATTGATTTGTGCGAATGCCCAGCCACTAGGAATTCCAAAGCATTTGGGAATTTCTCTGGGTCTAAAATATCAATAGTTTCTCAGTTGATTCATCAATGAATTTGAGACATTAAGGAGTTTTTTTTCTTGATACAACAAATCAAAGATGCAGGGAGCATACAGCTGGACAAGACTTAGTTAGTGACTATCCAGGAAGGCCTCGTCTTACAACCATTCATTTAGTGACTATCTGGTTACAACCACTCTGAAAAAAGTGACTTATAATCATTTTTCACACTTAACGATCCTAGTAGCCTCCCCATGGGCACATCATCAAAATATGGACATGTGTTGGTGGTTCGCCCGCAGCCTGTGAAGCTGGCAACGGAGTCGGACAGCAATGAGGCTGAGGAAGAACATGGGCCAGTCCTGGAAGCTGGGGAAGGCCCGGATGAGGGCTCTGCGTTGGAGGCAGAGATGGAGCCAGGGCCATCGGGGAGTGATGTGCAGACTTCAGAACCTCCAGAGGCTGACAGTAGAGAGGCAGAGGAACAGGAGGAGCCTGTTCCTAGTGCACGTATGAGAAGAGCTGGCAGAAGGCAGGAGCAGCTCAAGCAAAGAGGACAACTCGGGAGTAGAGCCAAGAGATGATTGGTTCCTCCCATGAGGCTTAAAACAGACCAGCAATGGCATTTGGGCTTTGCCAGAAAACAACATTTGGTAGCTTCATTTTCTTCTTCATCTACGTCTCGTATTTATTTTTCTATCTGTGACTTCTGAACATTTGCCAAGAAAGGCCTTTGGCAGTTTGACTAATTAGACCAAGGTTTGCGATAGGACTGAGGAATTTGTGTTGGGAGGAATTTGCTTTAATTTAGTTGAACGATGCTGGGAATGAAGTCATTCTCAGCTGTTCGAATAAAGTTTGTTTGTTTTTGCACAGACTGATTTTCCTACTACTTACTTGGGCCTGAGTCACAACAACATTTGCAGTGCCCTGGGGTCACATGATCCCCTTTGGCATGATCAGGGGTGGTATTCACTTACTTTCCCTACCAGTTCACAAATCTGAGTGCTCGCCCACCCTAAACTTCTGCTACCTGAATACCACCACTGAATACCACCACTGGGCACTACTGTCTGACAAGCAAAGTCAATGGGGAGGCCAGATGGAATGAGCAACTGCAGTGATTCACTTAACAAATATGGCAGGAAAAGTTGTAAAATGGTGCAAAACTCACTTAGCAACTATCTTGTTCAACAGCAGACATGTAGGGCTCAATTGTGGTCGTAAGTCGAGGATTACCTGTAAAGAGAAAAGTACAAAGAACGGTTGCAGGAACTGCGTATGGCTAGTTTAATGAAAAGAAGGACTGGGGAGACATGATAGCAGTCTTCCAATATCTCAGGGGCTGCCACAAAGAAAAAGGAGTCAAGCTATTCTCCAAAGCACCCGAAGACAGGACAAGAAGCAATGGGTGGAAACTAACCAAGGAGAGAACCAACCTAGAACAAAGGAGAAATTTCATGACAGTGAGAACCAGAGGTGGAATTTATCCGGTTCAGACCAGTAGCACCAACAATAGGTTGGCTCCACCCACCGGCCTCTGCTCTATCCCATTCTTTATTTCCTGCTTTTTAGCTTATCTCAATCGTGCAGCACAGCTGATTCCACCCTCTCTCGCTGTTCTACTGTGCTCGATTGGCCAGCAAACTTGCCTGACCTAAACCCCATAGAGAATTTTTGGGGCATTGCCAAGAGAAAGATGAGAGACATGAGACCGAACAATGCAGAAGAGCTGAAGGCCGCTATTGAAGCATCCTGGTCTTCCATAACACCTCAGCAGTGCCACAGGCGGATAGCACCCATGCTATGCCGCATCGAGGCAGTAATTGATGCAAAAGGGGCCCAAACCAAGTACTGAGTACATATGCATGCTTATACTTTTCAGAAGTCCGATATTGTTCTATGTACAATCCTTGTTTTATTGATTTCATGTAATATTCTAATTTTCTGAGATTGTGAATTTGAGGTTTTCATGAACTGTAAACCATAATCGTCAAAATTATGACAAATCGAGGCTTGAACTATCTCGCTTTGCATGTAATGAGTCTATCTCATATAATTAGTGTCACCTTTTAAGTTGCATTACTGAAATAAATGAACTTTTGCACAATAGTCTAATTTTTCAAGTTTCACCTGTATATGCTTACCATTGCTGACTTGGAAGGTAAGCAGCTGAGCTTATTATTAATTAAATTTCTATACCGCCCTTCTCCTTCCGGACTCAGGGCGGTGAACAGCCAATTTAAAACCAATACAAATACAAAAGTTAAGACGTACTAAAATCAATATAAATTTAGGCTGAAAATGTAAAACCAAGTAAACTAAAACTCTAAAAAGTTTAAAAATAGTTTAAAAATAGGAGGGATCAGGCAAGTCCGGCAAGTTGGAAGAGATGAGTCTTCAAAGCCCGACGAAAGGTCCGGAGGTCAGCGATAGTCCTCAGATCTGGAGGGAGATTGTTCCAGAGGGTGGGAGCTACCACAGAGAACGCTCTCCCCCTGGGGGTCGCCAGCCGGCACTGTCTGGCTGACGGCACCCTGAGGAGGCCCTCTCTGTGGGAGCGAACCGGCCGGTGGGAGGCAATAGGTGGCAGAAGGTGGTCCCGTAAGTACCCTGGTCCTAAGCCATGGAGCGCTTTAAAGGTGATTACCAACACCTTGAAACGCACCTGGAAATCAACCGGCAACCAATGCAGCTCACGCAAGAGAGGTGTCACATGGGAGCGCCCTGTCGCTCCCATAATCCCCCGTGCGGCCGCATTCTGTACCAGCTGAAGCCTCCGGATGCATCCCAAGGGGAGCCCCATGTAGAGAGCATTACAGTAGTCCAAGCGAGACGTGACAAGCGCCTGAGTGACTGTGCGTAGGGAGTCCCGATCTAGAAAGGGCCGCAACTGGCGTATCAGGCGAACCTGATGAAAAGCTCCCCTGGCCACAGCTGTCGTATGCTCCTCTAAAGACAGCCGTGGATCCAGGAGGACGCCCAAGTTGCGCACCCTTTCCGTGGGGGCCAATGATTCGCCCGCAATAACCAACGATGGAGTCAGTTGGCTATATCGGGACGCCGGCAGCCACAGCCACTCAGTCTTGGAGGGGTTGAGTCGAAGCCTGTTTCTCCCCATCCAGACCCGCACAGCTTCAAGGCACTGGGACATCACTTCCACGGCATCGTTGGGGTGGTCTGGGGTGGAAATGTACAGCTGAGTGTCATCAGCGTTCTAAATGCTCCATTTTCAGCGCTGCGTGCAAGTGTCTTAACTACACGCTCACGAAACCGGTTGTTAATCCTGCAGCATTCCATCACTGGTGAGAACAATTAATCAATGGAACAACTTGCCTCCAGAAGCTGTGGATGCTCCAACACCGGTAGTTTTTAAGGGTAAATTGGACGACCATTTTTCTGAAACGGTGTAGTATTTCCTGTTGCTTGAGAAGGGGATTGGATTAGAAGACCCTCCAAGGTCCCTTCCCAACTTTGTTACTCTGATTTTTTTCCCCCTCAACAATCAAGTCCACCACAGCAGATACATGGATTAAATTGTCCTTTGAACTGGAGCCCTGTCATTGCAATCTGGCCCTCTTTCACTCTAGCAAACGTTATCTTGGCGGCACTGATTATAACTTCCCCGCTATCATCAATCAAGAGCCATAAGTGAATTTGGCTAGTACAGGTGCAACCGCAGGCTGGAAATAACGCACCACATGATTTTTAATAGCTGCTAATTAAAGAAGAAACATTAACACAGGGAGACCTAATTTGCCATATGTCCTGGCGATACCTGAAGGGCAGGGAGAGGGTAAGTGTGCATTAGATTGAATGAATGAGGCTTCCTAACCCTAATAAAACACATTAGCGTCATCAGAGTTCCTTTGATACATTTACTATGAACAGCCAGCCTCACCTCCGCAGCATCTGTTGGGAATGAGTTGCGCAAATCGCATCCAGTCTTTAAATATAATTATTACCAACAGATTCCATAATGTAGTTTATGCTGATTCGACGTGGTAATCAGGTTAAGGAAGAAAGGGGCGCAGGGAAATAATATTTTCCAAAATAAAAGGATTATGCATTTCAAAAAGAAGCGAATGGTACCCCCATCCATCCAAAGATGCAAAATCTGTTTGCAGTAAATCGTGTTTTAGAAAATGTTTTTTTTTTTAATTGTACACCCAATCACATTTCAATTGATGCTAGCAAAGTTTTTCCCTCCGGACATTTGTTCCTTTTGTCTGAAGGGAAATATTGTACAAATCCATTATTGGAAACTCTGGATAAAGCAGAACCAATTTTCTGCCGATGATTCTTAAGAGATAATCTAATTCTATTATGATACTTTTCAGAATTACTTTTCTATAATGTGCTCCTCAGGATTCACTGCAAGAAATTTCAGAGTGGCATTGCCAGCAATATATTGAATAAATATTTTTAAAAAGAATAATAAATGATATTCATGATTTTTTAAAAAATTTGATTTATATGCCGCCCTTCTCCGGAGACTCAGAGCTGCTTACAATGCTTTAAGCAATAGCCTTCATACTTTTGTATATTTATACAAAGTCAGCTTATTGCCCCCACAAACTGGGTCCTCAATTTACCCACCTTAGAAAGGATGGAAGGCTGAGTCGACCTTGAGCCTGGCTAGGATTGAACTTGCAGTAATTGCAGGCAGCTGGATGTTAACTACTGCCTTAGTAGGAGGCATTAGCCTCCTACGCCACTCAGGCTCTTATTAATTTGATTAAATCAAATATTCAATATCCTAAAAAAGGATGGATGGTAGATTTTGAGAAGTTAGGATGAACTTCCTAAGGTAAAGCAGCAATTATAAAAGGAAGTTTAGGGGGAGGAAAAACTTCCACTCATTAGGCTTGGTCAACAAGGCTAAAGTCCAAGCCCTAATAGCCGGAAGCAAGGGTGGGCTACTATGGATTCACTCGGGTTCGAGAGAACCCGTAGCTAACATTATGGCTGGTTCAGAGAACCTCCAAATCCCACCCCTGGCTGGCTCCACCCACCCCAACCTGCCCCTCCCAGGAGTCTCCACGTGGCCCATTTTGGATGCGAGGTAAGTGAAGGGCCCACATGGAGGCTCGGAGAGGGGAAAAAATGGGCCTTCCCGGAAGCTCTCGTGGGCCTCCGGAGCCTGCGGGAGGCAGTTTTTGCATTCCCAGACACTTGAGGAAAGCCTCTGGAGCCTGGGGAAGGCGAAAATGTCCCCCCATGGTGCAGGAGGCTGACTAGGTCACACCCACCATGGCCACGCCCACCCAGCAACCGGGCAGAGAACCTGTTGCTGAAATTTTTGAAGCCCACCCCTGGCTGGAAGTTCCTCAGCCTTCGCAACATGAAGATTTGTGGACTTCAACTCCCAGAATTCCTCAGCTAGCATAGTGTTCCTTCACGGATGACAAGAAGATGATGAACAGAACAAAGGCTATGAAACTTTTCTTTGGACACATAGAAATAAATCACATGTAGACATTCTTCAAAAGAGATAATAAAAAGGTTAAGAAGAAAACAAGAAAAGTAGGAATAGCAAAAGCACTTAGATTTATGTACTACTTCACAGCCCTCTCTAAGCAGTTTACAGAGTCAGCACATTGCCCCCAACAGTCTGGGTCCTCATTTATGAACATCGGAAGGGTGGAAGGCTGAGTCAACCTTGGACCGGTCAGGATTGAGGGAATCAAACTCCTGGCAATGTGAGCAGTGTTAGCCTACAATACTACATTCTAACCACTGTACCACCACGGCTGGAAAGCATCCTCTTTGGCAGTCTACACCCAGATAAACAGGGATTAGCACCTGACAAACAATCAAGCAGAAAACAAGCAAGGAACTATTAAGGAGAAAACCACACCCACACCAACACTGACAGGGCAAGTCGTTAGAATATAGACAGAGAGCAAACCCCACTCCCTTCCAGTAGGATGATGTTAGCTAATGAAACATCAGCAAAAAAATTGCCAAGTGTTCTGATCTAGGCTTCCTTAGAAAGTATAAAGTACAATTTTAGTCCTGCAAAACCTCTTTTATTTATATGACTGTAGATTACTTTCATTTACAGTCCACAAGGCTTCATAAATAGTCTTTCAGAGGAAGGTTATCAAGGCTGCCAGAGAGCTAATTTCCAGACGCAGGACAAGGTCAAACTTGGCACAGAGTCATAAACAGCTTTCAAATCTTGAATCGGCCAGATGAACTAATTGCTTCCTGCAAAAGCTCACATCCCATTTGTTCTTTTTTTAGGTCTTATGGTGGTGGTGGGGGGGGGCAATCATCTCCAAGCCTTACTCCCAAGTTGACCCTGTTTTCTTAATTGTTCTTGTCATCTGGCAGCTCTGTGCATGCGCACACTGGGAATAGGCTCTCGCTGTGCTACTGCCTTGCTGCTGTAAGACTCCGGAGGCTGCACATAACTATCAGATGGCCTTGGCCCCCTCTCTGCCTCCGATGCAGAGCCCTCGTCAAAGCTTTTCCCAGCCCCCAGGACTGGCCCAAGTTCCTCCCCAACCTCCTCACTGTCTGACGCTGTTGCCAGCTCCATTGGCTGCCGGTGAGCCACAACACTAAGCTCATAGAACACCAAGAACTCCATAGATCATCCTAAACAAAAGGAGCTACAAGAATCTTCTCTTTTCCTGCAAAGTATGGTTTAAAAAATAGTGATGGTGGCCAAACCGGTGCAATTGAAGCTCTGCAATGATTTTTTAAGAAGATTTGCATAAAAACGCCAAAGGTTCAACCTCACCATTGCAGCCATCATTAGTCAATTTGAGAAAGTTTGGTCTAGTGGTTAAGGCATCAGGCTTGAAACTGGGGGACCATGAAATCTAGTTCCACCTTAGGTATGAAAGTCCACTGGGTCACTTTTGGCTAATCACTAGGAGAATGTGAGTTCTAGTCCCATCTTAAACATCTGGGTAACTTTGGGCAAGGTGAAATTTACTTACCTTCGCTACCAGTTTGCAAATGTGAGGGCGTGTACCAGTGGTGGGTTACTCCCGGTTCGGTCTGGTTCTGTAGAACTGGCAGTAAAACCGGCAGGAGGCTTTGCCCACCCGCCACGATGTCATCATGGGTGATCTGTGCATGCGCAGAAGTGCGTGCGCTCCCACTGCAAACCGGTAGTAAAGGTAAGTAGAACCCACCCCTGGAGTGCACCTCCTCCACGGATGCACAGAGCCTTCTGCACATGCACAGAAAGTCAAAAATGGATGTGATGATGTCTGGGCGGGTGGCCTGAGCCTCCCGCCACAGGCGCTACCAGTTCGTGTGAGCCGGATAGAACCGGCTGCATTTCACCACTGCTTTGGGCCCATCACCAGGTGACTTTGAGTTCTAGTCCCACCTTAGACATGAAAGCCCACTGGGTGACTTTGGGCCAATCATCAGGTGACTGTGAGTTCTAATCCCACCTTAGACATGAAAGCCCACTGGGTGACTTTGGGCCAATCATCAGGTGACTGTGAGTTCTAGTCCCACTTTAGACATGAAAGCCCACAGGGTGACTTTGGGCCAATCATCAGGTGACTTTGAGTTCTAGTCTCACCTTAGCTATGAAAGCCTACTGGATGACTGTGGGCCAAGCACCAGGTGACTGTGAGTTCTAGTCTCACCTTAGCTATGAAAGCCACTGGGAGACTTGGGGCCAATCACCAGGTGACTGTGAGTTCTAGTCCTGCCTTAGACATGAAAATTTTCTAGGTGATCTTGGTGCCAATCACCTTCTCTTGGCCCACCCCACCCCATAGGATTGTGGGGAAAATAGGAGAAAAGAGTATTAGATACTTTTGAGTTATTTATAAAAATAATACAGGTGGGATATAAAGTATAATAAATAAGTAAACAAATCATGATCATTATTAATTTTTTTTACTATAATGTTCCTTTTGATATGATTCCAAAGAATTTTTTTCCCCCTGAGGCCAAATCTTTGAAGGAACAGAACATGGATTTATGATAGATTGAGCATTTTGGTTTTTTTAATGATTGACTGTCGGAATAAATAATCTTGGCTGTATCTCCTGCTCTAAGATTGATGAGTTGTCTGGCTGGTATTAAAGATATTTAAGAATTACCATCTGTAATATAAATCTCTCGTCTGCTCACTGGGAATGTCACTCTGAATAACAAAAATAGAGATGTGGGAAATGAGAACAGTGATTGTTGTCGTATTTTGATATATTTGACCATAGGACAGTTTAGTTGATAAGATATACCAAGATTGATCTTTTGGGGGTTTTTTTAAAGGGATATTCACACGGCAGGTCATGGCTGACTATTGCAAGCTATACTGTCTCTAATTTATCAACTTGTGGAAAAAAAATGTTTTGTGCAGCTTTATCCAAATCAAGTACAAATTCGTACACCACAATACAGGCCTCCGAGTAAATTGCAAATTTGACATGCTGACATGTCAAAATGTTTATATATTTCTTAGTTAAAGTCTCGAAACTAAGAAAAATAATATGTCACATGCATGCTTAAAAGTTGGGCTTTTGAAAAGTTATTTTTGACTTCCAAAATTTTCTTGACCAGATGTTTGGAATTGGTTCACCCTCGTTTCCTTTTTCCTAGGCATGAGAGAGGAGCTACTAACTCAGAGTCACCCGGTTAACTGCACGCCTAAGGAAGAATTAGAACTTTCGGGCTCCCAGTTTCTAGCACAATGCCTTTATTCACCACACCAAACTGACTTTGTGCATATGTATTTATAGATTATACTGTATTATAAACTCAATTAACATTGATAAGAAATAGTTATAATCAATATTTTGTAGGTGTTTGAAATTGGGGAGGTGGGGGGGGGAAGGATTTCATATTGGGAAGGAAGGGCAGGATGGAGGGAGGGAGAAGGAAGTAGGAAGGGATATGAAGAAGGAAGGAAGGAAGATGGGGAGGAAAGGAGGGAGGGAGAGAGGGTAGGAGGGAGAAGGAAGTAGGAAGGGATATGAGGAAGAAAGGAAGATGGGGAGGGAGGAAAGGAGGGAGGGGGAGGAAGGGAGAAGGAAGTAGGATGGGATATGAGGAAGGAAGGAAGATGGGGAGGGAGGAAAGGGAGGGAAGGGAGGGAGAAGGAAGGGATATGAAGGAGGGAGAAGGAAGTAGGAAGGGATATGAGGAAGGAAGGAAGACAGGGAGTCAAGAAAGGAGGAAGGGAGGGAGGGGAGGGAGGGAGAAGGAAGTAGGAAGGGATATGAGGGAGGGAGTGAGGGATAGAAGGAAGGGAGGGAAGGAGAAGGAAGTAGGAAGGGATATGAGAAAGGAAGGAAGGAAGACGGGGATGGAGGAAAGGAGCGAGGGATAGAAGGGAGGGAGGGAGGGAGGGAGGGAGGGAGGGAGGGAGAAGGAAGGGATATGAGGGAAGGAGGGAGGGAGAAGGTAGTAGGAAGGGATATGAGGGAGGGAGTGAGGGATAGAAGGAAGGGAGGGAAGGAGAAGGAAGGGCTATGAGGAAGGAAGGAAGACCGAGGGAGGGAGGGAGGGAGGGAGGAAGGAAGGAAGGAAGGAAGGAAGGAAGGAAGGAAGGAAGGAAGTTTCTGCTCCAGCCCAAAGCATCTCTCTGAGGGCCTATCTTGACTAAGCTTTTTGTAACCAAGTTGGGTGCCTTTTCCTCCTTCCGGAAAGCCACATAATTAATTAACTGCCTGGGCAGCCTTGAGTGTTGCGGGAAAACATTAAGCGAGGGGGCTGCGTTAATATGTAAGGCACTGAAAGGATCGTGTAAATTGGAAAGTAAGATCAGATCGTCTTTCATGTCAGCGTCTCAGCCATAAAATAAAAAGTAAAGGGAAAAAAAGACATTTTAGAGATTTCTTTCTTTCTTTCTTTCTTTCTTTCTTTCTTTCTTTCTTTCTTTCTTTCTTTCTTTCTTTCTTTCTTTCTTTCTTTCTTTCTTTCTTTCTGAGATGACCCAATGGCTAATAGGCTGAGCTTGTCGATCAGAAAGGTCAGCAGTTCGATGGTTCGAATCCCTAGTGCCGTGTAACGTGTTGAGCTCCTGTTACTTGTCCCAGCTTCTGCCAATCTAGCAGTTCGAAAACACATAAAAAATGCAAGTAGGGACAACCTTTGGTGGGAAAGTAACAGTGTTCTGTGCACCTTTGGCATTGAGTCATGCCGGCTACATGATCACAGAGATTTCTTCGGAAAGCGCTGGCTCTTCGGCTTTGAAATGGAGATGAACACCGCCCCCTTGAGTCGGGAACAACTAGCACATATGTGCGAGGGGAATCTTTACCTTTACCTATCAGTTCCTCGTGCGCAGAGGAACATGATATGGAAAGAAATTGCTCCAGTTGAGAGCAACATAGGAGTTACGGGTGCCTTCCCTCAGAGATATTCTTGCTTAGGCCAGCTGTACTTTTATTTGTTTTCCATGTTTCTATGGCCGTCCGTTTCACAAAAAGTGAGTCTAGCGAGCCCGTTTTACAAAAAGAGTTCCTTCTGTTGGCTTAAAACCTGCTTGTCAGTTGCGAGCGTTGTGTGCTCACATCCCAGGATAGCAACCAATTCCAAACAATAATTGTGGTGTAGTGGGGAAGGTGTTGGACTGCTATCAAGGGAACCCAGGTTCAAATCCCACCTCTCTTGCCCCCACCCCAATTTGCTATGAAACCTCTCTGGGTGATTTTGGGCCCAGAGCCCTCACAGCCCAACTTTCTTCACAGAAGTGCTGAGGTAAATAATGGGAGGAGGGAGCATGAGGGGCATCACCTGGAGACAGTCAGTCTCTTTCATCTATCTATCTATCTATCTATCTATCTATCTATCTATCTATCTATCTATCTATCTATCTATCTACCCACCATGTTTTCCTGAAAATAAGACCTTGTTTTATATTTTTTTGAACCCCGAAATAAGTGCTTGGCTTTATTTTCAGGGAGGTCTTATTATTTGGGGGCACATGGAGCAAGATGGGGCTCCTCTTGCCATCTTACTTGATTTCCAGCTCTGTTTAAATATTTTCGGGGAAGGCTTATTTTCAGGGGGAGGCTTTTTTAGCACATGCGCTCAAAAGCCTGATTAAGCTTATTATCAGGGGATGTCTTATTTGGGGGGGGAAACAGGGTATCTATCTATCTATCATCTATCTATCTATCTATCTATCTATCTATCTATCTATCTATCTATCTATCATCTATCAACTATCATCTCCATTCTATCTATCTTCATTCTGTCTGCCCCTCTGTGTGTGTGTGTGTGTGTGTGTATCTCCCGTCTGTCTGTCTGTCTGTCTGTCTGTCTGTCTATCTATCTATCATCTCCATTCTATCTATCTTCATTCTGTCTGCCCCTCTGTGTGTGTGTGTGTGTGTATCTCCCGTCTGTCTGTCTGTCTGCCTGCCTGCCTGCCTGCCTGCCTGCCTGCCTGCCTGCCTGCCTGCCTGCCTATCTATCTATCTATCTATCTATCTATCTATCTATCTATCTATCTATCTATCTATCTATCTATCATCTATCATCTCCATTCTATCTATCTTCATTCTGTCTGCCCCTCTGTGTGTGTGTATGTCTATCTCCTGTCTGTCTGTCTGTCTGTCTGTCTGTCTGTCTGTCTATATCTATCTATCTATCTATCTATCTATCTATCTATCTATCTATCTATCTATCTATCTATCTATCTATCTATCTATCTCTATCTATATCTATCTATCTATCTATCTATCTATCTATCTATCTATCTATCTATCTATCTATCTATCTATCTATCTATCATCTATCTATCTATCTGTCATCTATCTACCTCCCTTATATCTGCCTGTCTGTCCATCCATCCGTCCGTCCATCCATCTATTCCTCCCTCCGTCCCTCCCTTCCATTTTAGCTACAATATACTTTGTTTCAATGGTGTCTTTTTAACCATGGTTTTATTTTTCAAATTGTTCTGGTCTACAACCATAAAAACAACAAACTAAGTTAAGCAGCACAGGAACGGCTGAGCCTCTGAACGCCAGGCTAAACAGCCACACTTATACCAACTTTCTAAATATAAATGACAAGGATGCTTAATTATGTTTTTGGAGAGGAATTCCACAGGACAGAAGCCTTTCACTGGTTTTTGCTGGTCTTCTCCAAGCCTGACTAAGTATGAATGCAAAGTGCTCTTGCGTTTGGGATGACTTTTAATGGAAAATGCCTTCTTATCCACAAATGTGTGTGGATGAAAGTAATAATACCATTTACAAAACTCTGGTGTGGAAGGAGAGTGGATGTGCAGTGAATGTACAAAATGAAAAATAAGACAAATATCACAATTCCCTCATATGAAGAGCCCGGGGTGCAGAGAATAGATTCGACCAAGGTGGACTGTGAACACCGTTAAAATAAAATTTGAATTGGTTTTGATTAAATTATGGTACGTTTCAGTTAAATTAAACACAGTTAAAACGATTACTTTCCCTTCATTGACGATTTTCCTCTTCTGTCTGATTAAACATTGTAATTCTGCAGCTAATCTTGGAGGACTTTTGCAAGCTTCTGGCTGCCCTGGGGGAGTCAAAGGTTGTGATCCTCAGTTGCATACGCATTTCCACACTCTTTGAACATCCCTGTAAGGCTATAATAATGAAGGACTAGATTATGGCTTCAAACATTGTAAATTAGCACCTTGGGTAATGAGGCTCAGCTGAGGAATCGAGGGATGATCGAGGTCAGGAGTTGCCTTAAAAAGAAGAAGAATGGAAGGACTTGAATATGCATACCGAGAAGTTTGCTGGAATCATTCATTTTCAACCAACAATTATCCCACATTGTTTGAAGTGGCCATTTTGATGGGTGTTTCATGGGTCGGTGGACAACAACAGTCATTTGCTGCCTGGAAGGGAAATGCAAAATGCCTCGATTTTGTGTTTTAATTAGGATATGAACATATTTGTGGAGGGCACGATGGGTCAGTGGTTAAGGAAGCTGAGCTCTGTCAGCTGGAAAGCTGACAGCCTGGGTTTGAGACCTGTGCGGTGCACGAGCGGGGGATATGAGTTCCCGTTCCTTGCTCCACCTCCTGTCCACCTAGCAGTTCAAAAGCATGCAAATGCGAGTAGATAAATAGGTACCACTTTGGTGGGGAGGTAACAGCATTCCGTGCACCTTGGTGTTGTTGTGGCCCGTCAGCCGCCTGTGCAGCTAGTAGCTGATTCCGACAGCGAGGAGGCTGGTGTGGTGCTGCGCCAGCAGCCTGTGCAGCTGGCACTTGAGTCAGACAATGAGGAGGCTGGAGAAGATGTGGTGCCAGAAGCGGGATTCAGCTAGGGCCTTCAGAAGGTCCAGAAGCTCCCTTAAGTGAAGAGGACGAAGAGGAGGAGCCTCTTCTCGATGCACGGGCGCACAGAACCGCCAAAAGGCAGGAGTGGCTCCTCAGGAGGAGGTCTCCTCGAGAGTAAGGCTTGGGGCTAATTGGCCACTCCCTTAGCCTATTTAAGGAGGAACGCCAACTGAAGGAATTTGCAGGGAACAACTTCGTTCACATACCTTCCTGTCTTGTCTTGCTTATTTTATCAGCTTCCTGCAAATTTTTTCTGAGCATTGTGCCAACCGCAGTAAGCTTTCAGTATTATTCTTTGAATTCTTGGCAGCTGTTAATGCAGTTAATTAACAGCCGTTGTTATAAAAAATGGTTTATTTAGTAAACTAAGGTTTGAACGGACTGTGTGTGCTGTGTTCTTTGGGGTCTGTAGCTGGGGCAGAACAGGTGTATAGCCATGTTGGCCACATGACCATGGGAAATGTCTTCAGACAATGCTGGCTCCCTCAATCAAGAAATGGAGATGAGCACCATAGTGTCAGGCAGAACTTGATAGGGGAACCTTTATCTTTTGAACATACTTGGCCACCCTTAAAAGAAAAGAATTCCAAAGAAAGCAAAATAGATCTAGATCAGTGACCCTCAACCTTTTGGGAACCAGGGACAGGTTTTGTGTGCTGCCAGCATCCCACAGATAGGGCTTCACATGTTTGTGCTGCTCAATTTCTGGCATGCCATGGCCCAGTGCTGGTCCACAGACAGGAGGTTGGAGACCCCTGGTCTAGACATTTTCTAATTTCAATCTCAGAGGAAGTATACAGATCAGTGGTGGGTTTCTACCGGTTCGCCCTGTTTCGGGAGAGCCGGTAGCGGCGATGGTGAGCTGAGAGTGAACCGGTTCACTCCAACTGTCAACTGGGCGCTCCCGCCCACCTCTGCATTATACCTACCTATATTCGTTTGTTTTTAGCCCAGCTGATAGGTGCTGCAGAGCAGATTGCTACTCCTCAGGTGTTCTGAAAGTGCAAGTTTGGCATGCATGCGAGCGATCACATGCTCACAAAGCGCATGCATGCACAAGGCGAACCGGTTGTAACAATGGTTGAAACCCACCACTGATACAGACGGTCTTCAACTTATAACCATTTGCTTAGCAACTATTCAAAGTTATGACAGATCTACCTTTGAGCAACTTGTCACCTGGATTTGAAGTTCTGATGGTCACTGCCCTCATTTATGGCCAATTGCAGCATCCCATGGTCTTATGACTGTTTTGCCCCAAACCAGTATTTGCTTCTGGTTTTTGGCCAAATTGGCCAGTAGCAAATCACGGGCTCACTTAATAATTGCAGCATTCACTTAACAACTGCCAAAAAATAGTAATACCACTTAGACTTATATACTGCTTCACTGTCTTATTGCCCCCCAACAATCTGGGTCTTTTATCAATTTTACCAACCTTGGAAGGATGGAAGTCTGAGTCAACCTTGAACTAAAAAGGTAAAGGTAAAGTTTCCCCTCACACATATGTGCTAGTCGTTCCTGACTCTAGGGGGCGGTGCTCATCTCCATTTCAAAGCCGAAGAGCCAGTGCTGTCCAAAGACATCTCCGTGGTCATGTAGTTGGCATGACTAAATGCCAAAGGCGCACAGAACGCTGTTACCTTCCCACCAAAGGTGGTCCCTATTTTTCTACTTGCATTTTTTACATGCTTTTGAACTGCTAGGTTGGCAGAAGCTGGGAGAAGGAATGGGAGCTCACCCCATTATGCGCCACTAGGGATTCGAACTGCTGAACTGCCGACTTTCAATCGACAAGCTCAGCATTTTAGCCACTGAGCCACCACGTCCTTTGAACTAGTCTTGAACTTTGAACTAGTTTGAACCTTGAAATAGTCAGGATCAAACTCCTGGCTGTGGGCAGAGTTAGCCTGCAGTGCTGCAGTCTAACCTCTGTACCACCATGGCTCCTGAAGGTCATAAAAGATTATAAAATCTGGTTGATCATGTGACCAACTGGCTTTATGAGCACCACAGCCATTATGGTCATAGCTGATGGACTATCTGTAGTGGCTACATTTCAACCACAGAAGAGATTTCAGAGATGGAAACAAGATTCTGGCAGTGTTGTTCCTCCATCTCGCCACCAAACAGGGTAGAGAAAAAGAGGGCTCGTATTCAGTCTGAAGTTGTGAAACTTGTCACACCCAAAGTGTCCTTTGATATAGTGCCAAACTAAGTTTTATTAATGCAGATATCTGTTGAAGTTTGCAATAGTGACAAATATCTGTAACTCGGGTGTAAGTTGAGGGTGAAGGTTGGAGTTGCGGCAAGTGAGGGTCAGGTGATGGGTCAGGTGTGGGTCATGTCAGGTGAAGGTGTCCTCCCCATCACAAGACTGACCATATTTTTCGGAGTATAAGACGCACCGGATTATAAGATGCACCTACTTTTTTTGGTGAGGAAAACAAGAAAAAGAAATCTGCCTCTGCCTCCCAGCAATTTTGCCTCATTGCAGCAAACAGCAAACAGCCAGCTTTACTTTCATTTTCGTTTTCAGCATAGCTTGATTAGCACAAGAGGAAAAATAATCTGCTCCCAGCAATTTACCTCCTTACAGCAAGCAGCAGAGGCCCGCGCAAAACAGCTCAGAGCAAAACAGCTGAGAGTTGGGAGGCCGATCCAATCAACTTGTGCTAATTAGCTTGTGCTGAAGCCGAAATGAGCTGTTTCTTCTTGCTGCTTGCTGCAAGGAGGTAAACTGCTGGGAGGCAGAGGCCAAAGGGTGGGGGACAGTGGGTGGGCGGGGCTACATTCTGTGTATAAGATGCACCTAAATTTTCACCCCCTTTTAGGGGGCAAAAAGATGTGTCTTATACTCCAAAAAATACGGTACTGACCACATGAAGCCCTTTTGAGCAGAAGAACACAGACGCTAATACCCCCTAAACTGTGCTGAAGATGTTACCTAGTCTGGTAACAAAACATTCAGAAACCAACCCACAAGCCTGGGGAACAAACCTCCACTCACATCTGTTGAGGTTTTAGAAAAGTCACAGCTACTGACTGCTATACCGGCTGACCACCATTAATGTGATTTTTGACTTTTTTATATCCACTTTTTCATGTACTCTGTATCTTTAAGGCAGAAGGCAAAATTTATACCAAGTTACACTTGATGTTTGATGGCTCCATGGATCTATCTTGGAACTTTATGATGTACACCATCCAGAATCGTCTTGTTGAGATGGGGGGGATAAAGAAATCAAATCAAATCAGTACAGAAGTTTTCCACTATCTCCTTTTGGGATGTTTGGGAACTTCGAACTCTTAACCTCTAGCACTGAGATTCCATCGCTTTCTCCCATTCAAATCCAGCTGGGGAGATCCAATCCTGTTCAGCTTTTCCAGATTGGTTAAGAACTGCCACCTCTCACCCATTAAAATCAAGGGCTTCTTCTATTTCATTTATACAGACCTATTGCCTACTTCATAAGACTCAAAATGGTCCTTCCTTCCTTCCTTCCTTCCTTCCTTCCTTCCTTCCTTCCTTCCTTCCTTCCTTCCTTCCTTCCGCTCTCCCACCTGCCATCCCTCCCTCCCACTCCTTCCTTCCTCTCCCTCCTTTTTTTCCTCCCTCCCACTCCTCCCTCTCTCCCTTCCACCAGCCCTCCCTCCCACTCCTCCCTCCCACCAGCCCTCCCTCCCACTCCTTCCTTTCTCCCTTCTTCCCATTCCTTCCCTCCTCCCTCCTTCCCATCCACTCCTTCCTTCCTCTCTCCCTCCCTCCCACTCTTTCCTTCCTTCCTCCATCCCTCCCTCTCCCTCCTTCCTCCCTCCCTCCCTCCCTCCCACTAGCCCTCCCTCCCACTCCTTCCTCCCCTCCCTCCCTGATTTAGTCTACCTCTTTTTGATAATCTTCCATTCAAGTACTTTATGCATAATCAAATAATAGCCAGTTCAACCTGACTGCTCTTTATATTATTATTCTATAAAATATATATTTCAAACACCTTCCATTTTGAAGGGTTGCCTTGAATTTCTGCCCCCAGCCTTCTGATTGAATGTGTTGCTGGAACGTCTGTGCATTTCTATACATATATCTTGTTACAAATGCTCAGGTGACACAAATGAGCTGATAGACTCTCCACAAATTCCTTTTGCTTCTTCAGGAATTTATTTCCCCTAGTTTTTTGCAACCATATGTAAGAAGAGCCATCATGAATTCCGAGATAACAAGATCCAATTCTATATAAATAAATCTCTGTTCTTTGCTACGAAATGCTAGTTTGGGCTTTAGAATATCTGTCTCTCTGTGTGTATTTGTGTTTCCCCAGTGAAGAAGGTCATTCTCTGTGTTAGATAAGCATGAAAATGTCACCGAGATGTGAGGCGGAATAGAAAAATGGGAATTAAAGCCAGCCACAAGTCTCGGAGCACAGACTGTCTCAGCGATGAACTTTGTGGGTCTTAGTTCTTGCTTCCAAAAGCATTGTAAATTCTCTAGGAGTCTTCAGATTGAAATACTCATATCTTTAAGGCCTACCCCCCAAAAATCTCATCAAGTGGACAAGTGGTTTATCAGACTGCAAAATCAGTTGCCCTGGCTATCTGTGGCTTTTCCAGGAAAAAAACCACTGCAAACAGCAGGACATTCTAAGAACAGCAAGTGTTTCTTTCACTGGATTTTACAGAGTTGGAAGGGATCTTGGAGGTCTTCTAGTCCAACCCCCCGCTCAGGCAGGAAACCCTAGACCATTTCTGACAAATGTTTGTCCAATCTCTTCTTAAAAACCTCCAGTGTTGGAGCATTCACAACTTCTGGAGGAAAGTTCTTCCGCTGATTAATTATTCCATCAGGAAATTTTTCCTCAGTTTTAGGTTGCTTCTCTCCTTGGTTAGTTTCCATCCATTGCAGTCATTTGCTTGAAACGTCGAGGAAATAGTTGCCAGCATTTTCTTGGGCTAAGCACCTGTCAGAATCTGGCCCTTTCTTATGTGGACCAAATCTAATCTCAGAGCCACCTGTCTGGAATGGAACTGGGCAGTGATAGCAAACCTTTTTTCCCTCGGGTGCTGAAAGCACATGTGCTATCGCTTGCAGATGCGTGCTCACATCTAAAATGCGCATGACCCCCCCATACTGCCCCGCTCCCGCACATGCATACAGTACTCCCTGTGTTGCCATGCCCCTCTGCTCATGCATGCATGACCCCCACTGTGCCCCATTTTGGGCCTAGCAGGCCTCCCTGAAGCCTTCAGAACCCTAATCTTAACCCTAACCCTAACCCGTTTCCAGACTTCCGATAGGCCTGTTTTTCACCCTTCCCAGGCTCCGGAAGCTTTCCTGGAGCCTGGGGAGGGTGAAAATGGCCTCCCCTGTCCCCCCAGAGGCTGGAAACAGCCCATTCCTGGACTATTTTTTGCCTTCCCAGAGTCTTGATCCGAGCCCTGTATTTACCTGGCATCCAAAACGAGCCGCGTGGAGACTCCTGGGAGGGGAGAGGTGACATGGGTGGGGCCAGCTGAAAATCAGCTGGAGCTGACCTAGGGCAATGGCTCGCATGCCTGTAGATATGACTCTGGGTGCCACCTGTGGCACATGTACCATAGGTTCACCATCACGGGTATAGGGTCTCCTGCTTGAATAGGGGGTTGGATTAGAAAGATCTCCGAGGTCCCTTCCAGCTCTATTCTGATTGATTGAAGGTCCTAGTCCAACTCCTTGCTCAAGCAGGAAGCCCTATATCATTCCAGACAAATGGCTATCCAGCCCTTCTTAAAAACCTCCAGTAATGGAGCACCCACAACTTCTGAAGGCAAGCCATTCCACTGATTGATTGTCCTTACTGTTACAAGATTTCTCCTTAGTTCTACGTTGCTTCTCTCCTTGATTTATTTCCATCTGTTTCTTCTTCTTCTTCTTCTTCTTCTTCTTCTTCTTCTTCTTCTTCTTCTTCTTCTTCTTCTTCTTCTTCTTCTTCTTCTTCTTCTTCTTCCTCCTCCTCCTCCTCCTCCTCCTCCTCCTCCTCCTCCTCCTCCTCCTCCTCCTCCTCTCCTCCTCCTCCTCCTCCTCCTTCTTTTGCAGTAAGTTTCTATTTTATTTTATAGTAAACAAAAATCCCAACTTCAATTCAACAGTGTGTTGACTGAGTACAAATCCTTTTAGGAAGTAATATTCAAAATGTTTACAGCAATATTCATCGCATATATAGCAATATATATCAAGACCAATAACAGTCATACTATTTGTTTCACCAATTTAACACATCTTCCTTGTATCACGGATCCTTTCATATAGTTCTCTATTTCTAGCTCCTGTTTTTGTCAGCTAGCCATTGATAAAATAGTCCCAAGTCTTTCTTTCTTTTCCTTAATTGTAAGTGTTAGCTTGTCCATTTGTGCACATTCTAATATTTTTCTAACCACATCTTCATCATTTAGGATCTTTTCATTTTTCCACTGTTGTGGAAATACTATTCTCGCTGTCGTTAATACGTATAAAATCAGATATACATTCCCTTTATTATACTTATCTGGTAAAATGCCCAACAAAAATGTCTCTGATTTCAAGTCTATATGTTGTTTTATCATCCCCCCCCCATTTTTTCCATCCGTTGCTTCTTTGTTCTTCCTTCAGGTGTTTGGAAAATAGATTGACCCCCTCTTCTTTGTGGTAGCCCCTCAAATATTGGAAGACTGCTATCATGTCTCACACACCCATACCCCGATACATCCAGTGTGGCTTTCAAATTTTTTTTACTACCGGTTCTGTGGGCGTGGCTTGGTGGGTGTGGCAGGGGAAGGATACTGCAAAATCTCCATTCTCACCCCATTCCAGGGAAAGTTTACTGAAAAATCCCCATTTCCTCCCTATCAGCTGGGACTCGAGAGGCAGAGAATAGATGGGGGCGGAGCCAGTCAGATGTGGTATTTACCGGTTCTCCGAACTAGTCAAAATTTCCACTACCGGTTCTCCAGAACTGGTCAGAACCTGCTGAAACCCACTTCTGGACACATCCTCTTTTCATTAAACTAAAAGCTACTACAGTGCAAGTTTTTAGCAAGCTCCTCTTCAGATTGTTTACATGTCTTTGGACCAGCCAGCCAGATGGAACCCATGTTAATCTGCAGCTAAAATTTCCTACACGGAGCTCGTATTATCAGTGTTTTTTGTTATCATCATGCATGCCCTCTTTATTTTTTTTCTCCATCTTCCTTCCCACCCCCACCCCCACCCCCGGCCTTTCTTCAATTTTAAATGAGCGTTGATAACAGCTGTCTTTTCTTCTGCCCACTTTGATCCCCTCCTCTGAAAATTTCCTCTTTTCATAAGTTTGATGAATAGGATATTTTTCATCTGTGGACATCAGAGCTTTTCATTAACCTTTATTGATTTCAGCTCCATAATTCCCTTTTGAAGAAAGCAGGCTTTGGTGTAGCTGTTGGAATCTTTTTTCTATAGATCTTATTTTTGATTAAAGACATAAAGTAAAAATGCAGCCGGTGGTTTTAAAAAGAAAAGAAAACGAGTTTGAATACTAAATAAATGCTTAAGACCTGGATATTTACAAGACCGCCTGCTACCACTGATAGCCTCCCATCGGTTGGTACGCTCCCACAGAGAGGGTCTCCTCAGGGTGCCGTCGGTCAAATTATGTCGACTGGCAACCCCCGGGGGGAGAATCTTCTCTGTGGGGGCTCCTGCCCTATGGAACGAATTGCCCCCCGGAAATATGTAGGATCCCCAACCTTTGTGCCTTTCGCCGTGCCTTTAAGCCCCTATTATTCCAACAAGATGGTCTGATGGAATGAGGAATTTTAATGGGTATTTTAGTTTTGGGGTTTTAATAATTCGGCCAAACTATTGAATCTGTTTTAAATTGTTTTAACTTTTATGTTTGTGGTGTTTTTATTATTGGCTGTACACCACCCTGAGTCCCTTGGGAGAAGGGCGGTATAAAAGTTTAAACAAACAAACAAACAAATAAATAAATAAATACACATGGTGGATGTGTTTATTTTTTCTGTTAAATGCTTTTCTTCTGCTGGCCATCCAGATGTTATGAACACCTGGATTGAAAAGACAGATTTTAAAAAATGCATTTTCATATAGTCTCCCTTCTAGATAGTGTCAGAAGAATAATTTGAAGTTCTAACTTGAGCCGGGGCTGCGCAAGAATAAATAAAAATGAGACCCATGAGCTGTGAGGCAAAAAAAAAAAAAAATAAATATTTATTCCTAAAAGCAAAATAGTTTGCCTTTAGAGGCAGGTTGCAGAGAAATGGGCTACAGTAGCAGATTTTTATATCATTTATTTATTTATTTATTTGTCAAGCATATATAAGATAACAGGTAAAAATATAAACATAATTTGAATACATGAAAAGAATAAGAGTAAAAAGGAATATTAGGACAGGGACGGTAGGCACGCTGCTGTGCTTATGCACCCCCCTTACAGACCTCTTAGGAATGAGGTGAGGTAAACAGTAGATATTTTAAGGTTAAAGTTTTGGGGGTTTGGGGAAGAAACCACAGAGTCAGGTAGTGCATTCCAGGCATTGACCACTCTGTTACTGAAGTCATATTTTCTGCAATCGAGTTTGAAGTGGTTTACCTTGAGTTTGTATCTATTATTTGCTTATGTATTGTTGTGGTTGAAGCTGAAGTAATCATTGACAGTTAGGACATTGTGGCAGATAATTTTATGTACTACGCTTAGGTCAGACCGAAGTCGGCGTAGTTTTAAGTTGTCTAAGCCCAAAAGTTGAAGTCTGGTGGCATAAGGTATTTTATTGCGGGCAGAGGAATGGAGGACTCTTCTCGTGAAATATCTCTGGACTCTCTCGACTGTATTTATGTCCGATATGTCTGTACAGTATATTCTTTTGTAGAGATAAACCACTATTTATTATTACAAACCTCTGCTTGATGTATTTGCTCCTGGGTTGTCTCCCATAGTCACATTGTATGTACTCTGACAACCTAGAACTAATAAATCACTTTATTAGTTCTGGGTGCACCAAAAAAAAAAAAAAAAAAAAAGCAGCTGAAAATTGTGCCTTGTCCCTGGTTTGGTACTATTCTGTGGGGAAGCATAATTCACATGTCTGATCTGCAACCTGAAAAGATTTGACTAATGTATCAGGAAGGTCATCTGCTGTTTTGTGGTAGTTCTGATCAAGAGTACCACACCAACAAATAAAAGAATTGTCGTGCCTTTAGGTACATCAGCCCTAATGAAAGTCAAAGAATGTTACCTAGGTCAGCATGTGTTTGTGTACACACACTCACACATACCCACACCCATGCACATCCAACACATCAACATGGGATTGGGTAACCCAGGGTTCAGAGTTTTGTAGGAACATGGGCTCTATTGTGTGAACCAGGCCTTTATATGCAGGGGTGGGATTCAGCTGGTTCTGACCGGTTTGGGTGTACTGGTAGCTCTGACGATCAGCTGGAAGCGAACCGGTTGACTCCAATGATCAGGTAGGCCCACCCCTGCATGCTTTACTTATTTTTATCCTCTCAGCTGATTTGCGTGGCAGAGTGGATTGCCGTGCCTCAGCTGTGTTAGTCCCCAGAAGTAACACGGAAGTTTAGTTTTGCCAAAACTGTGCACGTGCAGTCAACGTGGAACACGATCACCGAACCGGTTGTTAAACCGTCAGGATCCCACCACTGGTTATATGAAGCTATCGACACATGTTATTTGAGTTGTGTTCTGTTAACTTGGATTTACAGTTTAACAGGTTGGCTAAATCGAACCGTGGATTGTGCGGATTTTCCCCAGGGATGGAATTTGGGTGAGCTGTTTAACTACTTGAAGTGAGTGCTGCATAGGCATCTGAGCTGTAGTTTTCTAACATCCACCCTCAGTGTTATAGAAAATGGGATTATAAATATTGTGATGTATTGATCCTTTGCAGAAAACCCATTGCGAGCAATCAGTTTTCAGCATAAGAGATCTAAATTCCATCGTACTCCACAAGGGCTCAAACTGATCTTGAAGTGTATTCATAAATAAGAACTTTTGATTCTCCTTTTGTTCCTGGGGCTCTCTACTCTGGATGTCTAATCCCTATTGACTTGCTTCATTGCAGTTTATGTGATCAATGACACTAGATAATGGGAAGTCACTGTGTTTTGGAGTCTGTTCAGCCAGGTATTAAATATAACTTTAATGCTCTTATTTTTTCATGTAAGAGTGATGCTTCTTTGTCAAGATCTATAACAAATTTGTGACTTTGCAAGGACCTGTTCACAGAGTGTCTTGTTCTTCCAAGATCTGCACGAGGACTTTACGGGACTTAAGGCTTAAGAATATAAAGAACAGTTACTGGAATTGGGTTGATCTTATTTAATAAAAAGAACGACTAGGCATATGTGTTCTCCAGAAGGGTGCAGACATAATTTTGCTCTAAAACTCTTCACAGTGTATATTACCCATATACCATTATCCACTAGCACTGATGATGTTACCTTGTATGTAATGAAAACAAGCAAGCTCAGAGAGCACCAAGGGCCCCTCCTATCCATCCCATTTCCCAGGATTCAACTGTCAGCCCCACCAAGTAGACTAGACCAGAAAAATCATCTCTTCAGGCAGGTTAAAACTGTTTTTATCGAGATTGACTTTAATAACAGGAGCCTGCTAGTTTGTTTGTGTTGTGCCTCCTTCCCTTTCTTATATTTCAATAAATCAGGATAGTCTGTCCAAGGACCTTCCACATATTTTCCATCTGTTGTTTCACTCTTTGTCACTTTGATAACAAATCTTGCACATCTCTGCCAAAGTCGTTTTCCTTACTCTCTACGCACAACAGCTGCTGCGTAGATTTGGGGAAGGAACCGAGCTACTTTCAAGAGACACAGACGGGTGCTACATTTGAGTCCCCGTGCTCTCCAAAGCACCTTTTGGGGATCAGATTCAGCCCTTGTCAGTCTGCACTTGACAGATGTCAGGGAGCAGATAAATTCTGCATAAATAGTCTGTCATGCAACATTTATTTCTGGAACAAAGATGGCAGAGGGGTTGATATTAAGGCTTGGCTTTCTTGACACACAGAGACAACTTGATTTTTCCTGTACATTTTTTTTTAAAAAAGGTTTTTTATTAGAATTTCTCCAGAACTTATTGAAGGACTGGCACCTTCAATCAAGGGGGGTGGAAAGAAGAAGAAGAAGAAGAAAAAGAAGGAGGAGGAGGAGGAGGAGGAGGAGGAGGAGGAGGAGGAGGAGGAGGAGGAGGAGGAGGAGGAGGAGGAGGAGGAGAAGAAGAAGAAGAAGAAGAAGAAGAAGAAGAAGAAGAAGAAGAAGAAGAAGAAGAAGAAGAAGAAGAAGAAGAAGAAGAAGAAGAAGAAGAAGAAGCTTTAGTGAGATCAGGAGGAAGAAGAACAGGAGGAGGAGGAGAAGGAGAAGGAGAAATGCTAACTTTAGTTCTATTTTGTATATCAGTAGAAATGCTTTCTATAAATCGTTACCAGAAGCTGCCTTAAACCAAAATAGCCAATTGCCTTTAAAATACTGAAGTGTGAAAGAAAGCTTTGATTAACCTTGTGCCATTCAACCCTAACAGCAGAGCACAAATTGACTGCTGACCTCTATATTTGTTCCTCACTGCATGCATTCACTCACATAACAGTCTGCTTTTATTTTTAATTAAAATATGTTTCATCAGTACTGGTTTTACTGTTGGACTAATGCAATCTTGGGTAAGAATAAACAGCAATTTCCCAATTTTTCCCACCACCACACTAAATATGTATCCCGTGGACATTTGTAGACCCTTAAACCAGCTTGCTATCTCCAGAGAACGATGGATGAAATACTCCATGCTCTGCATCATGTAAGATGACGTTATCATGGTCAGGTTTTGTACAACTCAGTGGTGGAATTCATAGATAGATAGATAGATAGATAGATAGATAGATAGATAGATAGATAGATAGATAGATAGATAGATGTAGATGTAGATGTAGATATAGATATAGATATAGATATAGATATAGATATAGATATAGATATAGATATAGATATAGATATAGATATAGATATAGATAGATACATCCAATAGAAGAGAGTATTTGTAGCTCAGGGATAGACCGTGTTGTTTTTCTGTGTCATATAATATATGTGGGTATATACAAAATATGATTTTGTACCATGTTTGCCTGAAAATTAAGACCCTGTCTTTCATGGCAACGGGGCTTCTGCCCTCTCTGCAGGGCCCTTTTCTCTCTCACCGGAGATCAGGATCGTCTTTCTCTTTATAGGGAGTTCGCACTACTCCCGGCAAGCCCAGACCTTCATCCTTCTTTGCCGATCGCTCCACGCTCGGCAACGGTTCCTTTAACCGCTCGGCAAAGAGAAACAAAAGTTTCGCGGCTCAGGAGAACTTTCCCTGCTGTTCCACTCGCCTATGATGTCACAACGGAAGCCCATTGTTTTGACCAATAGATTCATAAAGATAAAAATTTGGAATAGAAATTAAACTAAATCAAGCAAGAAAAAAAAAAGACGCTGTCTCATATATTTTTTTAACCCTGAAATAAGCGCTTGGCCTTATTCCCATGTGCTCAAAAGCCCAAGTGGGCTTATTATCAGGGGATGTCTTATTTGGGGGGAAACAGGGTATTTATTCACTTATTTTTTGTGTAGTATTTATTAGAGGCGGACCCTTTAAGAGCTGATGACGCAATGAGATTTCATTTTAATGTAGGCCATTTAGTGTACTTTCAAAGTGACAATAAAGTTATTCTAAGTCTTTCTAAGTTTTATTGTGGGGTCCTTGGTGCTCTCTGAGTTTGGTTCTGTTCCTTGCCGACGTTTCATTACCCAATTAGTTAATATCATCAGTGCTGCTGTTACCTTGTTTTGTAATGGAACATCTGCAATGAAAGCACCAAGTTCAGAGAGCAACAAAGAACACAATTATACGTATCCCATTATTTCAGTGTTTCTCAACCTCATCACTTGAAGATGTCTGGGCTGCATTATTATATCTATATTTTTCAACCATATGCATTTTGAGGGTGATATAACAACAACAACAACAACAACAACAACAATAATAATAATAATTTTATTTCTATACCACCCTTCTCCCGAAGGACTCAGGGCGGTGTACAGCCTATGAAAAGCACAAAAACGGACATCAATTAAAAATAATTAAAATTATTAAATAATTTCGGCTCAAATATAAAACCCCAAATTTAAAACACCCAATTTAAAATCATTACATTGATAGCCCAGCCTGGCGGAACAGCAGGGTTTGAGGGCACAGTGAAATACTTGGAGGTTAGAGATCTTACGTATTTCCGGGGGCAGTTCATTCCACAGGTCAGGAAGGCCCTCCCCCTGGGTGTTGCCAGCCGACATAACTTGGCCGATGGCACCGTGAGGAGGCCCTCTCTGTGGGAGTGGACTGGCCGGTGGGAGACTATTGGTGGCAGAAGTTGGTCTCGAAGATACCCGGGTCCCATGCCATGGAGCGCTTTAAAGGTGGCGACCAGCACCTTGAATCACACCTGGAAGACCACTGGGAGCTAGTGGTCATGTGGGCACAACGGGTTGCGCCAACAACCACCGCGCGGCTGCATTCTGGACCAGTTGGAGCCTCCGGGTGCTCTTCAAGGGGAGCCTCATATAGAGAGCATTACAGTAGTCCAGCCGGGAGGTGACAAGGGCGTGAGTGACCGTGTGCAAGGCGTCCCAGTCCAGAAAGGACTGCAACTGGTGAATCAGGCGAACCTGATAAAAAGCCCCCCTGGCCACGGCCGTCATATGCTCTTCTAAAGACAGCCGTGCTTTCAGGAGGACACCCAGATTGCGAGCCCCCTCTGTGGGGAGCAGAGATTCACCCCCGATAGTCAGCGATGGCACCAGCTGACTATATCGGGACGCCGGAAGCCACAGCCACTCGGTCTTGGAAGGATTGAGTCTGAGCCTATTTCTCCCCATCCAGACCCGCACGGCCTCCAGGAAGCAGGACATCACATCAAGGGCATCGTTGGGGTGGTCTGGGGTGGAGATGTACAGATGTGAGTATAGGAGTACTTATTTGAGTACAGGAGGTTTCAAATGACCACCAAATTGTAATTTTTTCTAATATCCCAGAAATGAGAAATTATTAAAAGTGTGGGAAACAATCTTTCTTAATTGTACTGAATTGCTTTAATGTTACTTTTAAAAAAAAAATCAGGTTTTGTTCTACCCCATATTGAGCTGTTGGAGAATTTAACTCTCAGCCTGCAAATAAAATAAAATAAAATAAAATAAAAATAAATAAAATTGCTCATTTAAAAATAGAGTGCATTCTACAGCTTTTGACTGTAGACTACAGCAAAACATCTCAGGAGTAATGCTTCATTTTATTTTTAATGTTTCATTTTATTTTTGTACATGTCAGACATTTAAAGAAATTGCAGGATGTTTCAAGTTTATGAAAGCGTCGACCAGTGGTGAAATCCAATTTTTTTTACAACCAGTTCTGTGGGTGTGGCTTGGTGGCCGTGGTATGGCTTGGTGGGCGTGGCTTGGTGGGCATAGCTTCCCACCCCACTCCAGGGGAAGGATACTGCAAAACCTCCATTCCCACCCCACTCTGGGGCCATCCAGAGGTGGTATTTGCTGGTTCTCTGAACTACTCAAAATTTCTCCTACTGGTTCTCCAAACTGCTCAAAATTTCCACTACCAGTTCTCCAGAACCTGTCAGAATCTGCTGGATTTCACCCCTGGCATCAACCCTCCTTAAGAATGTCTGGGCTAAAGGACACAGATGCACAGTTTCAGCACAATGGAAAAAGCCAGAGTGATTTTTTTTTTAAAAAAAGGTATGATATTACAGCTGTTCATTTAATAATTCAAGGAGAATTGAAATAAGAAAGTGAGTTGTGAGAGGCAGGGATGGGAGGTTGGGTTAAGGAACAGGCAGCTGTGATTTATTCTGTTTGACTGACAGCGTTGGCCCTGTCGCTCAGACCATTTCTGATTATTTGCCCAGGAGATAGTTTGCTGTCCTGCCTTTGTCATTCGGAGGTTAAGTGTGACACCGCCTGTCTTCTTTGCCACCTTCTGATAACAAATAGCTGATGATGTCTGGCACCTGCTCAGCAGACCTGTCCCCATGAAGATTCAGCTGTGAATGTTAATGAGCTTCATCGGCTTGTGCAATTTTCAGAGTTGTGGTTGTCCTCCTGTAAGGTCCTCCGGCCTCTCCTCTCCATTCAAGAAAGCAGAACTCTTGAAACAATTTCAAAAGGAATCTTTTGTCGAAGGAAAGTGATAGCAAGACGAAAGAAGCAGGAGCTGAGGATTCCCGTGCAATTCCGTTAGGTTAAAGCCGTTAGAAATCCCTCCCCTCAACCTGGTGTTGAAGAAGCCAATCCACAGGTGTGAAGTTGTTTCGAAAATCGCAGGCTGAGAAGGTGATAAGAAGTCGTTCTGAGGCGTCGTTTCCTGGAGGCTCCGGAGCTGACACAAAACAGAGGGCCCTCCCCCCCATTACATTCCTAAGAAGGTAAATCAAAGTACAGGCTAAATAGGCACCAGGAAAAAGTCTATAAACTGAAGAATGTACTCAGGCCCCCTCCCCACTAGAATGACAGTATCCCCGATAGGGATCTATGGGACTTGACACCTCCAGCCACCAAAAGAGTGGGTTAAAAAGCTGCAATAGCTCAGTGGTTAGAATGCAGTACTGCAGGGTACTTCTGCTGACTGCCGGCTGCCTTCAATTTGGCAGTTCGAATCTCACCAGGCTCAAGGTTCACTCAGCCTTCCATCCTTCCAAGGTGGGTAAAATGAAGACCCAGATTGTTGGGGACAATAGGCTGACTCTGTAAACCACTTAGAGAGGGCTTTAAAGCACTGTGAAGCGGTATATAAGTCTAAGTGCTATTGCTATTGCTATTAAAAGACCCTCATCAAAGTCTCAAATCTTGCAAGACAAATGGAACCCAAGTCAACCACCGTTGACTTTTCACCAGCCAAAGATTTAACCCAAAAACTTCAAAATGCAGAGAAGAATCCTTGAGGCTATTTCATCCATCACATGGATGGATGCACAATAGCACTCTGGGGTTTATCTGGAACTCGCCAAGGATTTTAAGGCTTTATGGTGTTCCTGTCTTCTTGGAGTTGAGTGCCCCGAGATTAATTTTCTAAGTTCAAATGAAGCTGCTTTAAGGGGGAACTCCAAAAGCTTGTTAGATAGACAAGGCACAGGTGAAAAAAGTTTTCAAAACAAAGGATTGGATTGAAAAGCGTCTGCTGTGTTCAGAAATGCAGTGGGATTTCCTTGTTCCATTCAGAGGAGGGTTAGTGCTAAGGACAACTTTGCCTACAGAAGTTGAAGAGGAAGAAGAGAAAGAGAAAGAGAAAGAGAAAGAGAAGAAACAGAAACAGAAACAGCAGGAGGAGGAAGAGAAGGAAGAAAAGAAACAGGAGGAAGAGGAGGAAGAGAAGGAGAAAAATAAGGAAGTGGAGAAAGAAGGAAGAAGAGGAACAGAAACAGGAGGAGGAGGAAGAGAAGGAGAAAGAGAAAGAAGAAAGAAGAGGAAGAGAAGGAAGAGGAGGAAGAGGAGGAGGGGGAGAGGAGGAAGAGGCGACCCAATTATATACAGGGTTAAATTTAACTCTATTCAGTCAGTCACATTATGAGGACGCCAAAATTAATCAGTTGTGTTATGTTTGCAGGAGACAACTAGAGTGAGCCTGAGGTCCAATGCATCATCAGTCTAGAGCAGTGATGGCTAACCTTTTTGCCGTCGTGTGCCAAAAGCAGGGAGAGTGTGGGGGGTCGTGGGTGCATGTACTCACATCCATAATTCAATGCGCCCCACCCCCCGCGCATGCACATGTGGCACACCCCCCCCCAATATTCTTCCTGCTTTTGGCATGTGATGGCCTGGTGGGCCCGGTAGACCCATTTCCCCACCTCCCCAGGCTCCAGAGGCTTTCTAGGAGCCTGGGGAGGGCAAAAATAGCCTTCCCTGTTCCCTCCCAGAGGCCTTCTGGAGGCTGGAAACAGCCAGTTTCCCAACTTCCAGTGGGACCGGAAGGCCTGAAAATCAGTTGGCTGGCGCGCACATGCGCACTGGAGCTGAGCTAGGGCAACACATGCGTGCCCACCAATATGGCTCTGCATGCCACTTGTGGCACCCGTGCCATAGGTTCACCATCACGGGTCTAGAGTCCTTATGCCCCTGAGAGAGACCTAAATCCAGCTCCCCTTGAAGTCCATTGACTCTCGCACCAATTTGCCTTGACTATTGGTAGATCAGATTCTTGT
Source organism: Masticophis lateralis (assembly GCA_030761175.1). NCBI lineage: Eukaryota > Metazoa > Chordata > Lepidosauria > Squamata > Colubridae > Masticophis > Masticophis lateralis. The sequence continues at coordinate 10,562,805 of JAUDYJ010000003.1, forward strand.
GCATAGGTTGCATGAAATAAACTGGAGTTTCTTGGTTTTTACTTTCTTTGAAAACATTTCTGAAATCTGAGAACTGAAGAAGATGAAGTTCTTCAGAACTGAAGAAGCATTTGGGAGGAGAAGCTAAATGTTTTCAAGGGAAAAAAACCAAGATAGTCCAATTGTCTTTTGGAAAAGCACCTTTGGGCAACCGTGATCTGGATGGTTGAGAATCTCCGTGGACGTTTACTGGCTGGTGCTTCATGACCCAACAAGATAATATCATCCCACGGATGGAGCACTGATGATATTACCTAGTTGGGTAATGAAACGTCTGGAAGCAAACAATCCAGCTCAGAAAGCACCAAGGATTCCACAGTTCAATCTTGGATTACGAATATTCTCATCTATTGGAATGTTTGAAAATGTCGTCAAGAAAATGTTGTCAAGATCCTCGGCCAGCAAACAACCAAGCTCAGGCTACACCCAGAACCTTTTGTGGCCTGCCAGCAGATCTGGCAGCAGATTCGGACAGTGAGAAGGTTGGGGAGGCCAGTCCTGGAGTTTGGGGAAGGCTCTGACAAGTGCTCTGCATTGGAGGCACAGATGGGGCCAGGACCATCTGACAGTTGTCAGCTGCCTACAGAGTCGGACATCAGTGGGGCAGAAGAACAGCTGGGGCCTGTTCCCAGTGTGCACATGCACAGAGTTGCCAGGAGAAGAGAAGAGCTAAGGAACAAGGGCTGACTCAGGAGTAAAGCCACAGGTGGACGGTGAATGGCCCCTCCCATAAGGAATAAAGAGGAGCGAAGGGGAGGGGATTTTTGCAGGAAACAATTTGGGTGAAGATCTGTTCTTGCATTCTTGCCAAGTATTCTCTGTTATAGTGTGGAGTCTGAAAGATATCGGCCTGGCCATACTCCAAGCCTGATAAAGGTTGGTAATTGTGAACTATTTTGAAAGACTATGGGAGAGGAAAGACTTTGCTGGAGAGGAATTCACTGTAAATTAAATAAAACAGGTTTATCGGGATGAGGACTTGGCTTCGTGCTGCTGGGTAAGCCTAGGTCAGAAAAGAACCTTACAAGAAGTGCCCTTGCTTTCTGCCTAGAACTGAGACAATAGGTCTGAATCAAAATTAACTTCCACCCCAAAGCAGAACGGGACCTCGCATTCTGCTTGTTACTAGCTCAATGCCTTGAACCACCACACCAGACTGGCTCTCAGGATTCTGGTTGAGATGAGAAAAATAACAATCATTAAAAAATACAAGTAGTCCTTGACTTACAACAGTTCATTTAGTGACCCTTCAAACTGACAATGGCACTGGAAAAAAAAGTGACTTATGACCAGCTTTCACACTTAAAATCTTTGTTTTAAGCATCCTTATGACCATTGCATTTTTGCAACCTTTTGATGAGCAAAATCAAGGGGGGGAAGCCAGATTCACTTTAGAGCCGTGCTACTAACTTATTGTTGTGGCCCATCAGTGGCCTGTGCAGCTAGTAGCTGATTCCGACAGGGAGGAGGCTGGTGTGGTGCTGTGCCAGCAGCCTGTGCAAGTGGCACTCGAGTCGGACAATGAGGAGGCTGGAGAAGATGTGGTGCCAGAGGCGGGATTCAGCCAGGGCCTTCAGAACCTCCAGAAGCTTCCATGGGTGAAGAGGAAGAAGAGGAGAAGCCTCTTCTCGATGCACGGGCGCGGAGAGCTGCCAAAAGGCAGGAGTGGCTCCTCAAGAAGAAGTCTCCTCGAGAGTAAGGCTTGGGGCTAATTGGCCATTCCCTTAGCTTATTTAAGGGAGGATGACGACTGAGGCAATTTGCAGGGAACAACTTAGTTCACATACCTTCGTGCCTTGATCTTAGTTCTTTTATCAGTTCCTGCAAATTGCTTCTGGGCTTTCTGCCAACCATAGTAAGATTACGATTCTTTATTCTTTGGATTCTTGTAGGCTTTTAAGAAAGTTAATTAACAACCTTTGCTTGAAAAAGACTGATTTAATTTAGTAAACTAAGGTTTGTACAGACTTTGTGTGTGCTGCATTCTTTGGGGTTCATAGCTGGGGCAAAACACTTATCTGCTATGATGATATCCTTAACAATAGTGGCAGACAGGTCGTAAAATGGGGCAAAGCTCGCTTAACCAATGTCCTCAATTAATGTCCCACAAAAATTGAGGCCAAATTGTGATCGTAGGTTAAGGACTACCAAAAATCTTTTTTTTCTTCTTCTTAGAGATTCATAGATGTGCTGCTCAGGCAGTTGATCTCTGGAGGATAATCCTCGGGATGGAAACAACCACTAATCTGCTTGGTTTTCAACTCGCTGTCCTCCTTGAAAAGGAAAGCTTTTCAATTTAGGCTCTTTCAGAAGGATGTCAAAACTCCTGGGAAAACAGAACAGCCTCTTAATCATTTTCTAATTTAGGTTTCTTGCTCCTCATTTCAGGCCCCGCTTCCTGAAGATGAGAGACAGTGATGATCCCTACGGCTCTTTTAGTAGAAGATGCTGTACTGAGTGAAGAGAAAACACATGAAAAGGAACACAACTCAGGTTCTCAGCGAATGGCTGAGCTGGTTAAGTAAAAGCATGGCTCTGATTGGTTGCCAGTGCAGACCTGATGTTCTACGGCAGTGTTTCTCAAACTTGGTGGCTTTAAAACAGGTGGACTTCAACTCCGAGAATTCCCCATTGCTGGCTGGCGAATTCTGGGAGTCTGTCAGAGTTTTTTGCAGCACACACAAGCAGACCATTAAGCAGGATTCAAAATATAAAAGAAACTTCTTTATGTACAATACCAACACATCGGGCATGCATTGCCCTTGTAGGTTTTTCCACCTTGTAGAGAAGAGAAATAGCAAGTACAAACACAGCACAAAACGGAGAAGGCAAAATGGAGGATGGAGAAGCTAGTGCCCTCAAGCTTATATACAGAACAGTTAAGCCACGCCCAGGTTCCAAACTGTCTCTTATGGCCCCATACAACAAACACTATGTTTCAATTACCAAACAGCCCTCATTGGCTGGCTTGTTGCTATGCCCTATTCCAGTTCATGGATATACTCTGACACTGGCTGGGGAATTCTGTGAGTTGAAGTCCATATGTCTTAAAGTAGCCAAATTGGAAAAGTGCTGTTCTAGAGGAAGTCTGCAAAAGGAAGCTGCTCTAGGAACTCTATTTCTCTGCTCATTTCATATGTTATATGAACTAACTCACTGCTCATTCCAGGAGTTCAATTTTGACTGACTCAAGGTTGATTCAACCTTCCATCCTTCCAAGATCGGTAAAAGGAGGACCCAGATTGTCAGGGGCAATATACTGGAGGATAAATGGAGGACATAATAGGATTAACCTACCACCACTGAAATAGCAAAAGACACAAGGTTCACTACATTGCACAACCCCCCGGAGCATCTCAATCACAAAACCCCAGAACCTTATAAAGGTCCATCCAGTCATCTTGTCAGCCACCTCAGAAACATGCTGTTGTCACAGACATTTCTGGAAACCAAATAAACATACACTTTCTTTCTTTGTAGGCAGCCTCCTTTTTATTTCCAGCATCTTTCTCCCGGCTTGGAATCGGTTGAGATTTTTCTTCCTACACTTTGATTTTCCTTCCATGTCTGCTGCTGCCTCTGGCTTTCCCTCAGTAGTTCATCTTTGGGTGATTTCTGCCAATGTAGCTTGTTATGTCACACTCTGTTGGCCATGAAGTTATTGAGTTAGAATTCAGACTATGATAGGTTATCTGTACTGGCAGGACAACAGGAAACTCTTAGTAGTGAATTACCTACTTAGTATTATCTGTCAACACAGAGTAGAGCTCTGCCTTTGACTGTTTTCTTTGCTCTCCTTGATATTGGAGGGAAGCTATAACTATACTGGTAGTCCTCAACTTACGACCATCATTGAAATCGGCAGTTATGATCACATAATTCATGATGTCGTAAGGTGGGTAATCATGGGACCAATCCCCATTTTACAACCTCTTTTTGTGGTGGTTCTTAAGCTGGTTGTTTGTCTGCTACAGGCCAGTTTATGCCAGAAATCAGAAGCAAATGCTAGTTATAAAGTGAGGACGTGTGACCACGGGATTTTGGAAACAGCCATAAATGTAGGCTAGTTGCCAAGTGGCTTTGCCAAGTGCTGCATTCACATGGCTGCAGGCGAGGGAGATGACCATTGGAGCTGTATTGGAGTTGTACATAGCTTTTATGGGGTCTGTTGTAATGGCTGGTCGTAAGTCAAGGACTGGGGGGGGGGCAGGGGTTCAGAGCAAATCTCTGAACCCCTGTCCCCCCTGTCAGAACCTATCAGCAGGTTCTGACAGGTTCTGGAGGACCAGTAGTGGAAATTTTGAGACGTTCAGAGAACCGGTAGTGGAAATTTTGAGTAGTTCGGAGAACCGGCAAATACCACCTCTGGCTGCCCCCAAAATGGGGTAGGAATAGAGATTTTGCAATATCCTCCCCCCAGGAGTGGGGAGGGAATAGGGATTTTGCAGTATCCTTCCCCTGCCATGCCCACCAAGCCACACCCACCAAGCCACACCACGCCCACCAAGCCACACCCAAAGAACCGGTAGTAAAATAATTTGGATTTCACCACTGCCTTATAATATAGAAGAAATTGAGACTTCAGCCCACTAATTCTTTTAAACATCTTTTTAAACCTCACCCTGTTGTAATAATTCTGCTTTTGAACGGAAGTCTCCCATTTCTGTGGATAATTTTATTCACTTTATATTATCAGATGGGAAATTTAACAACTCAAAAAGGGTTGTAGAGTGTCTTACAGCCATTTTCAGGGTTTATAGCTATGTATAAAAATATTATACCGTCCTTCTTATATTTGATGACTTTTTAATCATATGTGATTGGTCATTGGCTTCATGGATGTAACACATACAAATAAACCTCTGATTTTCTCTCAGATTTTCTCTATAGTAGTACTAACTTGGATCAATGTTGATTTTTAATCTTCCCTCCCCCACCCCCAAGAAATTTTTTTGTGAGAATGATAGAGATGATGATTCTCCAGCATATCTTTGGCTAACAGGAGGAGATACATACAAGTATTGATAGGGGAGAAGAATAACAGAACAGAATAACAGAGTTGGAAAGGACCTTGGAGGACTTCTAGTCCAACCCCCTGTTGAAGGTCGAATGTGACCCCTTCCCCCCGCTCCTGGCATGTGATGGCCCCTTTTTCTCTCTCCACAAGCTCCAGAGCCTTTCTAGGAGCTTGGGGAGGGTGAAAACGGCCTTCCTCACCCTGCCTGGAGGCCCTCCAGAAGCAGGAAACTTCTGATGGGACCGGAAGTTGACAAATGGGTCATTTCCTGCCTCCGGGGGTGGGGGGAGAGGGCCTGCCATCCCCAGGCTCTTAGAAAGGTTCTGGAGGCTGGGGAGAGAGAAAATTGGGCCTTCCCCGCGAAGAAATTGGCGGAAACGAATCATGTACGAGCTCCATTTCTCCCGTCCGGGGTTGAATGGAGCGATAGATGCGAAGAGCGCTTGCGGCGTTGCCATCGTGCGGATCGGCGGCAAGTCTCTTTGGCTTGGAGATGGCGATCGTGCCACGCGGTCGGTTCCTTCTCTTAGTCCTTCGTCACCAGTGTTAGATCGGCGCAGGAATGAAGATAAGACCAGCGGAGTTCAAGTAACACATTTATTCAACGGGAACAGAACTGGCACGGCGCTGCCGGAGCTCTCCTTATATTCGCTCCGGCAGCCGCACCGCCTCCTGACAGGGATTCAAAATTTCCCGCTGGAGGATTTTCTAACCAATCCCCGGTGGATGTTCTTATAAGGACACAACACCCGCCACCCCTCCAGGCCTTCCGGAGGCAGGAAACAGTCTGTTTCCTGCTTCCAGTGGACCCAGAAGGCCCAAAAATCAGCTGGCCGGTGCACACATGCACGCTGGAGCTAAGCTCGCGTGCCCTCCGATATGGCTATGCATGCTGCCTGTGGCATGTGTGCCATAGGTTCGCCATCACGGCCCTATACCGTTTCAGAGACTAGAAGACCTCCAAGGTCCCTTCTATTATTCTATGTTCTACATTCTATATTGATGCATTGGGCACCCTCACCCCTATCAGAGATATTTATTGACATTAAGTTAGACTAACTGCACTTAGGTTGGAAATAATAAGATTTAAAATATTATCTACCACATTTGCTTGAGAAAATATTCTTTCCTGCATTACATTGCCTGTACTGGCAGTTTTGGATAAATACAGGGAAATATAAAATTCAGGGTGTCTCTCCCCACTTCCTTCATTATTAAGCGTCAACGTTTATAAAAATGAAGATATTAAGAAGTTGGTCTCAGTGGGAAGACCATGTTCTGACCTAGGCTTCCTGAGTCAGTAAAACACACGAGTAGTCCCAAAAACCTCTTTTATTGCAACAGCTGTGAATTCTGTTCATTCACAGATGTGTGTCCCAAATAGTCCTTCTGGATAAGGCTAATAATCACCCACCTTTATCTCCCTTGACACATTGCCAAAGACCTAATTGGCAAAGCCACACGGAGTCCAGAATCAAACACAGCTTCAGACTTTAAACTGCACAGAATTAACAACGTTTGTTCCTGCAAAGGCCCATGTGCCTTTGCTCCTCTTTTAAGTCTTATGGGAGGGACCAATCATCTCCAAGCCCTACTCCTGAGTCATCCCTTTTGTTTTAACTGTTCTTGCCTTCTGGCAGCTCTGCACATGCGTGCACTGGGAACAGATTCCCCCTGTTCCTCTGTCTCGTTGAGGTCCGACTCTGGAAGCTCCGCAGGCAGCACATACCTCCCAGATGGCCCTTTCTCTGCCTCTGATGCAGAGCCCTCATCCAAGCCTTCCCCAGACTTCAGGACTGGCCCATGTTCCTCCCCAGACTCCTCACTGTCTGACTCTGCTGCCAGCTCCGCAGGCCGCCCCCAGACCACAAGAGACAATAACTTTTCAGGTGGCAAGGTTGATTTTAATTGGACAAAGATAAAAACTTTTGAGCTTTTTAGCACACAATGCTTTACTATGTTTTATTGATATCCAAGACTTCCTGTAAGTAGCACTGGAACAAATGAACTACAGAAACAAGGAGGAACATTATGGGATATTTTATATATATATATATATATATATATATATATATATATATGTATGTATGTATGTATGTATGTATGTATGTATGTATGTATGTAAGTATGTATGTATGTGTGTGTGTATATATATATATATATATATATTCGGGTCTTCTCCCGCGTAGAATTGGAAGTATCTTGGCGACGTTTCGACGAAGTCTTATTCGTCATCTTCAGGCTGGTGTTCTCGGCTTCGTTCTTCCAGGAGCTACATACCAAAGTACAAACTACAAACCAAAGACCTACATACAAACACCCGCGAAAACCTCAGAAAACATATATATATATATATATATATATATATATATATATATATATATATATATATATATATATATATATATATATATATACATACACACACACACACACACACACACACACTACTGAGAAGTGGCTCAGAATATGAACATGTTGAAGACTGTATCATTAAACGATTGAATGTGGTTATAAATGCACAACAGTCGGGATTTCAGTGGAAGAAAGCATTAAACTGATTTTGAATACTCTACTTAAAAATAAATGCTATTAAATGGGTTGTTGATGGTAGATTATTCTAGATTTGATTCTTAAAAGGAATAATCACTTCTCTAAAAAAAATGTGAGAAATGTAACAAACAAATTGGATCCCCCCCCTTTTTTTTCAAATATAGCAGCAATGTTGTAAAATTCCCCCGAATCCTGCAGAATGATTCATAGCGTAATGGAATAGATTTTGAAGGTTTTAATTCCATTTCAAACCGAGACATTTCTATTAAATTTCATTAAACTAGACATTCGTTCCAAACTCGCTGAACTACAGTGCACATGTTAATGGCTGCCAGGATTTTATATGCTTTTTAATGGAAAAGATCTTTGATTCCTTCTTTGAAAGTAAGGCTAATTAAATTGCAGGAGTGTGCTTCATTGAGAAGAACAGCTTCCCATATACAAAGTAAATCTAATGTAGAGTTTAATTCTAATTGGAAACCATACTTGGATTACAATGTTATATACCAGAGGTCCCCAACCTCCAGTCAATGGACTGGCACTAGGGTGTGGCAACTGGGCCCTGCAAGCAAGTGAAGCCCCATCCGTGGGATGCAGGCAGCACGTGATCCCCCCCCCTCCTGTTGTGGCCCGTACGCGGCCTGTGCAGCTAGTAGCTGATTCAGACAATGAGGAGGCTGGAGAAGATGTGGTGCCAGAGGTGGGGATTCAGCCAGGGCCTTCAGAACCTCCAGAAGCTCCCATAAGTGAAGAGGACGAAGAGGAGGAGCCTCTTCTTGATGCACGGGTATGCAGAGCTGCCAAAAGGCAGGAATGGCTCCTCAGGAGGAGGTCTCCTCGAGAGTAAGGCTTGGGGCTAATTGGCCACTCCCTTAGCCTATTTAAAGAGGAACACCGACTGAAGCAATTTGCAGGGAACAACTTCGTTCACATACCTTCCTGTCTTGTCTTGCTTATCTTATCAACTTCCTGCAAATTCCTTCTGGGCATTCAGCCAAACACAGTAATTATTTCAGTTATTATTCTTTGAATTCTTGGCAGCTGTTAATGCAGTTAATTAACAGCTGCTGTTGTAAAAGACTGATTTATTTAGTAAACTAAGGTTTGAATGGACTTTGTGTGTGATGCGTTCTTTGGGGTCCCTAGCTGGGGCAAAACACTTCTGGTCCATGGAAAAACCTCTCTCCATGGGTCCCCGGTTCCCCAAAAGTTGGGGGCAGCTGTTATATATGGTTTTGTGCCACATCCAAGAAATTCCTTTTGGTAGGAACATGTTGCAACTTGATCTATACTTTTCAGCACTGATTTAATGTATTATTTTCTCTTGGCAAATAGTCCTTGAATATGACTGTTTAAAAAAAGTGTGCCCATTACGGTTGTATGTATGCTGTAACAGTCATAAAACAGGTTGGTCACATGAATCAGCCCAACTTTACAACATTTTTTTTCCAAGTGGTCATTAAGCAAACATTGCAGTCATTAAGCAAACCAAGGATTCACTGTGAATATAGTTTTGCCAAAAATTGAAAATAAGTCCTTTTTTTGGGAGGTGGGGTGGGGTGGGGGTGAAACCATTGTAAAATGTGGACATGTGATCGCAAGAAGCTGCAAACATCTATAAATATGGCAGCATTGCTGAGAGCCCAAAGTTTGGTCACATATCTTGTATGAACAGACAGAATTGGTGTGCTCTGGGTCTCACTCATTAAACAGTGGCACCTGAAGGGACCTAGGAAATGTGGAGTTTCTATGGCAGTATCTATGCCTTTCAACAATATTCTCCTTGAGATCCATTTGGCTCCCATTTTGAGCAAGCTTCAAACAGTCCTTTTTCTGCAGGTCTTGGGTTAAACCAAGTGGTACATCTAGTGTACCACAGATGGGGACTCCAGCCAAGAAATTAAACGACACTTGTTCCTGGGGAGGAAAGCTATGGCAACTCTAGACAGCATACTAAAAAGCAGAGACATCACCCTGCCAACAAAAGTGCATATAGTCAAGGCTATGGTTTTCCCAGTTGCAATGTATGGCTATGAAAGGTGGACCATAAGAAAGGCTGAGCGCCAAAGAATGGAGGCCTTTGAACTCTGGTGCTGGAGAAGACTCCTGCGAGTCCCTTGGACTGCAAGGTGATCCAACCGGTCAGTCCTAGAGGAGATCAACCCTGGCTGCTCTTTAGAAGGCCAGATCCTGAAGATGAAACTCAAATACTTTGGCCCTCTAATGAGAAGGAAGGACTCACTGGAGAAGAGCCTAATGCTGGGAACGATAGAGGGCAAAAGAAGAAGGGGACGACGGAGAACGAGATGGATGGATGGAGTCACCAAAGCAGTTGGCGTGAGCTTAAATGGACTCCAGTGGATGGTAGAGGAGAGGAAGGCCTGGAGGAACATTGTCCATGGGGTTGCGACGGGTCAGACATTACTTTGCAAGTAACAACAACAACAAGACTAAAGAAAAGAAGAATTAGGGGTGACATGATAGCAGTATTCCAGTATTAGAGGGGCTCCCACAAAGAAATCACATGATTGCATTTTAGGCCCTCGGCAACCATCTTGAATTGACGACCGTTTGCAGCATCCTATAGTCACGTGACTGTGATTTAAATGCTTTTTGCCAAAAGCTGGCTTTTGCTTCTAATTTCCTGTGAAAAAAACACCTCACAGCGAACAGTGCATTTACTTCATGACCATGGCATCTGCTCTCAGCCCTAGGAAGAAGAAACTAGCAAAACACTTCTGAAAAACCTTGTGAAAAAACACTGCAGGGACTTGTCAAGACAATCAAGAGTGATTTAAGGTCATCTCACCCCCATGTTAGAGAAAAGTCTGATAGAACCAACCGTTTTAAGGCTCACTTCTTATATACAGAAAACCTTTATGCAGAAAGAAGTAAATGGAAATAGGTCTAAAATAGCTCAGCACTCAGAATTAAAGCTAACATTCAGAAATTCCTCCTGATACCACCTTCTAGGATAAGCTGTGTAATAGGGTAGATATTTTTGAACGAAGGAACTCTGAGCCAGAACTGAAGGCAAATGATAAATTCTTAAAATTACTCTTCTTAATAAATAGGTAGCAAATGAAATGGTTGCTGAAGGGCACCATTCCTTGGCCCGCGTTCAAAATTTGTAGTAGGACCCCAGTCTTATCTTCATGTGTCACTGATATGGAGTTTATTACATCCCACTGTATTATTTTAATAACCTGCTGGCAAAGGAGAGAGAGAGAGAGATTAGAAGGGAGAGCAACTGATCAATTTACCTCGGAGCTTTAATCAATAAATGCCAACCACGCTGAGATTTATGAACTACACTGTAATGACATTTTGGTGCTTCTGGAACACAGTTGGAAGAAGGGTTGACACTGTAATTTGGCAAGATTCCACCTGGCTTCAGTTGTCAAGTCTCACAACTTTCTGTAAAGTCTTATTGAAAACTCTTAGTGGCAACCATCTTAGATAATCACAGTTGAATGTACGTGATAATATTTTTTGAAAGTGACCATGTTGCTCGTTTAAAGATTTCTGGGACAGCAGTTCTACCACAGATTACAATAACAGAATAACAGAGATGGAAGGGACTTTGGAGGTCTTCTAGTCCAACCCCCTGCTCAGGCAAGAAACCCTATACCATTTCAGAAAAATGGCTGTCCAATCTCTTCTTAAAAACCTCCAGTGATGGAACATCCACAAGTTCTGGAGGCAAACCGTTCCAGTGGTTGTTCTAAATTTGTCTATAGTTCTAGGTTGGTTCTCTCCTTGAAAAAAGATATAACTAATTCTCTGGGAGTTAAACATGAATTTACCTTATATTTGCTGCGTTGACATGTTATGTGATTTCTTTAATCTTAGTTTGTTGATTAAGCCATGGTCTACTGGTTTTACATTTAATGTTATGCCATGAAGTATAGTTTATAAGCCAGCAACATTGGGTTTGCATCATGTTAGCTCCAAAGCAAACAGATATCCCTGTGCTTTATATGTGGTTCTCGATTTGTGACCATAATTGAGCCTGGCAATTTTGGTCTTAAGTTGTTATGGTCCTAACTATTGCTTTATATAAAGATGTGTATTCTTATTTCTACCTCTATTTCAGTTTTTAATCAGGCCATGATTATATTAGAAAAAAACGGGAAAAAAAGAATTCCTTTCTGTCTATCATCTCTGGCCCGTTTTAATACTTCAATTCTTATTCGTTTTTTGGCTTGCCTCCCATACTCCTCTCTTGGATCTTTGTCTTTATCAGCATCTGTGTCTTCACCATTCAGTCTGTGTATTTCTCCCATCTCCATTGTGTCCACCCAAACCCCTATCTCCCTTTCAAAAGAATCTTCCAGATTATTCAATTCCATTTTTAAATCTCTTGAAGTACTTTTCCCTTGGTTTATTTCATCAGTAATTATTATCTTTATCATCTTCTCTTTCTCATCTTCTTGCTTTATTTTCTGGTTTGTCTCTTCTAACTTTTTCTCCATTCTTTCTACTGTCTCCTCTCTTTCCTGGACTCTTCGATCTTCATTCATTATCAGTTGTAGCATATTTTCTGTTTTCCCATTAATGCTTTGCATTAGGTTCTTTATCTCTCTGTGGTTCTCATAATACCCCTAATGCTTTGAAACATCAGCGCCCTTTCTCTTGAAATCTCACTCATTTCCCCCTGAGGGAGCATCTTGTCTTATTTTAATAAGTCCCACTCTTACTCAAGTCCCAAAAAAATATATATTCAAGTCCAATGTTGCTCCTCAAAAAGTTCAGTAATCATAATTCTCTACATCTCGAGATTATCCATCAGTTCCATTTAAGTAGTCCAGACAGCTTCCACAAATCAAAAGTCACTTTACTTTATGTAAGAATCTTCCTTATTCTCACAATAGAGCCTCCAGAAGTCATAAAGTAGATAGTTATAGAACAGCAAGTATCACCACAAACCCCCAGATGAATGTTATTTATTTCTCATATCAGGAATTCCTAGACTTGTATAGGTATGGTATATTTTCTGTTCATCAGTAGATGGCGCCCTCAGCTTAGGTTTCAGCATTGTTTCAAGTCTGATAAATTGATTAATCCAAATTTAGTTCAATTTATGGAAGCGAAGTCAGCTATTCAAGTAAGCTCAAGTAGATAGTTCCAGCATTTTACAATGCCTTTCCAAAACAATGCCTACCCAGTTTAAAAATCCAATTTCCTATGTTTTAAAACATCTTTAGCTTTTCTCCCCTTGGTTCCTTTCTTTTCTCTCTATGGTTGTTCGCCGCTTTAAGAAATAGTTCAAAGAATTTCTTTTCCTGGATTTTCCTCTTTCTTTCTTTTTTTCTTTTAAAGTTAGGGTCTAAATAAAAAAGGAATCTTCTCACCCAGCTCCAATCACTGTTCATCTACACCGCTCTGGTACATTCCTTTGTTGCCTCAGCTTCATGGCTGCCTCTTCTCCTCATTGTGGATGAGAGGGAAGAAGCCCTGGGTCAAGCAGGAGAGTTGCTGCTCTCTGCGACCTGCAGAGTGCTTTTCTTCACCACCCCTACAGAGTGGCTTTAGCTCCTTTCAGAGCCCTCCAGCAGTGAGAACTGGACGTAGGAGCGCAGAGACCTACTCCTCATCTACGATCTTGCTGGAACATCAGCTGGAAGCCCAAAGCTTTTTCACCTCTGTTCTGATATGAGAAGTGAAACGTCTTCAAAGAATACCAAGGAAGTCCATTTTCCTCTTGAAAAAGGTGGGACAACCTTTGGGACAACCATGACCTGGATGACTTGAGAATCTCTATAGACATGTCTCTGTGTGTAGTTGCTTTGGCATGCAATGCCCTGTAGTAGCGTTCCGAGGGGAGGGAGTTAAAACAGCTTATGTCCAGGATGTGAGGGGTCTGTAGATATTTTTTCCAGCCCTCCTTCTGACCCATGCAATATACAGGCCCCCTATGGAAGGCAGACTAGTTGCAATTGTTTACTATTATTGGTTAATCTGTAGTGAGATTCACAGTCTTTGAGGCTGGTTAATAGCTCAGCAGCTCGAGTCCTAACCAAGGACCTAGGAACTGTTAAGGTATCATCGGAGAATGTAAGCTGTTCCGAGTAAGGTGGTTTTTTGTAGAGTCAAAATGTTCAAGTCCGGTAAATTTAGAATTTCTAAATAGCGGGGTAGCCCTTTGGGTATTGCTCCAAGGACTCCAATTACAATCGGAACAACACATGATTTCTTTTTCCATAGTCGCTCAACTTTGATTTGCAAGTCCCGGTACTTTGTGATTTTTTCTTGCTGCTTATCTTCAATCCGTGCATCACCAGGTATTGCAATGTCAATGAACCATACTTTTTTCTTTTCAACTACCGTTATGTCAGGTGTGTTGTGGACCAAGTGCCTGTCAGTCTGAATCCTAAAGTCCCACAAGATCTTGAGTTTCTCATTCTCTAGAACTTTCTCAACCTGATGTTCCCAGTGGTTTTTGCTGTACTCAAATCCAAACTTCTGGCACAATTTCCAGTGAATGATCTTAGCAACACGGTCATGGCATTGTAGGTAGTCGGTTTGTGAAATTTTGCTGCATCCACTGATCAGGTGGTTGACTGTCTCATCTTTCTCATTACAGAGGCGGCATTTGCTATTGGTGGTAACATGTTGAATTTTTGCCTTCATGCAGTTTGTGGCTAGGGCTTGTTCTTGAGCTGCCAAAATAAAGCTTTCTGTTTCTTTTTTCAGTACTCCTGATCTTAACCAGTTCCAAGTTAGTTTCTGGTCATCTTTGCCTTCAATACTTTTCAAGTATTGGCCATGCAGAGCTTTGCTTTTCCAATTTTCAGCTCGCTGCTCAATTACTTCTTTCTTATATTCTGCTTTTGTTTTAGTTGTCTTTAAAAGGCCTCCTTTATTTACTTCCTTAATCATTGGTTCTTCACTTTTCTGGATGTAATCATTCAAGCTGCATTTTTCTTCTTCCACAGTCTGCTTTACTTGTAGGAGTCCTCGACCACCCTCTGCTCTTGGTAAATATAATCGGTCAACATCACTTTTAGGGTGCAAGGCATGATTCATTGTCATAAGCTTCCTTGTTTTTCTGTCCAAATTGTCTAACTTCATCTGGGTCCAGTCAATTATTCCTGCAGAGTATCGAATCACAGGTATAGCCCAGGTATTTATGGCTTTTATGATGTTTCCTCCACTCAGTTTGGACATTAATATCTTACGAATTCGCCGAATGTACTTGGCTGAAGTTATTTCCTTGACTTTATTATGCATTAAGTCAGAGGCCTCTAAAATCCCCAAATACTTGTAGCCTTCTTCTGATTTTACTGCCTTTATTGTTTCTTCATTCTCTAGTTCTATTCCATCCTCTTCTATGATCTTACCTGCTTTGGTTGCTAATGTTGCACATTTGTCAATTCCAAACTGCATACCAATGTCTTGGCTGAATTCTTTTGTGTGTTCAGTTAATAAATTCAGTTCAGCTTTTGTTTTACCAAACAGCTTCAAATCATCCATGTACATCAAGTGCGAGATTTTCAGTCCTTTCTTTGCAAGTTCGTATCCACAGCTCAGATTTTTCAAAATGATTGTCAGTGGTAGCATTGAGAGTATAAAAAGTAGGGGGGGAAAGGGAATCGCCCTGGAAAATGCCTTGTTTAATTTCAACTTCACCTAGTTCTTCTTCATTAGCCATAAGTTTTGTTTTCCAGAGGTTCATTGAAGATTCCATGAATTTTTGTATGTTTCTGCTGATGCCAAAGATTTCCAGGCATTTCTTGATCCAGCTATGGGGAACTGAATCAAACGCTTTCTTATAGTCTATCCAAGCCATGAACAGGTTGATTCGTCTTTTCTTTGAGTTCTTTAGGATTAGCTTGTCAATCAGCAATTGATCCTTTGTTCCTCTTGAGTTTTTGCAGCATCCTTTCTGTTCTACAGGAAACAAGTTATTTCTTTCCAGGTATTCATAGATTTGGTTTGCAATGATACCAGTAAGAAGCTTGTATGTTGTTGGCAAACAGGTGATTGGCCTATAGTTTCCTGGGGCCTTTCCTTTTTCTTTATCTTTTTGGATCAAAAATGTTCTTCCAGTTGTCATCCATTCATCATTTTCAGGTGTTTTTAGGAACTGGTTCATCTGGGTTGCCAATCTTTTGTGCACACTTGTAAGTGCCTTTAACCAGAAGCCATGTAGCTCATCTGGCCCAGATGCACTCCAGTTCTTCACTTTTCTTGACTGTCTTTGCACCATTGCTTTTGTTATTTTCATGTCTTCCATTTTATGTACTTTAATAGAGTCCTCAACCTGTTTGATCCATTTTGCATTTCTGTTATGCTTCCTGTTGTTTTCCCACAAATTCTTCCAGAATTTCAGAGCTTTCTCTTTATCAGGCTTTTCATTTGTTGTTATTCCTTCTCTATTTTCTAAGCTCTTATAAAACTGGTGCTGATTTGCTCTGAACTGTGAGTTTTCTTTGAACTGAGTTACTCGGTTTTCATACCTTTTAATCTTTTTGGTGATGGCAACAACCCTCTGCTTCAGCTCTTCAATTACTACCGCAATCTCCTTATTCCTCAGATCGTATCTTGCTTCCAGGCTGCTTTTGACCTGCTTGTTCTTTAACTGACCTTGCCTTAGGTTCTTCAAGTTGCTCAAATCTCCACGTAATTTTTTTTTCTTCAATTCTAACCGAATTTTCCACTTAGGCTTCCCCTTCTTGCCTCTTTGGTTCTTTTGTATTTTCAACCCCAGTTCTTTGGTGGTTATGACGGCTGCTGCATACATCAGTTGGTTTGTTTCGGCTAATGTAGTGGTTCTAATAGTTTGCAGAGCCTCATTGACCTTTTTTAGTACATTTCTTAATTCTTTCCGGTTCACTTGGTTCAGTTTTGGCAAACGTGTTCTTTCAGCATCTTCCATTTGATGCTTTATTTTTCCAGCTAATTGAGCACTATCTTTTGGTATTTGTTCTTCAGTGCTTCCTTGTTCTATATCTTCATCCATTTCAGTATCCTCTTCCTCCCTTTCTTTTTCAATTTGCTTTTGAGTCTGCAAATCATTCTTGATGTTACTCTTCTTTGTTGATGTACTCAGACCATTAATTGCTTTCTCTTCTATTGCTATTAATTCTTCTGTAGTGAAAAATTTGTGGTTTAGGATTACACGTCGTTGGTCCATTAACCTTTGTTCACTGGTGTCACAGTCTGTATGGTTCATCTTCCAAATCCGATACATTCGTTTTTGAAATCCACGTTTTGCTGGCTCAGACTGATAGTAAGCTTCCATAATAAAGGTGTTTTCTTCCTTAGTCCAGATTTTACGCTTTTGGGGTTTTTCTTCCAGTAGCTTGTCAGCTCCATGCCCTGGTTGCCTAGCAGAGGCAATATTATTATTGGTTAATCTGTAGTGAGATTCACAGTCTTTGAGGCTGGTTAATAGCTCAGCAGCTCGAGTCCTAACCAAGGACCTAGGAACTGTTAAGATATCGTCGGAGGATGTAAGCTGTTCCGAGTAAGGTGGTTTTTTGCAGAGTCAAAATGTTCAAGTCCGGTAAATTTAGAATTTCTAAATAGCGGGGTAGCCCTTTGGGTATTGCTCCAAGGGCTCCAATTACAATCGGAACAACACATGATTTCTTTTTCCATAGTCGCTCAACTTCGATTTGCAAGTCCCGGTACTTTGTGATTTTTTCTTGCTGCTTATCTTCAATCCGTGCATCACCAGGTATTGCAATGTGAATGAACCATACTTTTTTCTTTTCAACTACAATTGTTTACTATTACTACTACTACTACTACTACTACTACTACTACTACTATTATTATTATTATTATTATTATTATTATTATTATTATTATTATTGCAGTTCTAACTATCCGTTGGAGTCTGCACTGCTCCATTTTAGTTGCTATACCAAACCAGAGAGTTATAGAAGTACAAATCACAGGCTCAATAATTCCCTCTGTAGAACTGTGTCAACAGCTCCTGGGGCAGACTGAACTGTTTTGAGTTGAGTACTAACCGGAGGTGGTATTCAGCCAATTCTGACCGGTTCTGGCGAACTGGTAACGGAAATTTTGAATAGTTCAAAGAGCCGGCAAATACCACCTCTGATCTATTGACTGCCTCCTGAGTCCCAGGTGATCAAGTCCCAGCTGATTGGCTGGGTCTTCTTTTGTTGCCCTGCATAGGAGAATGGAGTTGGAAAGCAGGTTAGTGAGGTGGGGAGGGAATGGAGATTTTACAGTATCCTTCCCCTGCCATTCCCACCAAGCCACACCCACATAACAGGTAGTAAAAAAAAATTGAATCCCACCACTGGTACTATGTACTAGCGGGCAACCTTCCACCAGTTGTCTGTTAGTATTTCGGTGAGCATCACCAACTTTCCGTAAATGCAGATGAGAAAAAACCCTAACATTTTAGTTTTCCAATTTAAGGGCAGTTGCTACATCCTTGACCCAGCAGCTTAGGTATAATCAGTTAAGTTGGCAGGGACACCAAAGGGGGAATGTATATTGTCACCACTGAGCAGATGGCCAAAAAAAAAAAATCTCTACGGCTTGTGTAGCTGTGTGGCAAATTGAGCAATTACTTATTGAATTTTCCAGGGTATGAAATGATGGATATTGATCTTTCCAGGGTTGGATGCTAAGCAGCCCAGAATCCGTCACACAGCAACCGTAATTGCATTTTGCTTAGACGTGGCTGATTTAGGACACATGAATTAATAAGTGCACACATCTATGCCAGCATGAAGGTTTGATAAAAGGAAAAAAAAAATAAAACCAGGTGATTCCCAATGGATCTGAGGAGCAAATCTCTCCAGCTCTGAAGGAAAAATAGCATTCATTAGTTCAAAGGTGCAACTGATTTCTATTGTTCTTAATGGGACTCAAAAGAGAGCCAGTTTGTGTCTAGCGGTTAAGGCACTAGGCTACAAACTGGGAGTCTGTGAGTTCTAATCCCACTTTAGGCATGAAAGCCAGCTGGGTGACTTTGAGCCAATCTTCAGGAGACTGTGAGTTCTAGTCCTGCCTTTGGCATTGAAACTGGCTGGGCTAGTCACTCTGTCTAACAGAATTGTCATTGTCTTCTGGAGAAAATAAAAAGGAGTCCTGGTAGTATTCAGTTTACAACCACAACTGGTCCCCAAATTTCTGTTGCTGAATGAGACAGTTGTGAATGAGTTTTACCCCATTTTACAAACTTTCTTGCCACAGTTGTTAAGTGAATCACTGCAATTAATAAGTTAGTCACGCTGTTCTTAAGTGAATCTGGCTTCCCCATCTTGTCAGAAGAAGGTTGCAAGAGGTGATCACGTGACCCGGGGATACTGCGACTGTCATAAATAGGAGTCAGTTGCCAAGCGTCCAAATTCTGATCTTGTGACTGTGGGGATGCTGCAACGGTCGTAAGTGTGGAGAATGGTCATAAGTCACTTTTTTTCAGTGCCGTTGTAACTTCGAACAGTCACTAAACAAATGGTTGTAAATCAAGGATATCTCACGAATAGGTCCAGGATAATGTTGCAGGATCCAATTTGGGTCAGTCACTGGGACCAGAAGTTTAGTCTTCTGAGCTTTGGGACTCATGCTGGAACCCATCCTGAGGGACCTTCTCTCTAGCAGAATGTACTTTAAGATAACCTGTATTAGATACTCTGTAGCTTAAATCTATAAATGGGTGTGTTTGTGTATGTTCCAGCATAACTCTGGAACGCCTGGGCCGCTGGAATGAAAAGGAATGAAGTATATCTATAGTGTCAAATCACAGTACTTTTGACAGTGATAGTGTGCATTTTGGATTCAAGTTCTGTTAAGATACAGCCTGTTGTGCCTTAAAATGGCATGGCTTCTACTGTACAGCAGAGTGGAATTGCCATGATAATGGCTTCAAAGTACTCTACAAGGGGCTCCCTCTGGTAAGGAGGATTGATTCTTTAAAAAAAAACCCAACAACAATCAAAACACTATACTTATACTTTTAAAACCTGTAAATAAAATTACTTTGAGTTGACACTATAGATATAATTCATTCCTTTTCCTGTCTAATTCAGGATTGGGATAAATAAATACCCGGGCAACACTGGGTTATCAGCTAGTTGTTTATAAAAATTAATAAGGCAAGATATAAATAAAGAAAGTAAAGAAAGAGCCATCAACTTGACTGTATCAGATGAAAAAGTCTGATTTATTTCTCCTGCTTATTCAGGTAGAAAGAAAGGGAACGGAATGAAAAGCAGCCCTACAAACAACTGGCTTAAGTGCAAAACAGTCGGTGAGGAAAAGGCTGCGGCGAATGGGGTGGAACCATTCTGTCGGATCCTCTTTCTTCTTCATTTATTTGCAGTGAATGCTGCTCACACATTTGCTCTTGTGCATCGATCAGTGAAATGAACTGGTCCCACAGAAGGGAATTGGGGAGGGAAATTGGACCGGCAATTGTTTTCCTTCTTCCCCCTTGGAGGCCACGATGCCTATCAAACCTTCATTTGAAAACAGGAAATTTCCCTACGTCGAACTATTAGTCCATTCGGTTTGGGTTTCTGTTCCAGGAAAATACTTATCTTTACCTATCAGCTAAGAAAGGGCTTTTGAGAGTTCCTCACCTGAGTGAAGGACTTTGCATCTTTCGCGCTATACTGAAGAGTTATCCTGCATTCAGAGGTGGCACTCAGCCAGTTCACACCAGTTTGCATGAACCGTTGATGGAAATTTGGCCAAGGTCGCCGAACTGGTAGCGGTGGCCAGCTGGCCACGCTTCCGAACCGGTCCCCCAGTTGCCATTTGGTTGCCCCTCCTGCCATGTTCGTCACCATCATGTTCTTTTTGCATGTGGGTCCCATTGCCTTGTAAGTCCAATGGGATGTGCATGGGCAAAGAACATGGCGGTGATGGAAGCAGCTTTTTCCGCGACCTCCGGTACTTTTGGCAGCCTGTGGCCAGCCACCCCTTTGAGAGCCGCTTTGCGGCTGCAGCGCCTGGCTGGGGGCTGCTGAAAACTCTGGTCAGCTTGACTTCTGGACTCTGGACCAGCCGCCATGGAAGGCAAGCAGCTCGAACAAAGAGGCGGTGGTGGGGGAGGAAGTGGGGCTAGGGCCGGGGCTGCTAAACTAGAGAAACGGGGGTGACTAGTGAAGAGAGGGCGGGGTCAGATAGGTGGAAATTCCAAAAATTTTCTTACCTTTTCCTGTGGGCGTGGCTAGGTGAGGGGATCATGTGACTGAGTGGGTGTGGGTGTGAGTGATGTCAGTTGGCCACGCCCACTCAGTCACATGCCCCCCACCTAGCCACGCCCACCGAACCGGTAGCAAAAAATTTTGAAACCCTCCACTGTCTGCATTGTTTCCCTTCCAGTTCTTATTCAGTCTCTAACCAAGACCCCCAACAGTTTGGTCTAGTGGTTAAGGTACCAGACTAGAAACGATGAGGTGGTGAGTTGTATTTCTGCCTTAGACATAAAAGATGGATGACTTTGGGCCAATCACTAGGAGACACTGAGTTCTAGTCCCACTTTAGGCATGAAAGCTGGCTGGGTGTCTTTGGATCAATCTCCAGGAGACTGTGAGTTCTAGCCCCATGTATTTCTTGAACAGTCTAATTAAGCTCATTGGACCTGCCTGCTTTGTAAGGGCCAAATTTCAGGGCCCCATTTTCTGTAATATGTACCTGCTTAGACCCAAAACCTGGAGCCTTCATTCCACCTTCTCGATTGATGAGAGAAAGTCCTTCCTAGGTAAGAAAAATCCAGAAAAATGTGGCAAGTACTCCTGGCAGTTTTGCCCACCCTAAGTGGCACAAAGGGTAGCCGGCTGGTCTTGACTGATCACATTTTTAGCTCCTTTGACTGATGGAGATTCTCAGTCATCCAGGCCACGGTTGTCCTAAAAGGGCTTTTTTTTCAAGAGGCAACTGGATTTTCTTTGAAGACCTTTGGCTTCTCATCCAAGAAGCTTCTTCAGCTCTGCTCTGACGTCTGATGATAAGCAAAACACCTTCAACAAAGAAAATCCAGTCGCCTCTTGAAAAAAACACCATTGGGTCCTTTACCAATGTATTGAAGGAGATATTAGGTAGCACCAGTTCAACAAATACATTGGATAACGGTCCCATATTTCTCGTTAATTACATTTATTCCTCATGATAAGTTCATTTGATGGGGTGCTGCAATACTTCCCTAGTAATTATTCATCAATCATTGTTCTGTCTTTGGTAGTAAGAGCATGTTTACATTTGCTCTCCTCTTGAAGTGATGAAACGGAATTTCTGCCCGTTTGATAAGTTCATCTTTGCTTGCTTCCTTAATTGCTTGGGCTCCAACTCGAACCTATATTTGCCTATTTTTAATGCAGCTAGCCATCTAAGCATATCCTGAATTGCTGCTTAAATTGTCAGTTTCTGAAGTCTATCATAAAACCAAAGGTTGCTAATTCTTTTAAAATGAGCCGGAAGGAACCATCTAAGTAAATAAGGTTTCTTTCTTTCTTTGAGCCAAGGAAAGGGAAATATAGCATCCACAATTCTTGCTATTAAAATGTGAGCAGTTCGGTGGAAAGATATTGGCTTCTTTTTTTCAATGCTGTCTCCAGACACCAAGGCTATTTGTTCTTCTGATGTTATTGTCCAGAGCAAGGTCGATTTAATTTTGCCAAACCAAGCACACAGAATTTTCGCCCTGGCTGTGAGCCATCTTTTAATGTCATGTTTCCCTTGAACCCTTATATAATTAATTGAAGTAGCTGATATTTCTTATAGCATATTTCCTAAACAATACCATTTCTTTTTCTTGATGGTATTCTCAATTCCTTTTTTGGGGAGTGAGAATGCCTCGTTTTTATACGCATTCAATCCATGAAATTTTAAGTAATCTTCTGTAATTCAGCATTTCAAAGGCTTCTAATTCCCCAATTGTAGTGTGAGATATTATCCTTTGTCCTCTTTCACAGCGAGGAGCATTACGGCATACCATCCTCCAAAATACTACATTGGCACTCTGTTCGTCTGCAGAACAATGTTTCCTCCCATAGCAATGGTATTACTGGTACAGATCCGGATGCACCGGTATAATATAGGTCTGTGATGGCAAACCTATGGCTCTCTCTGTGGGCATGCCAGCTGTCGTCCCAGCCCAGCTCCACTGTGAATACACGTGTGCCTCCCAGTGGCCAGCTGGTGTTCGGGTTTCTGCCATGCATGCGAGAGGACAGGGCGCATGCAGGGGATGGACGGGCACATGTGTGGGGATTTGGGTGCATGTGTGGGGGCAGGGCACATGCATGGAGGACACTCGCATTGCATTTGGGGAGTTTGTGTGTGCACGTCCCCCTGCACTCCATTTTGGGCCTGGAAAGCTTCCTGCACCAACCTGGAAGCCAATATGGGGCGCGGGGTGTGTGTGTGCATGCGCTGGGGGGCTGGGAGGATGCATGGGGGACACACATGCATGGGCGGAGGTGGGGTGCATGCGCGGGGGGTGCTCACATTGCATTTTGGGGGTTCAGGCATGCGCATGTGCATTCATGCAAACACATGCACGCTTTGGGCACTTGGCACCAAAAAGGGTAACCATCACTGGTATAGGTGGTACCTGGCTTGATAGTAGTAATTGCTAGAGGGATCTTGGAGTCCTCATTTAAATATGAGCCAGGAGTGTGCTACAGCTGCCAAAAAAGCCAACACAGTTTTAGGCTGCATTAACAGAGTGATAGAATCAAGATCACTTGACGTGTTAATATCCCCCTTTATAATGCCTTGGTAAGACCACACTTGGAATACTGCATCCAGTTTTGGTCGCCATGAGGTGAAAACGACTCTAGAAAGAGTACAGAGAAGAGTAACAAAGATGATTAGGGGATGAAGAACGATTGCAGGAACTGGGCATGTCTAGTTTAAAGAAAAGAAGGACTAGGGGAGACATGATAGCAGTGTTCCAATATCTCAAGGGCTGCCACAAAGAAGAGGGAGTCAAGCTATTCTCCAAAGCACCCGAGGGTAGGACATTAAGAAAGTTAATTTTAAAAAAAATTGTAATGTAAAGTAAATTTCAATCCTTTCAACCACATGTTTCCCTATTGATCCATCTATGTATTATAACTAAACTTCTTAGTCCATTTTATCACATGCTTTTTAAACCTGTTCTTCCATTTCAGATTTCAGTAAAAGGTTTTTTTTAGCAATTACACGTTCATCTGTTGCACATAATTCACTTTCTAATTCTATCTTATGTAGTGTTAGGCAATTGCCCTTTTGTTTAGCTAAAAATCTTTTTCTAACTGCACACATGAAGACAATTGAAAACTAAACCCCTCTGTAATCAATTGCTCTTTTGACTTCAACTTATATTCTCTGAGTTCTTGTTCTAACAACTCACCAGATGTTAAGCATTTCTCTTTGCTTGCTGTTTCTTTTCTATAAATTGGTTTTTTTATTTTGGGGGGGGGGGTTTGTGCTGAGATGGTTTGGCTTAGTCGTGACAAAATTAGGCTGGCTTCTGCCTATCTATCTATCTATCTATCTATCTATCTATCTATCTATCTATCTATCTATCTATCTATTTATTTGCCACCATTCTCCCCGAGGACTCAGGGCAGCTTACAAAAACAATCATAAATACAAATCACAATAAACACAATAAAACCTATTAAAATCAATATTAAAATCATTCTAAAAGAAAGCTATGTAACCCCATGATCGTAATGTTCTTTAAACAGCCATGTCTTTAATCCCTGGCGAAAGGAGAGGAGGTCGGGGGCCGTCCTGAGGTCGGTGGGAAGACTATTCCACACGGTTGGGGCTCCGACAGAGAAAGCCCTCCCCCTGGGGGCCGCCAGCCGACATTGTTTGGCTGACAGCACCCGGAGGAGGCCCACTCTATGGGAACGTACTGGATGGCGGGAGGAAGGCAGGAGGTGATCCTGTAAGTACCCTGGGCCTAAGCCATGTAGGGCTTTATAGGTTAAAACCAGCACCTTGAAACGAACCTGGAGAGCAACCGGTAGCCAGTGCAGCCTGTGCAGGAGAGGTGTAACATGGGAGTAACGAGAGGCCTCCGTAACTACCTGCGCGGCCGCATTCTGGACTAACTGGAGTCTCCGGATATGTCCCAAGGGCAGCCCCATGTTATTATTTTATTTTAGTCATAGCCTGTTAATGATCTATAATAATCTAAAACCAGTTTGGTCTAGTACTTAAAGTGCCAGGGTTAAAACCCAGGAGATGGTGAGTTCTGGTCCAACCTTAAGCATTAAAGCTGGTTGGTTGACTTTGGGCCAATCACTGTCACTCTCAGCCCTGCCCACCTCACAGGGTTGTTGTGGGGAAAATAGGAAGAGGAAGGAGTATGTGTGCTTTCGCTGCCTTGAGTTCTTTGTACAAATAATAAAGGCAGAATGTAAATAAATAGATAAATAATATCTGTGCAAAGTTTTATCTATTATTCATATTAATAACGAGCTGCGGTGGCGCAGTGGTTACAGTGCAGTACTGCAGGTTACTTCTGCTGACTGCCGGCTGCCTGCAATTTGGCAGTTCGAATCTCACCAGGCTCAAGGTCGACTCAGCCTTCCATGGTGGGTAAAAGGAGGACCCAGATTGTTGGGGACTCTGTAAACCACTTAGAGAGGGCTGTAAAGCACTGTAAAGCAGTATATAAGTCTAAGTGCTATTGCTATTAAGCTGACTGGTTGCTAGTTACTGAGATCCTTTTTTTCCCCTTTTGTGAAAATATGAACTTTTGTGTTTCCCCTGTCACCTGCAATCAAGCCTGTCTTTTGCAATTTTTGCAAAGATCACAGAAAGGAATTTTGAACTAATATGCAGAGGTTTCGTTAAGGCTTTTATATATAATCGCTCCTGTCCTGGTGATTTAAGCTTATTGTTCAAAGTCAGGTGTCTTCTAACCATCTCTTTCTTTACCCATGAGTTGCAATTCTTATTTTGTGACTACTCCCTCCCTGTATGTACAATGCATTGTGTTCTCTATTTGAGTAATGTGTGCATTGTAAATTCAGTTTAAAGGACAAATTTAAAAATCACATTTTCCAAATTGTCCTCGGTTACCTAAGAGGAAAGCAGTCAGTTTTCTTGTTCACAAAAAAAGCTGTTAGATTAAGACTTAAAAAAAAAAACAACCCTCCATCCTAACCAAAGGGAAGATAAATTGCATTCTGAAGTGAAAGCAATCCACTTGCTGAAATTTCTGTAGCCTTATCCTTTAATCTTTTAATAAATCCTGTTAAAGAAGATTTTGGTAGAATCCTTTAAAAAAAAAACTTAAACTGGCTAACCAGAGTTTGATCGACTCCATAGGTCTTCCAATCACCCCTTCCTCTATTTACTTCTTCTTTACATTGTTTCCTTTTAAGTCCATCTTAATATGCTATTCCTGGTATGTGATGTTTTGTATACATACAGAGAAAGAAGCACTCTTGTAATCTTTGACTTTTAGGCTTGCTGTCAAACATTAGCCATAATACTAATGACTGTTTTGAACAATATGCAGGGTGTATTACACGAATGGCTATTTTATATGTGAAATTAGTACTGAAATATTTCTGCACCTATATTGGTTCACGCTTGTCAGGAAGTTTCTTCTTAGTTTTAGGTTGCTTCTCTCTTTGTTCGGTTTCCATCCATTGCTTCTTGTTTTGCTTTCTGGTGCTTTGGAAAATACATTGCCCCTCCCTTCTTTCTGGCAGCCCCTTAAAAGCCTGTTGCCCCTTGGGCAAAGCATGTGAGCCATTTCCTCCTTTCAGTGGTCCATGAAAGTGCATCTATAGTATGTAGATTATAAAGTTGAAAAAACGTGAACAACATTTTTACAGAACTATAGATACGTTGAGGCTGGGTGTGATAAGGAATGGCTGGGAGAGGAGGGGAGGGGCCAGGCGAGGCGCTCCTGGATGTGAGTGACATTGAGTTGGCCACACCTACCGAGTCACATGACCATCAAGCCATGCCCACAAAATAAGCCATGCCCACAGAACCTGTAGTAAAAAAATTTAGAACCCACCTCTGCCCTTAACCATAATTCCCTTGAAGTATGGATGAATTTTCTTTTTCTGGAAAGACCCCATTTATACTGATGACACTACATTAATAGTTAAAAATACGAAAGAGGGCACCAGCTGTTTGATAGAAATCATGTCAAACCCAAAATTTGGCTAGAGACTCCTTACTTTGTTATAAGTTTTCCAATATCTCAGGGGTTGCCAGAAAGAAGAGGGGATCAGGCTATTCTCCAAAGCACCTGAAGGCAGGACAAGAAGCAATAGATGGAAACTAATCTAGGAGAGAAGCAACCTAGAACTAAGGAGAAATTTCCTGACAGTGAGACAATTCATCTGTGGAACGAATTGCCTCCAGAAGTTGTGGGTGCTCCAACACTGGAAGTTTTTAAGAAGAGATTGGACAACAATTTGTCTGAAATGCTATAGGGTTTCTTTCTTGAGCAAGGGGCTTGAAGCAGTGGTGAAATCTAAAATCTGTTACTACTGGTTCTGTGGGGTGGCTTAGTCGGGGAGGGGGAATGTGACTGGCCAATTTTTTTTTTAACTTTTAAAACCATTTTTTACATGTAAAACCATGTTAAAAATGCTTTCAAAAGGCTGACGATCTCATCCTGAGTTGCTTGATCGTCAGAGAGTTTTTAAAAACCCAGCAACTCAGCTGGGATGGTCAGAGCTTGGATCGTCAGAGCCATTTAAAAGAAAAAAACTTTTAAATGGCTCTGACGATCCTAGCTAAATTGCCTGATCAGCAGGCAACTCAGCTGGGATCGTCAGAGCTTGGATCATAAGAGCCATTTAAAAGAAAAAAAGTTTCTGATGATCGCCCGGCTCAGCTGGGCATGGGGGGAGGGGGAAGGGATTTTTGCTATCGGTTCTCCGAACTGCTCGCTGCTATCGCTACCTACTCGCCCGAGCCTGTCCAAACCAGGAGCATTTCACCCCTGGCTTGGACTAAAAGACCTCAAAAGTCCCTTCCAACTGTATTGTTAAATACTGCAATTCCATGATATAAATCTAATGAATAATATTGTAAATGACAATCGCATACCTTTTGCATTGAAAAATAAAAGCGTCCTGTTTGATTGGATCATGACAAGATGGCTAAGCAAAGCTTTGACTTAAGATGTATGTCCTTCAGGTTTTATCTTTTTTTTTTTAAAAAAAATCTAGGAACAACATGATATCTGCAAGATTAAGGGGAGATAAACTGGCCATCTGGAAGATATGGTTTAATTGGGTATTAGCAAGTAAACAGCCGGCCTTGATGAACAGACTGGATTCTTTCATCCTGTTTCTGCAGCTGGTAGGGATATGATAACAAATTCAGAGGAAAGAAGTTTATTGAGGATGGGGGTGGGTGGGGGCGAGGGGGGGGCTAGGAAAATGATTACTTTTGTCCCAGTAAAAGACATAATGCTATTACCATTTGGCGAGGAAGAATGTTGACTGGAAAGCATTGCTTTGAGATGTGATTTTCATGGTAGCCTTTATTATCAAGTTAATTAACTGGAAGCTGTCCAGCAAAACAGCTATTTCAAATAAGAGCTGAGCTTTCAGAATAAGAAAAGAGATAAGGACATGAAAGTAACGAAAGAAATTGGAGGCTTCCTCGCCCATCTGCTATAATTCCTAAAGTCCAAAAAAATATGGAACGGTTTAAAAAAATGGACCCGTTATTAATTTTCTAGTTTGAAGGAACAAGCGTGGACCTCTTCCAATAAGATTGAAGTCCAACTGATTGTCAGAAAGAGAGTTGGGCCCTAAAAGAGATTATAGAAGAGAATATTTGTAGTGCAGGGGTGGGGGGGGGGGGGGTTGGTGGTCTCTATCAGAGTTTCTTGCAAAAGTCAAATCCAGAAGCACACACAGATAAACTGATTCAGCAGGATTCATTTAAATAAGAAACTTTTTTATATACAAGAATATATATACAATGCCAGCAGTTGAGAACAGTTTCATTTTAGCTCAGATCAACAGGCAAGTTCACACACAGGTAGCAGTACAGCAGAGACTTATTTAGTTTCTGTTTCAATTCTCTGCACAGACTCAGAAGCTGCAGACTAAGACATGCCCTGGCTCCAATCGGTCTCAGCCCCCAGTTGGTTGATTTAGTTGCTATGCCTATTTATTGGCTGACCTTGTTACCATATCTCTGACAGTTCATGAATAGTCTGACAGTCTCTGAGTGTGGTTGGTTTCTTGCAGACACTTTGTTACCCAACTATGTAACATCATCAGTGCTAGAAGGGAATGGGATTTGCTCAGAGAGCATCAAGGGCCCCATAAAAGAGATTTATTCCCTAGCATTGACTTAAACTGTACTGATTGCTGGACTCACAACTGGATAGTCACATCTGTACATCTCTTGTCTTTCCCTCCTAACATTTGGGTTTTCCTATTTTCCAAATGAGTTTGATTTTAAAAATAAATTAAAACGTGGATTGGAATGTGCAAATTTCTTTTTGTGCGAATTTCATTTCAAACAGCCTCATAGTATTCTTAAATTTACACGTAATAGTTCTGAATTTAATGTGTTTGATAGGGTGCTGTGTGCTGTGTGAGATTTTTTTAAATTGGGGAGCTGCTAAGCAAAATTTGGACAACTGTAAATTAGAAAATAAAGCTGTGTTGAATGTGAAAGTGGAAAAAGGCTTCACAATTTACCCAGCATGGCAGATCACACTGTCATTCTGACCCCTCCTAAATAGGAAGCATCCTGGCTGTTAGAAGGAGTGCCTAATTGTGCTTTCAAGCTGGATGTAAAAGTTGCACGAAAGCTCTTATTTTTCTCTGTTTGTTGATTTATTAGATACCATTATGCTATTTTCAACTCCTAGAAACCACATAGTTAGATTTTCTCCATGTCAATCTATCTCTAATCTCATTTGGGTCTTCCAGGGGGATCACCGTAACTGTGTCCATCTCACTTATTGCTGGTCATTGTCTCCTGTCTCCTGTTTCCTTCTCCTTCTCCTTCTCCTTTTTCCTCTTCCCTTCCTCCTCTCCTCCTCCTCCTCCTCCTCCTCCTCCTCCTCCTCCTCCTCCTGCTCCTGCTCCTCTTCTTCTTCCTTCCTCCTCCTCCACCTCCACCTCCTCCTCCCTTCCTCCTTTTCCTCTTCTTCCTCTTCCTCTTCCCCTCCCCCTCCCCCTCCCCTCCTCCTCCTTCCTCTTCCATCCTCCTCCACTATTGTTTTGTTTTTTTTTAGTGTTGCAGTTTTATGTTTTAAATTATACTATACTTATCCCAGGTGTTTTAAACTGGTTGTATCTTTTAATTGGGTTTCTGTAAACCATGGTGAGCCTTTAGTGATTTGTCAGTAGACAAATTAAACAAGCAAAGAAATAAAAGTAGGCCTCTGTGCAGTTGCCAGAGAAACTTTTCCTTAGTTAGCAAATACCCCCTGCATAATTTACACAGCCGATGAAGAAAACTCCAACTCTGTTATCGACTGCAGCTCTAATCTGGGAGCTATAGTGTTGTGTGGCTCATTTCAATACCCCCCCCCCCCCCCCCACACACACACAAAATGCAATTGTGATGATAGAAGCATTTAGAAGGTTTTTACTTCCAGTTCTATACCTTTTTGGATGGATGAAGTAGCAAGTGTTGTGACCCAGGTCCAAGTAGGTAGTAATCAATGCAAACAGTTCAAAACAAACAGACTTTATTAGAATAGCTGAGAATTACCGTATTTTTCGGAGTATAAGACGCACCTACCTTTTTTGGTTGTTGTTGTTTTTAAGTTTTTTTTTAAAGACAAGCACAGATACAAACATACAATGTATTTTCTTTGAACAGAGCATTTGGCTGGTTCACAAATTTAAACAGTGTTTAGTCATTTCAATTAAATTTACAATTTCTATATTTCCTTTTTGCCATATTTATTCCTCATCTATTTTTTTAAAAAAACCAATATTACCCTTCATTCTCATCTCTAATCTTAATCAAATTCAATTTTTCCCTTCTATTCTATATTATACCCCTTCCCATTGTCATCTATTTTTATATCCATCCTCACATTGGTTAATTATGTAATATTTCAGTTGTTTAATACAAATTCAACATTTTTATATAAATCAATTAGTTATAACTATCTTTTTTGTATATTAATCAACATGAACATGAATATTCCAATTATTTCCATGCAATCCAATTTCTTACAAATCAATTAATTATATTTACCAATAATAATAAACCAAATAATTTTCCCCATAGATTCCTCCAAACAATAACTTAACCATTCCTGCTTTCAACACAATATACAATTAATAGCATCTCAATTATTACAATTCCCTAGTTAAATAGACCTTTTTTTCTTTTGTGTTTTAAAATCTTGAACTCTCCTCTTTTGCCCTAAATTTCCCATTGTTTGCACCTACCTTTTTTTGTGAGCAAAAAGAAAAAGAAATCTCTCTCCCTGCCTCATTTTGTCACGTTGCAGCAGAGTCTGCTTTACTTTCAGTTTTGTTTTAGCTAGGGAAAAAAATCTGCTCCAGCACTCTTTGCAGCAAGCAAAGAGCTTGCAAAACAAGAGCTCACAAAAGAGCCAGTGCAAAACAGCTGAGAGCAAATCAGCTGAGAGTCGGGAGGCCAATCTAATCAACTTGTGCTAATTAGCCTATACTGAAGCTGAATGGGGCTGTTTTTTCTTGCTGTTTGCTTGCAAGGAGGTAACTGCTGGGACGCAGAGGCCAAAGGATGGGGGCCAGTGGGTGGGCTGGGCTACATTTGGTGTATAAGATGTACCTAAATTTTCACCCCCTTTTGGGGAGTAAAAAGTTGCGTCTTATAATACTCTGAAAAATACGGTAACTCATTCTCAGCATAGTCCAAACTAAATTAAAACAAACTCTTCATAACACAAATTCTTCAGTCTAATCACCCATCTTGGTATAATTAGGCAAACTGCCAAAGGCTTCTCTTGGCAAAAGTTCAAAAGCAGAAGACACCAACAAGAGATAAGTATAGCAAGACTATCAATGTTGTTTTCCGACAAAGAGCCCAAGAGCCGTTGCTGGTCTTTTAAGCCTTACGGGAGGGGCCAATCATCTCTTGGCCCTACTCCCGAGTTGTCTTCTTTGCTTTAGCTGCTCTTGCCTTCTGGCAGCTCTTCTCATACGTGCACTGAGAACAGGCTCCTCCTGTTCCTCTGCCACTCTGCTGTCAGCCTCTGGAGGCTCCGGAGTCTGCACATCAATCCCCGATGGCCCTGGCCCCATCTCTGCCTCTGATGCAGAGCCCTCATCCAGGCCTTCCCCAGCCTCTAGGACTAGCCCATGTTCTTCCTCAGCCTCATCAATGTCTGACTCCACTGCCAGCTCCGCAGGCTGCTGGCAAACCACAACAGCAAGTGAGATGCTTATGATGGGCACTTCATTCCCTAAACTCCACTGAAGATGTTGCCTAGCCTGGTAATGAAACGTTCGGAAACCAACCCACAAGCTCGGAGAATGAACCTTCACCCTCATCCTACACCCGAGTTACAGATATTCGCCACTAGTGCATAGTCTTGACTATTGCAATGCACTCTACGTGGGGCTGCCCTTGAAAAGTATCTGGAAGCTTCAATTGGTTCCCAAATGCAGTGGCCCACATGGTTTTGTGCAGATCTAGATGGGTCATCTCTCCTGCAGGAGCTATTTTGATTGCTGATCTATTTCCAGGAACAATTCAAGGTGCTAATTGTCACTTCTCAAAACTCTACATGGCTTGGACCAGGTTATCTAAAGGATTGTCTTTTCCATGTCTTTCCAACCCAGCAGAGCAGGGAGCCAGGGAATGTTGCAAGTCCCCTCTCCTAAGGAGGTACATCTGGTGGGACCAAGAAGAAGGCCCTTCTCTGTGGTGACTTCCTCCCTTTAGAACTGTCCTGACCCAGCCTTAGCAGAAACAGACTCTTTATTTATCTCCTGTGAATTAATGGCATTCACACAGCGAAAATAGTCCTTCAAAGTCCACACCAGGCAATAGTCCTTCAAAGAGTTAACTGCAGTAACAGACCTTATCAGTTCCTTGTGATAATTGCCAGGCCATGAGCTCCCAGCCAAAAGGCTGCCAATTAAATTCTGGCAAGCAGTCTCTGTAGTGGTGAGTTGCCCCCGGTTCGGACTGGTTCTATAGAATCTGTAGTAAAACCATCGGGAAGCTCTGCACACTGGCCCGGATGTCATCAGAAGCGATCTGCACATGCCCGAGCGAATGCGATCCTGTTGCGAACTGGTAGTAAAGGGAAGTAGAACCCACCAACTGAGTCTCTGTGGCACAAAACATGATGAGCAAAATCTTCAGTAATACGAACTGTTGTCTCCTATGACAACCATTCCCCTTTCCTTCTATTTATTCCCTAGCCAAGGAGTGGCCATTCAGCATCCACATGTGCCTTGCTTCCCAAGTTGACTTCTTTTCCTCAGTTGTTCTCCTCTTCTAATTGGTCTGCGCATACGTGCATCTGGAACAGGCCCCAGCTATTCTTCTTCCTCACTCATAGCAACCTCCAAAGGCAGCTGCCTCTCTGGTGGCTGGGAAATGTCGAATGGCTCTAGCTCTATCTCTGCGTCCGATGCAGAGCATCCATGAGAGCCTTCCCCAGACTCCAGAACTGGCCCAAGTTCTTTCCCAACCTCCTCATTGTCTGAGTCTGCCACCAGCTCCACTGGCAGCTGGCAGACCACAACGGGAACATCATCCATATTAGATTGGTCCCCACTTTGACATTCGTTCTCAAAGACTGAAGACCTGGTTTTGCCAATGATTCTGGGGAACCCAGAGTGTGATGAATTCCACCAACCAGCTTGTTTGATTGATTGTTGACCCTGAAGGTGTGTGTGTTACTGTTTTTTATTGTTTGTATATTGGGTTTTTATTTTTGTAAGCCACTCAGAATTATGGAGAATGAGTGGGCGGCTAACAGATTTTCTTAAATGAATAAACATTTTATTTTTCTCTGTAGCATCTGGGAAATTATTTAGAAGTTGAATTCTTGCTGAAAACTCATGCTTGAGTTTTAGCATGCTGCAGAAATAGTTTTGGGCTCTGTTGTTGCCCATACACCTATAGTACACAAAAGTACAAGAGCAACAACGTGTG
Organism: Masticophis lateralis; assembly: GCA_030761175.1. Lineage (NCBI taxonomy): Eukaryota > Metazoa > Chordata > Lepidosauria > Squamata > Colubridae > Masticophis > Masticophis lateralis. The sequence continues at coordinate 10,596,472 of JAUDYJ010000003.1, forward strand.
AATTCCCTCGCTGTGCTCCACTTCCACGTGACGTCCCTTACCCATAGAAAAGTTGTCACGCAAAGAAACTTTCTTGCACAGGACTACCAAGGAACCAATGTCTAATTTCCCAAAATATCAATCTTGCTGTTACACCTAGGAAATTGGAACATAAAATTAAATTGAAATGCCATAGCATTACGTTGGTTATTGGAGAACAAGATATTTATGGCTTGTGAAAAACAAATTCTCTGTGCTGTAGAAGACTTGGGTCTGTATGAAACTATTGTAGCTACATTGCAAACACCAACGCTGGGAGAATTGACTACTTTATTGACTTTCAACTGAGTTTCTTCAAGGTCTTGTAACGGAATGCATTCTGACAGTGACAACATCCATTCTTAGGGATATTTTTGGACCAGTTGCACCCGGAGGCTCCAACTGGTCCAGAATGCGGCCGTGCGGGGAATTATGGGAGCGACGGGGCGCTCCCATGTGACACATCTCCAGCGCGAGCTGCACTGGCTCTCAGTGGTCTTTCGGGCGTGCTTCAAGGTGTTGGTGACCACCTTTAAAGCGCTCCATGGCTTAGGGCCTGGGTATTTGCGAGACCGCCTTCTGCCGCCAATAGCCTCCCACCGGCCAGTACACTCGCTCAGAGAGGGCCTCCTCTGGGTGCCGTCGGCCGGACAATGTTGGCCGGCGACCCCCAGGGGGAAAGCCTTCTCTGTGGCGGTACCCGCCCTCTGGAATGACCTACCCCCGGAAATACGCAGGATATCAGACCTCCGGACCTTTCGTCGGGCCCTTAAAACTTATTTGTTCCATCTAGCTGGGCTGGCTTGATCCCATCCTCTGTTTTAAATTGAAATTGATTTTAAATTGGACTGTTTTAATTGTTGGCCGAAAATATTTAATATTTTTTTAATTGTTTTTAATTTTTGTATATCATGTTTTATTCTGGCTGTTCACTGCCCTGAGTCCACAAGGAGAAGGGCGGTTTATAAATTGAAACAAACAAACAAACAAACAAATATTTCTGATACAACCCAAAGACATCATAGCAACCAATTCTGGAGGAAAATGTTTGTGATTATCGATTAATAGAATAACAGAGTTGGAATGGACGTTGGAGGTATTCTAGTCCAATCACCTACACAAGCAGGAGACCCTATACCCGTGATGGTGAATCTATGGCATGAGTGCCAGAAGTAGCACGCAGAGCCATCTCTCTGGGCATATCAGTTGTTGCCCATTGCTCTTCGGGGTTCTAGTGTGCACATGTATGCCAGCTGACCTTCGTGCATGACGGGAAGCTGAACTTCTGGTTTCCAGTGAATGCATGCGCACTGGTCAGCTGGTCTTCATGTGCGCATGTGTGCCAAAAACAATAAGACCAGTTGACCGGTGAGCATGCCCGCACCGGAAACTGGAAGCTCAGCTTTCTAGCACGCGTGAAGACACATTCATCAATGATTTGGACGAGGGGATAGATGGGGATCTCATCGAGTCTGCAGACACATGACATGATTGAGTTTGACACCTGTGTGCTAATGGAACCCAAAAGTCAAATGATTGGAAGGCTGAGAATTTTGCAATGCGCAAAGAATATTAATCCACACCACTAAGGAACTTCATTCTTATCTTCTTAAAGATAAGAATCAATTTGACAGCATGAGTTTTCCTATCGAATCCTAGCAGAACACAAATTGCCTGAGAAAAGATCAAAGCATCGGGAGAGGGGGTGTCTGCATGCACCCATGTACACACAGACACAGACACACACATAGAGAGTGACGGTTGTGACACTAGAGGTAGCTGTTAGCTGACATCCGGCTGTCAAAATACTTCAGGGTTAACTTCTATTCCTTTGGGAGGATGTAAATTACACCACAGTAGATGTAGCACCTTGTCTTGAGATAAAAAAAATGCAGGTACGTTTTCAAGAGGACAAGAAGAATAAAAACAAAAAAGCTGTCCAGAAAGCTGTTGTGTGGTGGTGGAGCGGAGAGAGAGAGAGAGAGAGAGAGAGAGAGAGAGAGAGAGAGAGAGAGAGAAAGAGAGACAGGGAGAGGGAGACAGAGAAAGAGACAGAGAGAGACAGAGACAGAGAGACAGACAGAGACAGACAGAGAGAGACAGAGTCAGACAGACAGACAGACAGGGAGAGGGAGACAGAGAAAGAACAGAGAGAGACAGAGTGAGAGAGAGATACAGAGAGACAGACAGAGAGACAGACAGAGACACAGAGACAGAGACACAGAGACAGGGAGAGGGGGAGGGAGAGGGAGAGAGAGAGACAGAGACAGAGACAGAGAGAGAGAGAGGGAGAGGGTGAGGGAGAGCGAGATAGACAGACAGACAGACAGACACACACACAGAGAACGAGAGAGAGAGAGTCAGACAGACAGACAGGGAGAGATAGAGAGACAGAGAAACAGAAAGAGAAGGAAGAGGAGGCACAACTGAAGGGAAGCAGATGCTCTCGTTTGCATTTCAATGTCACCATGTACAGAATAAGTAGATTATCTTTCTTTTTTCCTCTAGAAGGGGAAAACAAAAGCCAGAAAGGTCTAGGTTTCATTTCCCAAAACGGAAGCCAAAACAAAAGCTTTGCAGCCAGCCAAATCAGTTTTTCGAACTGATTTGATTTTCAGGTGACCTCTGCCTGTCACAAAGTCAATCACCTTTCGAGGCAAAGAGGCAATCCATCTGCCACTGCGGAATGAGCAGCAGGAACGCTTCTCAATCAGGCAGGGATGAAACTCGCCAGAAACGCATGCACACAAACCAGGTTGATTGCTTCTTCTGGGGAAACAGAGTTAATAAACAGGCAGTGGCTAAGGAGGCTTAAACAGGTTCCCAATGGAAGACCAAGAGGGTCAAGACCATCAGAAATTACAGGGAGACCTCACCTTGGAACCATTCATTTAGTGACCATTCAAAGTTGCAACGGCATTGAAAAAAAGTGACTTAAGACCGTTTTTCACACTTAGCACCATTGCAGCATCCTTGTGACCATGTGATCAAAATTCTTGGCAACTGGCATGTATTTATGACGGTTGCAACATTCTGGGCTCCTGTGAACACTTTTCGTGACCCTCTGATGTTTTGCCGATTTCAGGCATGGCTCGGTGTAAAGAGTCCAGGTATTTGCCTCCATAAGCTTTATGCGTTTATTCAGCTGAATAAAGACGGGGCCCCTCATAGCAAGAGGGGTACCCAGAACACACTTTGACACTCGTATTTGCTGCATTGTCCACTTCTCCATCCAGAAGGACTGACAACCCCCACCCAGACAAGCTGGCGCACTCTAGATCAGTGATGGCTAACCTTTTTGCCATCGTGTGCCAAAAGCAGGGGGAGCACGGTGGGGTCACACGCACGCGTGCCCACATCCATAATTCTATGTGCCCCCCCCTGTGTTCCCCCCTGCTTTTGGCACATGATGGCAGGTGGGCCTGGTAGGCCCATTTTTTGCTCTCCCCAGGCTCCAGAGCCTTTCTAGGAGCCTGGGGAGGGCAAAAACGGCCTTCCCTACCCCCCCCCCCCCGAGGCCCTCCGGAGGCCGGAAACAGTGTGTTTCCTGACTTCTGGTGGGCCCAGAAGGCCCGAAAATCAGCTGGCTGGCGCACGCATGCGTGTCGGAGCTGAGCTTGCGTGCCCACCGATATGGCTCTGTGTGACACCTGTGCCATAGGTTCGCCATCACGGCTCTAGATTATTTGAGCTGTAATGTCATGATGAACATATGTAATTTCCCCCCTTTGTCTCTCTCTCCTCTGACGCTCATGGCGAGGCTATGAAATTGAACAGAACAGAACAGAACAGAAGAGAAGAGGAATAGAATAGGAATAGAATAACAGAGTTTGAAGGGACCTTGAAGGTCTTCTAGTCCAACCCTCTGCTTAGGCAGGAAACCCTCTACCCGTGATAGCGAACCTATGGCATGCGTGCCCAAAGTGTCGCTTGGCAAGCACGGTGTCTTCCGTTCCTCTTCTGGGTTTCTGGCGTACCTGTGCACGCGATAATCAGCTGGTCTTTGTGCATATGGCAGTGCTAGAAACCGGAAGAGCTAGTCTTCCATTTTCCATTTTCTAGCTAGCTGATCGGCGCGTGCGCATGCATGGCAGTAACCGGAAGACTTGCTTGCTGGAGCTCATGCATGTGCCGGAAACTGGAAGTTCCTTATCCGGCATGTGCATGCACCCTGGGCATTTCTTTCTTGGAAGAAACCTTTAGGACAGAGAACCGGTTGTTAAATTACTTGAATCCCACCACTGCATTAGATACTATTTCAGATAGTCTGGGATACTGTTAAATAAATGCCTGGAGAATATTTTGAAGTAGATGAGGGAGAACCAACTGAAACGTAGCCAAATAAAATGCGGTGTACTAGATGGAAATATGTTGTTAGTACAATTTAGATTCCTTGTGGCTGCGATTGTGAAGATGAGCTTTGATATTCTATTCCTTTGCTGTACTCCATGTAAGATTAGTCAGATGATTGGCAGCCTTGAGAGACAAGATCTTCCTGGTTTGCTGCACAAGCTTCCAACCGAACCGTGATAATATCTACATCTACCTGTGCAGACTTTAAAATGAATCTGTTCCTGGTTATCTTTCCCCAATACATGTGTTGCTCCTGGGTTTTTGAATTTCAAAACCGTATTGACAACGGGACGTCTCTGAATAATGCGTCTTAATTCATGATAAATCTATTGTGCAATTATTATTCTTTTCCCCTGGGAAAAGAACTCCTGTTTTCCTACCTTGTTCACATGGATGTCCCAGCATTTCTTTGACCATTTTTTTCTTCATAATATTTCTGAGCAGACCAGATTGTGATCGAGGGAACTACTGCTGGTGTTTTGTTGAGAAGAGGATCATGGCCCCACACTAGTGGTGGGATTCAAATAATTTAACAACCAGTTCTCTGCCCCGATGACTGGCTGGGTGGGTGTGGCCATGGTGGGCATGTCCAGGGGTGTGTGACAGGCAGCACTCAGCCTCCTGCACCCCTCTGGGAGCAAAAATGGGCTGTGGGAGGGGGGACACGCCACCCCCTGTGCCCCTTTTTGGGCCTAGGAGACCTCCCTGAAGCCTCCTGGGAGCAAAAACAGGCCGCACCGGTGTGTGTGTGTGTGTGTGTGTGTGTGCCGCAGTGATGGGATTCAGCCAGTTTGCACCTATTCGGGAGAACCGGTTGTTAACTTTCTAAGCAGTTTAGAGAACCAGCTGTTGGAAGAAATCTTATTTTGTTTTTTTCCACTTTACAGTGCTAATCCTGTAAGGAAGGCAGGAAGGAAACATTCTGCTGTTGTTTCTAGCCTAATCTTTATTGCCCTGCTTACAGAAACTGCCTCTCTGGTTAATCCTTATTATATTGTAATAGCTAAGACGAAGCGCCCATTGATGTGAGTGAGGTTGAGTTGGCCACGCCCACATGGTCACATGACTACCCAGCCATGCCTACCCAGCTGCACCCCACTCCACCCCCGCAGCCTGTTTTGGGCCTAGAAGGCCTCCCTGCACTTACCTGGGAGCTAAAATGGGGCACATGGGGACTGCTGGAAGCTCCAATCGGGGAATAAAATGGAGGCTCATTGGAAAGAAAGTGTTGTGGCCCCGTCCTCTGAGCCTATCCCTTTGGAGGAAGGCAACTCTGAGCAGGAGGAAGAGGAGCCAGCCAGATCTCCCAGCCCTCCCCCTCTGGCACCGGCTCAGGTGCCAGCTGAAAGAGAGCCAAGTAGTGGGGAAACAGGTGTCTCAGATGAGAGTGAGGGAGAGACGTCATTCCTGGACGCACGCCAAAGAAGGCGAGAGAAAAGGGTACTGCAGCTGCGGCGTATGAGGAAATCCTGAGTCATTGGATTGGAGTCATAGGATCCATGACTCACTGGACCACACCCAGAAGCATATCTATTTAAGACAGTACAATGGGTCACGAAGTTCGTGACGAACAAAGCTAACTGCACAGCTAAACAAACGGAGCAACCTCGTAGTCTTGGAAGCTGGATGAACGGCAAAGCTACGTAGGTGATTTTCTTGTTTGTGTAAACCAATAAAGTCCTTGGCAGACGGTGTGCATATCGCTGCCAAGGTTGAGATAAGAACTGCAGAGTGTGCCAAGTGAGTCTTAACCCTCGGCTGGCTGTGTTTTTGTGGGTCTCTGAAGGGGGGGGACAGATCATCTTGTTCGTCACCCAAAACTCCATCGTTAACCCACGATGGACCAACAGCTGCAGCAGCAGGTACAGCAGATGCTGGAGGCCAATCAACTTCTGCAACAGCAAGTAGCACAGCTAACTGCACAACTTGCTTTGGGAAATGCTCCTGTAGCAGCTCCACCTGCTCCCCTTCCCCGTCCAAGATGCCCAGTGAACATGCCAGATAAGTTTTCTGGACAGCAGGAAATGTTCCCGGCCTTCTTGGGACAGTGCCAGCTGTACATGGCAATGCGGCCGGAGGATTTTCCGGATGACCGGGTTCGGGTGGCTTTTATTATCAGCTCCCTCTCTGGCACTGCCGCCCGATGGGCCACGCCCCTGTTGCTGCAAGACAGCCCCTTGCTTCTGGACTATCAGGGCTTTTTGCAACACCTGCGCACCATGTTTGAGGACCCCCTCCGGGTGCAGACGGCAGCGAGGCGCATCAAAGACCTCCGCCAAGGCAAGCGCCCCCTGCAGGACTATATTGCGGAGTTCCGATTGCTAGGCCAGGATTCGGCCTGGAATGAGGCGGCGCTGATGGATGCCTTCCAGGACGGCCTCTGCGATGAGATGCAGGACGAGCTGGTTCGGGTGGAGGCGCCACAGACCCTGGACACGCTGGTGACCCAATGCCTGCGCATCGATGCCCGCCTACAACGGCGACGGCCCCGTAGGGCTCTTCCGGAACCACCGACAGTGCCGGCACCCCCGCGTTTCGTACCAACAGCGCCCCGGACCGTACCGCGTTTGGTGGCGACGGCTGAGGAGCCCATGGAGCTCGGAGCAGCCAGACCTCAACTGACGGCCCAGGAGCGGATGCGGAGACGCCAAGGGGGGTTGTGCCTCTATTGCGGCGAGGCTGGACATTTCGCCGCCTCGTGTCCCCGGAAGCGGAGTGGATCGCTCAAGCCTGTTCCGGAGCCTCGGCGTGACCAGCCGGGAAACGGGTCAGGCCTGGCCTAGGGGAAACTCTGGGTCAGGCAGGTGACCATGCCCCGCCGGAGGCGGCGGCTGTGGACTGTGAGCCCCCTCGGCACCTGATTTTGAACACCCGGGTGTTGTTGGCTAACCGGTCGGAGGGGCTCCAGGCGCACGCGCTGGTGGACTCGGGGGCCACCACGAACTTTATGGACCAGGCCTTTGTGGCCCATTACAAGGTTCCCTTGGTTCCAGTGGACCCTCCGTTGAGGGTCGAAACTATTGATGGGCGGGAACTTGTGGCGGGGCCCATCAACTTCGCTACTCAGCCCTTGCGCCTTGCCATTGGGAACCATGAGGAGGCGATCCAGTTTTATGTGACGGCGGACCTGCACTTCCCCTTGGTCCTGGGGATGGCCTGGCTTCGGGCGCACGACCCTCAGGTGGCGTGGTCGAGAAATGCCATCTCGTTCCCCAGCCTGCAGTGTGTCGACCACCTTCGCCACACCTGTGCCGGCCAGGACGTCTCTGCCCCGAACGTCTCCTTGCCTCCGGAGCTGACATCCTTCGCCGACGTGTTCAGCGAGAAGGAGGCGGATCGCTTGCCCCTGCACCGACCCTACGACTGCGCGGTGGACTTGATGCCCAACGCGCCCCTGCCCTCGGGACGCCTGTACTCCATGTCGGAGCCCGAGCTGGCCGCCTTACGGGACTTTCTGGACAAGAACCTGGCCCGTGGGTTCATCCGGCCTTCGACCTCCCCGCTCTCGGCCCCAGTCCTCTTTGTGAAAAAGAAGACGGGGGACTTGCGCCTGTGTTGCGACTACCGGCGCTTGAATGCCATCACGGTACGGAATCGCTATCCCCTGCCGCTGATCCCGGAGCTGATGGAGAGGTTGCGGGAGGCCTCGATTTTCACCAAGCTCGACCTCCGGGGAGCCTACAACCTGGTGCGGATGCGAGAGGGGGACGAGTGGAAGACGGCATTTGGCACCCGATACGGACACTTTGAATATACCGTCATGCCGTTCGGGTTGACCAACGCCCCCGCGGTCTTCCAGCACTTGATGAACGACGTGTTCCGGGACATGCTGGATCGGTTCGTGGTGATCTACCTGGATGATATTTTGATCTATTCCCGGACCCCGGAGAGTCACCTCCAGCATGTCTGCCAGGTCCTGCAGCGCCTGCGGGAGCACCAGCTCTATGCGAAGTTGGAGAAATGTTACTTCTTCCAGACTTCCATAGAGTTCCTCGGGCACATCATCACCCCCGAGGGCATCGCGATGGACCCACACAAGGTGGCGGCCTTGCGCAGTTGGGAACCCCCGCGTCGGGTGAAGGACGTCCAGCGTCTGTTGGGATTCGCCAACTACTACCGGACCTTCATCCCGGGCTTTGCCACCCTGACCGTGCCGTTGACCCAGCTCCTTCGGAAGAAGGTTCCGTTCCAGTGGGGGCCCCCGCAGCAGCAGGCCTTCGAGGTTCTCAAGCAGGCCTTTGTCACGGAGCCGGTCCTGAGGCACCCCGATCCACACCGTCCGTTCGTGGTTGAGACAGACGCGTCCAACGTGGCGATTGGAGCGGTGCTGCTACAGGCTCCGGTGGATGGTGGCACTCTTTTTCCCTGCGCTTACTACTCCCGGAAACTCACTCCTTCCGAGCGCAACTACACCATCTGGGAAAAGGAGTTGCTGGCTATCAAGGCCGCGTTCGAGGCTTGGCGACATCACCTCGAGGGGGCCCGACACCAGGTGGAGGTGCGGACGGACCATCGGAACCTGGAGCACCTCACCACGGCCAGGAATTTGAACCAGCGGCAGATCCGGTGGTCGTTGTTTTTCGCCCGGTTCAACTTCCACGTCACATACATTCCGAGCCACCTCAACCAGAGGGCGGACGCGCTATCCCGTAAGCCGGAATACTTTTGCCCAAAGGACTCCCTTTCCCCCCGGACGGTGCTGCCAGCGGACTCCTTGGCCGCGGTCCAGGAACCGGTGGACTTGCGGACTCAGGTGCTGGAAGCGCAGCGACGGGACGACTGGTCGCAGCAGCGGAGAGCGGACGTCGGCCCCGCGTCCCCATGGACCGTGGAGGAGGGCTTGCTCAGGCACCGGGGTCGGCTGTACGTGCCCACAAGTCCGCTCCGAGCCCTCGTCATGAACCAGTGCCATGACAACCCCGCGGCGGGGCACTTCGGCTTCTTTAAGACCTTGAACCTAGTGACGCGGACTTTTTGGTGGCCTCGGGTACGGCACGACGTGCACGCCTACGTGACGTCCTGTGTGCCATGCCGACAGGCCAAAGCCGCGTCCGGCCCCCCTCCTGGACTCCTCCAGCCGCTGCCGACACCGGAGAGACCGTGGGGAGCCATCTCCATGGACTTCCTGACTGACCTGCCCCTGTCCGCTACGTTCACGACCGTCCTCGTGGTGGTGGATGCGCTCACGAAGATGGCACATTTCATCCCGTGCCGCGGCCTGCCCTCAGCTCGTACCACGGCTCGCCTGTTCCTGCAACACATCTTCCGCCTCCACGGCCTGCCGGACCGGGTGGTTTCGGATCGCGGGGCCCAGTTCACGGCCCGCTTCTGGAAAAGCCTGATGGCTGCGCTGGAGGTGCAGGTGTGCCTGTCGTCATCACACCACCCGGAGACTGACGGGGGCACGGAGAAGGTCATTGGCATACTGGAGCAGTACCTCCGCTGTTTTGTCAACCAGCAGCAGGACAACTGGGCCGAGTACCTTCCCCTGGCGGAGTTCGCTTTTAACAACTCCCAACATACCTCCACCCAGATGACACCGTTCCATGCCAACGTCGGGTACCATCCACGTTTTTTTCCGTTGACCATCATGGACTCCCCTGTTCCTGAGACCCGGGACTTCCTCTCGGAGCTGCAGGCGGTGCAGCAACTGGTGCGGCGGCAGCTGATCCGGGCGAAAGAGGACTATAAACGGTTCGCCGATCGCGGCCGCCGGGCGACGCCACCGCTGGAAGTTGGAGATCGGGTGTGGCTGTCCACGAAACACCTCCCCACGGACCAGCCGGTGAGGAAACTGGCCCACCGCTTTATCGGTCCCTTCCCCATCGAGGCGGTCATCAACCCGGTGGCCTATCGGTTGACTCTACCCCGCTCCATGCGGCTCCACCCCGTTTTTCATCGGTCCCTCCTGGTCCCTGAGACTCCCACTAGCCATCTCCGCCGCCCGCCGCCGCCTGCCCCCCCAGCCGCAGCCGACGAGGACGACGCCTCGACGTATGAGGTGGACAGTATTCGGGACTCCCGTTGGCTGAAGGGGCGCTTCCAATACCTCATCGCTTGGAAAGGGTACGGGGCCGAGGATTTCACCTGGGTGGACGCATCTGCCGTTCAGGCCCCTGACCTGGTGCGGACTTTCCACGAACAGTTCCCGTCCCGACCCCATCCCGACCGTCAGACCCGGGGGAAGGGCCCTGCGGTGGGGGATAGTGTTGTGGCCCCGTCCTCTGAGCCTATCCCTTTGGAGGAAGGCAACTCTGAGCAGGAGGAAGAGGAGCCAGCCAGATCTCCCAGCCCTCCCCCTCTGGCACCGGCTCAGGTGCCAGCTGAAAGAGAGCCAAGTAGTGGGGAAACAGGTGTCTCAGATGAGAGTGAGGGAGAGACGTCATTCCTGGACGCACGCCAAAGAAGGCGAGAGAAAAGGGTACTGCAGCTGCGGCGTATGAGGAAATCCTGAGTCATTGGATTGGAGTCATAGGATCCATGACTCACTGGACCACACCCAGAAGCATATCTATTTAAGACAGTACAATGGGTCACGAAGTTCGTGACGAACAAAGCTAACTGCACAGCTAAACAAACGGAGCAACCTCGTAGTCTTGGAAGCTGGATGAACGGCAAAGCTACGTAGGTGATTTTCTTGTTTGTGTAAACCAATAAAGTCCTTGGCAGACGGTGTGCATATCGCTGCCAAGGTTGAGATAAGAACTGCAGAGTGTGCCAAGTGAGTCTTAACCCTCGGCTGGCTGTGTTTTTGTGGGTCTCTGAAGGGGGGGGACAGATCAGAAAGATTCTGTTTATTGGTGAACAGAACCAACACACACACACACACACAGCATGCAGTTCTGGGACAGCTGATAAAATGGAATTGAGAGTGGGTGGATTTTTTATACCTTCTTTGTGCTTTGTATTTGAGATTCCTGTTCTTATGCAAGATCATATCCTTTAATATTCTAATGGATGTTGTCAGATTCCTATGGGGTTATGGCAAAAGGGGAAATGCAAATCCTAAGTGTTTGTTTGAGCTAATCTTGTCAATCTTTGGCTTGTTGCTTATCTGGAGTTTCTGTCTGGACCAGTCTTTCTCAATGGATTACCAAATCTGCATTTCTAAAAGCTGGCCTCTTCAGTTTCTGCTTGGGGGCAGGGAGACTGGGGCTGGTTGCTGCCTCCCTTAAGGTTTTTTCCCCCATTTCTCCTTTAGGGGAAATATTCTATCCTGCCTTTTTAATATTCCCCAAAATATTTCATTCTCTAGATGGGTGGGTGGGTGCTGACTTTCTACACCTCCCTTAAGGTGTCCCATAGAATAAATTTCCACGTGATATCTTTCTCTTAGATTCACCTGAAAGATGGGTGTCTGAATATCTGGCCAAGTGTCAGGATAGTGATCTAGTGATTGAACCAGGCAGTTGGTCCTTTTGGATCCAGAATCAATAAGCACATCAGGAAATAAAGGGATTTGAAGCTTTATCAGAGGGGTGCGGTGGCTCAGTGGCTAAGACACTGAGCTTGTCGATCAGAAAGGTCGGCAATTCAGCAGTTTGAATCCCTAGTGTTGTGTAACGGGGTGAGCTCTTGTTACTTGTCCCAGCTTTTGCCAACCTAGCAGTTTGAAAGCACATAAAAATGCAAGTAGAAAAATAGGGACCACCTTTGGTGGGAAGGTAACAGCGTTCCATGCTCCTTTGGCATTTAAACATGCCGGCCACATGACCACAGAGACATCTTCGGACAGCGCTGCCTCTTCGGCTTTGAAACGGAGATGAGCACTGCCCCCTAGAGTCAGGAATGACTAGCACATACATGACATATGCAAAGCGCGTGCACGAAGATAAGCGGTAGTAAAGCCGGTTGGAACCCACCACCGCACCACACTATAAAAAAGATGTTGAGACTCTAGAAAAAGTGCAGAGAAGAACAACCAGGATGATTAGGGGGCTGGAGACTAAAACGTATGAAGAACAGTTACAGGACCTGGGCATGGCTCGTCTAGTGAAGAGAAGGACCAGGGGACACATGATAGCAGTGTTCTAATATCTGAGGGGCTGCCACAGAGAGAAGGGAGTCAAGCTATTTTCCAAATCACCTGAAGACCAGACAAGGAATAATGGATGGAAACTGATCAACTTAGAAATAAGGAGAAATTTTCTGACAGTGAGAGCAATCAACCCATGGAACAGAAGCTGCCTTCAGAAGTTGTGGGAGCTTCCTCACTGGAGGCTTTCAAGAAGAGATTGGACTGCCATTTGTCAGAAATGGTGTAGGATCTCCTGCTTGGGCTTGGGGTTGGATTAGATGACCTACAAGGTCCCTTCCAACTCTGTTAATCTGTAAAGTGGTGGGTTTCAATTGTTTTTACTACCAGTTCTGTGGGCGTGGCTTGGTGGGCATGGCAGAGGAAGGATACTGTACAATCTCCATTCCCTCCCCAATCCAGGGGAAGGATACTGCAAAATCCCCATTTCCTCCCAATAAGCTGGGACTTGGAAGGCAGAGAATAGATGGGGGCGGGGCCAGTCAGAATTTTTATTACCAGTTCTCCGAACTACTCAAAATTTCCCCTATCGGTTCTCCAGAACTGGTCAGAACCTGCTGAAACCCAACTCAGGACACACACACACACACAAAACAAATTAAAAAGTGCAAGTAAGAATGAAATATTATTGTTCCGTCTTGCATAATTGCTTGGCCGAAGGTTCCTGAATGAGCATAATGGGGACTGAGGCACCAGTAGCATCCTTTAGCTTCTCTTCCTGGCTGAAAATCTTTTTTCAAAGCTGCATCTGTTTTTGGATGCAGCTTTTAAAAGAAGGAGCATGAAGCACATTAATCATGCCTCTGCATCTCCGTAATGCAAGGCAGCAAGGAAATGTGAAATATTGTGTCCCCAAAATGTGCGAGCTAGGTAGAGGCATTGAAGCACATTTCCGAGATGTTTTTGTGTCAGGCGGAAATTGGAAACAACCCTCTTATCTTCAAGGTTTATTGAGAATTGATAATGGACATGCCAATAATAACAACTGCAGACTTCGTCATTAAACCCAGGCTGTGAGGTTGGGAGGGGGCACGCTTTGGAAATAAATCTTTAATTTTTATTTTAGGTTTCAGCAGTCTTAAGCCTCCAATTTTCGGTTCCATTGAAGTGTTCAAACTTTGCTTATGTAGTAGCTGCTTCAAAATGCACTTTGAATTTGGGATTGGTCTATGAACTTTGGAGAGCTAGTTCAGTGCAGTGATGAAGAGGCTGGCCTAGAAACTAGGAAACTGTGAGTTCTAGTTCTCTTTTAGGCAGGAAAGCCAGCTGGTTGACTTTGCTCCAATCATCAGGTGATGGTGAGTTCTAATATCACCTTAGGTGTGAAAGCCGGCTGGGTGACTTTGCTGCAATCACCAGGAGACAGTGAGTTCTTTGAGGAACTTGATTGCTTCAGAGTTCTGCTTTCTATAGACATCCGTTATTAACAGAGAAAACCGATTTTATAGATATAGCCAAAGGTGGTACTCAGCCGGTTCAGATGAATTCGCCTGAACCGGTAGTGGAAATTGCAGGTGGACCCGTCCACCTGGGCTCTATGCAATCCTATTTAGGCATGTTTTCGAGGCTGGGCTCATGCGTGGTTGTGCCATGTGTGAGTGCACACACACACACTTGTGAACCCGTAGGGAAAGTGGTCCCATCAACACTTGTGAGCTATGGAAGTTGAGCAATTTGAATATTAATAATTGTTTTAGCACAGGCTCTTGAACCTGGCCAGTTTTAAGTACAGGTAATCCTTAAATCACCCTGTGTAATGGGTGAGCTGCTGTTACTTGTCCCAGCTTCTGTCAACCTAGCAGTTCGAAAGCGTGTAAAAAATGCAAGTAGAAAAATAGGGACCACCTTTGGTAGGAAGGTAATAGTGTTCTGTGGGCCTTTGCCATTTAGTCATGCCAGCCACATGACCACGGAGATTCTTCAGACAGCGCTGGTTCTTCGGGTTTGAAATGGAGATGAGCATCACCCCCTAGAGTCAGGAACGACTAGCACATATGTGCAAGGGGAACCTTTATCTTAACCTTTACCTAATCTTCAATTTACCACCATTCGCATAGTGATGGTTCAAAGTTGCAATGGCCCTGAGAAAGTGATTTACAGCTAGTCCTCAAACGTATGACTATCACAGCATCTCCATACTCACATGATCAAAATTGGTAAATGAGATTGGTTGCAACATTTGAGATCTTCCCAGCCAACTCAACAACTGTCTCCGTGGTCACGTGGCTGGCATGACTAAACGCCAAAGGTGCATGGAATGCTGTTACCTTCCCGCCAAAGATGGTCCCTATTTTTCTACTTGCATTTTTTATGTGCTTTTGAATTGCTAGGTTGGCAGAAGCTGGGACAAGTAACGGGAGCTCACCCCGTTACGTGTCACTAAGGATTCGAACTGCTGAACTGCATCTTAGCCACTGAGCCACTGTGTTTCCTTTTTCCTTGATAATAAATACACCCTATTTTCTTTCTTTCGGGGTTTTACCTAGAGAGTCTTGCCTAGAGAGTAAACCCTCAGGTGTTTGATCTGACTTTGCAAACAAACCATATGAAATTTTGGAAACTAACGTACTCTTTGTCCACCTAAGCAGAAAAAATGAATTTCATTTTCTCACAGAAGGGCAAGTGAAAAGGGAGTGGAAAATCTAACTTGTCAATGCGGTGAAAATGAATTCCAAAGTGCCTTTTCGCAGACTTCATTCCAATAACCATCACTGATAACTTTGCAGCTGCACTAAAACCCTCTATTATCACTTGGCTAAAATAACCCCTGTCCCCTGAGTTTCCTGGGTCAGCTGAGTACATAGTACGTAAATATGTATGTAAGAGAAAGGCCCTTGTTGAAAACAAAAAGATTTCTCTAAACTTTGCAAAGCATCATTCATAGAAATAATTCAAATACAATGGTACCTTGGTACTCATCATTAATTGGTTCTAAGAGACAGGATGAGTACCAAAAACAATGAGTATGAAACAAATTTTTCCCATAAGTGCAAGGGTCTCCAACCTTTCCAGCTTTGCGTACTGCGGGGAATGGAAGGGAGGGAGAAGGGATGGTCCAATACAAGCAAGAGGTACTCATGCTTGCAAAGGAGGATCCATTTATGCAAGTGATTGTGAGCGCCTGATGCTCGCAGAAATGAAGTTTCCCGCACGAGCTCCCACTGCTCACAGAAATGGAGCTGTGAGCATTTGCCACTCGTCCTCCCGCAACCCGGTACCGGGTGGTTGGGGACCCCTGATGTAGTGAGCCACAAGGCGGCTGATACTGACAAAATTCTAGCTTGCGTGTTGAGTAACAACAAACAATGAGTACTGGGACAAAATGAAGTACTAAATTTGATGAGTTTTGTTATGGAGGGTTGGTAGACCACAACCTTATCTCTTTACAATTCACCAAACGGATAAGTCTCAGAAGGGTTTAAACTAAACTGTTTTTATTTACATAAATAAAACAAAGTCTATTAAAAGAAAAAGAACATCAGTAGTCAGTAGTCAGTTTTCTTTTGCAGTGTCCGGTCAGCTCTGTCTGCCATCGCTCTGTATGATTGGAGTCTGGGTCTTTCTTCCTCAGAAGGAGGAGGCTTTAGTGACTTCAGCTTTGCCTCTGACCCCAAACTGAGTTGCCTGCTGGCTAGCAGCTCTTTATATACTGTCTCAGTGGCAGTTAGAAAAGCCCTGGAGATTCAAAGCTAGGAGCTGTGCTCTGATTGGCTCATCCTGACCACTCCATTGCTCATTTCTCCATTGCAGCACAGCGCAGCACCTAGGATCCACTTTGATAGCACGGGTGGTGGTGTAATTTAACAACCAGTTAAACAACCAGCTGAATCCCACCACAACCTGGTCCCAATAATCACCTCTGAGAAACTTCACTTCTTACTACATTTCCCCAGCTTTGAGAACATCGCCTATGAATTTAATTCCATTCTGCTTCTTGCTCTTTTTTTTTTTAACCAGTTAACAACCCATAAAAGGACAGGAGTTTTTATCTCATATCCACTAAGTTTACTCAAGAGCCTTTCATAAGGAATGTCCTCAAAAGCTTTCTGAAAATCTAAGTATAATATCAACAGAGTTACCTCTCCCCACAAGCCTTTTGACCCTTAGAAAGCCCCACGAAACCACAGAAAGTGAGGCAGGATTCACCTTTTCAGAATCCATGCTGATTTTACTTCAGCAAGTTTCCTTCCTTCCTTCCTTCCTTCCTTCCTTCCTTCCTTCCTTCCTTCCTTCCTTCCTTCCTTCCTTCCTTCCTTCCTTCCTTCCTCCTTCCCTTCCCTTCCCTTCCCTCCCTCCCTCCCTCCCTCCCTTCCTTCCTTTTTCCATCCATCCAAAACAAAAGTTAAATTGATTGGCTTATAATTTCTCAGTTGTCCTCCGGGTTCATTTTTAAAAATTGGTAATCCCATCCATCATTCTATGATATGGAACCTTATTTGAGTATCAAGTCACATTATTTTGCTAGGCCATCATAAATATTACATTTGAGATTTTTAAGAGCTCCGGAGTGAGTGCCATCTGGACTCATTGATCTATTACTGCTTAGTCCTTCAAGATCTCTTAGGCTAGACCCATGTTCCTCAAACTTGGCAAATTTAAGCCCTGTGGACTTCAACTCCCTGAATTCTGTAGCCCGTCCACAGTTTGTAAAGTTACCACTTTTAAGAAACATTGTCTTAGACCAGGGCTGTCAAACTCAAGGGTCTCAGACCAGTCCAGCCTGCGGGATGCTTAAATCTGACCTGTGGGGCTACCCTGGAAACAGTGAAGGACTGGCCTCTGGTGCCTCGGCCAGCGAAAATGGAGTTCGGGAGGGCTGTGTGCAGCTCTCTCAAGCTCCATTTTCACTGGTACAGGGTTGCAGGAGGCCGTCACAGCCGAAAATGGAGCTTGGGAGTCCATTTTCGCTGGTAGAGTGCTCGGGCTGCCACAGGCACCACCAACACAAGTGACTTCGAGCTGGCCATGCCCACCATGGCCACTCGTACCCCAGCCTCCGCGAAGTCAAACACTACCCTGATATGGCCCTCCATGAAATTGAGTTTGACATCTTTTCGTGTTACCACATTTCACTTTAGTTACTTTAATTCCCTTCCCGCAGAAATCAAAACAGGTGCTGCCTTGTAAGAGAGTATCTGTCTAATATCCTGTGTAGTCAAAACAGATGCAAAGAATTCATTCAATTTGGCTGCAATCTGCAAATCGTCCTGTGGGATTTCTTTCTCTCCGGTGTCATTTAACGGCTCCAGCTGTTTCCCTGGCTGGTTCTCTTCTTTGAATATATTTAAATACGTTATTAGGGCTCCCCTTGTTTTTCTTGACATATGCGCCTTATATTTCTGTTTCTGCATTCTTCGTTTCCTGCCAGAATTTATGCTCCTTTTGGTTCTCCTCATTTGATAAAGTTTTTCAGGCTCTCAGAGAAAACTTCCCAAGTTTTAGGATGTTCCTAGAAAGTCACATTGGGCTTTTCCTGAATTTTATTAACTCCTACAGTGCTGAATATAGCCCGTTTGACCTAAAAATTAATGTGGTTTTCCATAGCCTCCAGATTTGGCTATTTGAGTTATACTTCTCAGAGGAAAGCCTGTAGAGATTTTCAATCATCCAGGTCATGGTTGTCTCAAAGGCAGGGGTGCTATTCAGCAGGTTCTGACAGGTTCTGGAGAACTGGTAGCGGAAATTTTGAGTAGTTCGGAGAACCAGCAAATATCACCTCTTGTTGGCCCCAGAGTGGGGAGGGAATGGGGATTTTGCAATATTCTTCCCCTGCCATGCCCACCAAGCCACGCCCACCAAGCCACACCATGCTCACCAAGCCACGCCCACAGAACCAGTAGTAAAAAAATTTGCATTCCACCATTGCCCAAAGATACTATTTTTGAGGGGCAACTGGTCTTCCTTGTTTTTTCTTTTGAAGATGTTTTGCTCCTCATCCAAGAAGCACCTTTGGGACAACCATGACCTGAATGACTGAGAATCTCTACAGACATTTAGCTATACAATTTGGGATGAATACCCTTTGAATGGTTTGGGAGTAGGAATGGATTTCCAGAGGAAAAAACTTGCAGACTACAGGAAGCATTTTCACTACTCAGGTGGCCCTGAGGACACAGATAAACATCCAAGTGCTCATCCAAGTACTTCCTTGAAAATATTTTTCTTCTTATCTAAAAAGCTTCTTGAGTTCTGAAGAAGCTTATTGGATCAGAAGGGAAATGGTTTTGGGAGGGGGGCAAGAAAGTCCGGGTTGACTTTTGGGAAAGCACCTTTGGGACAACCATGACCTGGATGATTGAGAATCTCCGTAGACATTCTACTGTAAGAAGTAATTATGCAATTTCCCCTCCCAGAGAAGTGAAAGATTTTAGGGAACATCAAAAGAGGCAGAATGTTGTATTTCCCCAAAGGAGAAATGGAGAAACATGCTCTTAAAGGCAGAAAGCAGCCCTAGTCTTTCTTAATAGCCTCCAGCAGATGCCTGAAGTCTTTAGTGATGGATATTTTGTGCCCATTAAGAAAGACTATTCACAAACAAAACACCTTCAGCTCCAGGTGATGGGGTTAAGAATTTGCATTCCCCCACCCAAATTCTGAGAACAGGATGTGATCCTTTAGGTCAAAATAGGATTAACCCACCATCATTGAAATAGCAAAAAACATAAGCCCCTTCATTGCACAATTCCAGAACAGTCCAAACCTCAAAGTCACAAAAACCCATAAAGAACCATCCACTCATTCAACCATTTTGTCAGCTGTCCCGGAACTGCTGTTGGTTCTGCTCACAAATACATGAAATTTTTCCTTCCAATCAGCCTCCATTTTATTTCCAGCGCCTCTCTCTCTCCCTCCCAGCTTTGAACTGAACCTTTGAACTTTCTTCCAACACTACCTTTTGTAACTCTTCCAGTTTCTGCTTACTCAACAGTAAGCATGTCAGAGTGTGCATAATGTGACTATGCGATACAACCAAGAAGCAAATACAGTAAACAGAGGTTTGTATTTAAATAGTGGTTTTACCTACAAAGAATATATACATACACATACTTTAGTCAGACCTCAGACAAACAGCAAACAGCAATTACAGCACGGAAGCACACACGGACAGAGAGATACACCCTAATAGAGCCTCTTCTTATTACAGGCTCTTAAAGTGATATCAGCCAAAAAACCTTGCTGACTTATTCCCAGCATTACATCATCATAGCAGCTCTTAAACCATTAACCTGACAAAGCAGTCTTTCAGTCAGACACAAGCAACCAGAAGCTGTCAGGACCACTTCGTCCTTGCCATCAGCAGCTACTCAAGACACGAGCTCTGAATGTAGATCAGAAATTCTAAAGAACCCCAAGGACCAGGCAAGTTGTTTCTTTCATGGAGGAAGAAAATATTCATGGCAGTGGAGATCAGAGTCAAAATATATGCATATACAGGATTGTATTTCACACTAACATTTAAGGAGCTTCCTTTCTGGCACTATTGGCTACAGATGTGGTTTGAAAGGAAACAAAACAGAAGGAGTGATAATGCTTTGAGCTCTGCTTTCATTTTAGTTCATCAGGGCAATTTGTGTTACTGTTAAAGAAAGAGCAACACTCACAAAATAGCACTATTCAGGCTGTGTGCCTTCTTCCAGCAAAACGTCTGCTCTGTTCACACTTTGTGTCTACTCTTACCAAAAGTACATTTCAGGCTTTTAAGCTGGATTGCGGGATCTGTTCCTTTTGATTACAGAGGCAGCGCTGATCCAGAAAAAGAAGAAGAAAGAATAAAAAAAAAGAGAATAATGACTTAGAAAACATGGCAATTATATTCCTTCCTTTGAAGTTGTCAGGATCACTATAGACACCTAATTGTATACCACCATTAGCAACTATAGATCAATAGATGAAGGGCTGGAACGTGTGTTTCAGCTGCTGAAATTCTATATCTTGATCTGGATCAGGTAATACAAGATGAAAAAGTTAGGAAAGAAAGGAAGGTGAGAAAGTGAATTTTTAATGCTGAGACTTTGGAAAAAGTGCTGAGAAGAGCATCTAAGACGATCAAAGGCCTGGAGATTAAAACATATGAAGAATGGCTGCAGGAATTGGGTATGGCTGATCTAGAAAAACGTAGGACTGGGGTGACATGATAGCAGTATTTTAGTATTTAAGGGGCTGCCACAGGGGTGAAATGTAAAATTTGTTACTACCGGTTCTGTGGGTGTGGCTTGTGTGGTGGTGGTGGTAATGTGACTGGGTGGACATAGCCAACTTTTTTTTTTTAACTTTTCAAAGCACTTTTTCTGCAAATGTAAAAAAATGCTTTGAACAGCCTCTGCCAATCAGGAACACAGCTGGGATCTTCAGAGGCTTTTCAAAGCATTTTTTAAACCACCTCTTCCGCTGAAGAGGTTGCCGAAAAAAAAATGCTTTAAAAGTCTCTCTGATGATCCCAGCTGAGTTGCCTGATGTTTTAAAAAATGCTTTGAAAAGTCTCTCTGACGATCAGGCAAATCAGCTGGGATCGTCAGAGAGACTTTTCAAGCATTTTTTCTGCAACTTCTTCAGCGGAAGAGGTGGTTTAAAAAATGCTTTAAAAAGCCTCTGCCGATCAGGAACACAGCTGGGATCGTCAGAGGCTTTTCAAAGCATTTTTTAAACCACCTCTTCCCCAGAAGTGGTTGCAGAAAAAAATGCTTTGAAAAGCCTCTGAGATCCCAGCTGAGCCGCAGGATCACCAGAGGCTTTTTTTTTTAACTTTTAAAAGCATTTTTTCGGCGGAAGAAGTTGTAGAAAAAATGCTTTTAAAAGTTTTTAAAAAACTCTGATGATCGTGCAGCTCAGCTGGGCATGGTGGTTGGGGGGGGGGCAGGGATTTTTGCTACCGGTTCTCCAAACCACCTGCCACCATCGCTACCGGATCAGGTGATCCGGTCCGAACGGGGAGCATTTCACCCTCGGGCTGCCACAAAGAAGAGGGGGTCAGTTTATTTTCCAAAGCACCAGAAGGCAGGACAACAAACAATGGACGGAAACGAATCAAGGAGAAAAGCAACCTGGAATTAAGGAGAAACTTCTAACAGTGAGGACAATTAATCAGTGGAACATCTTGCCTTCAGAAGTTATGGGTGCTCCATTACTGGAGGATTTTACTGAACTTTCAGTAAGTACTGAAAGTTCAGTAAAATCCTCCAGTAATGGAGATCCATTACTGAAATGCTATGGACTAGAAGATCTCCAAGGTCTCTACCAGTTCTATTCTGATTGAATTAATGCAGCAGTACTTGGCTTTTGATTGAAAGATTTGCCACATGGACACTTCCTGGTGATTTGTTTTCCAGCCTTACAGGTGGTCCTCAATTTACAACCAGTAATTGAGCTCATAATCTCAGTTGTAAGAATGGTCATAAAACGTGTAACCAGGCAACCCTCCCTGATTTTATGGTTTGTTTGTTTTTTGGCAGCAATCATTAAAAAAGCTGTTATTGTTAAGCAAATGCTATGCTCATTGAAATGAACACCACAGTTGTTAAGCAAATCCATTGTTCACTATGGAACATTCTTTGCCAAAAATGGCAAGTCAATGCAGTTTTCCAGCAAAAAACATCACAAATCACAGTTATGTGACTTCAGGGCACAGCAAACGGCCATAACTGTTGGTCCATTGCTGAACAACCAAAATTCACTTGCATGGCTGGAGATGTCAGTACTTTAAATCTGGATAATAATTCCATTTTCGGGGTCCAGTGTAACTTTGAATATTCACCAAGTGACCAGTTGTAAGTCAAGAACTATGGGTACTTCAAAGTTTCCAGAAAGATCCCACTGGTAATTATAGAAAAGGGGGTGTTGGTTTAAGCAGGATTTAGGTTTGGCTAGTCTAAAGAATATGGAAATAGAAAATGGAAAAATGGAGGCAGTAACAGATTTTATTTTCCTGGGCTCCAAGATCACCGCAGATGGGGACTGCAACCAAAAAATTAAAAGATGCTTGCTCCTGGGGAGGAAAGCTATGGCAAATCTAGACAACTGACTAAAAAGCAGAGATATCACCCTGCCAACAAAAGTGCGTATAGTCAAAGCTATGGTTTTCCCAGTTGCAATGTATGGCTGTGAAAGTTGGACCGTAAGGAAGGCTGAGCGCCAAAGAATGGAGACCTTTGAACTCTGGTGCTGGAGAAGACTCTTGCAAGTCCCTTGGACTGCAAGGCAATCCAACCGGTCAGTCCTCGAGGAGATCATCCCTGACTGCTCTTTAGAAGGCCAGATCCTGAAGATGAAACTCAAATACTTTGGCCATCTAATGAGAAGGAAGGACTCACTGGAGAAAAACCTAATGCTGGGAAAGATGGAGGGCAAAAGAAGAAAGGGATGGAAGAGAATCAGGTGGCTGGATGGATGAGTCACTGAAACAGTTGGCGTGAGCTTAAATGGACTCCAGAGGATGGTAGAGGACAGGAAGGCCTGGAGGAATGTTGTCCATGGGGTTGCAATGGGTCAGATATGACTTTGCAACTAACAACAACAACAAGACTAAAGAAAAGAAGAATTAGGGGTGACATGATAGCAATATTCCACTATTTGAGGGGCTGCCACAAAGAAGTCACATGACTGCATTTTAGGCGCTCGGCAACCATCTTGAATTGACAACCATTTGCAGCATCCTATAGTCACATGACTGCGATTTACAATGCTTTTTTTCCAGAAGCTGGCTTTTGCTTCCAATTTCCTGTGAAAAAACACCTCACAGCAAACAGTGCATTCACTTAATGACCATGGCATCTGCTTAACCATCACCACAAAAAAGGTTCTAAAATCAGATCCGGTTATGTGATGAACCACTTCATGACAATCAGGGCTTACGTTTATATTTTCCAGGCTCAACTATGGCCGTAAGTCGAGGTAGTCCTCGTCTTGCGACTGCTATTGAGCCAAAAATTTATGTCGCTAAATGAGACATTTGTTAAGGGAATGTCGCCCCAATTTACAATCTTTCTTAAAGGCGGTTGTTAAGCAAATCATCCTAGTTAGTAACATGATTGTTAAGAGAATCTGGCTTCCCCGTTGACTTTGCTTGTCAAAACGCCGCAAAATTGGATCCTGTGTCACTTTTTTTCAGTGCCGTTGTAACTTCGAACGGTCAACATACAAACGGTCATATGTTCCGCCCCAGCTACAGACCCCAAAGAACACAGCACACACAAAGTTTGTACAAAATTTAATTTACAAAAATAACTCAGTCTTTTTCAAAACAAAGGCTGTTAATAAACTATCTTAACAGCCTATAAGAAACCAAAGATAAAATAATCACAATCTTACTAAGGTTGGCAGAAAGCCCAGAAGCAATTTGCAGAGAATCCAGACACGAGGGAGAGTGAACTAAAGTTGTTCCCTACAAATTGCTTCAGTTGGTGTTCCTCCTTAAATAGGCTAAGGGAGTGGCTAATTAGCCCCAAGCCTTACTCTTGAGGAGACCTCCTCCTGAGGAGCCACTCCTGCCTTTTGGCAGTTCTTCACGCCATGCATCGAGAAGAGGCGTTCGTCCTCTTCTGCTAGAGTTCTGAAGGCCCTGGCTGAATCCCTGCCTCTGGCACCACATCTTCTCCAGCCTCCTCATTGTCCGACTCGAGTGCCAGCTGCACAGACTGCTGGCACAACACCACACCAGCCTCCTCGCTGTCAGAGTCAGCTACAATCCACACAGGCCACTGACGGGTCACAACATTGTAAATCGAGGACTTCCTGTACCTTGTTCCTCCTAGGCAAGAGAAACGTTGTGTTGAATTATCCCAATCTGCCTTTGGACCCCATCAATTTAAAACGCTCTTTTTCCAAAAGTTCTCACTTTGTACACACTTTCCCTTCATCTATTCATTTTTCACCACGGAAGAGCCTTCCTGAATTTTGAAAAAGAAGGCATATTAAAAGAGAGCTGCATCCAGCTTCCCGCATTGATTCTAAAGGTCAACCACCAACAAGGTCACATTATAATAAGAGCCTCACTGTGATATAGATGCTTAGCCGGGACAAAGCAGTTCCCTCGCCTTTCTTATCTAAAAGATGCAACGAATGCAGAAACACAAGCTCACCATCATGCATTTTAACGCTCTTGAAATTGCAGCTCTTGATATTGTAGGTTTCTGATGCCTGGAGGCCTGTGTTTTGACCCCAAACACCACAAACCCTCTGAAGTGAACCCCAAGATTCCTTTAATTAGGAGCACCAGCAGCCCTGGCAAAAAGTTTCTCTTTCACAGCAGGCTAACAAGTCCATCTGGCTGGGAGATTTCTACCACATCTATTCATCTCCGCCCCCTGCCTTTTATCCCCAGAGCTAGGGTGGGGCTTTGCTATCAGTGGTGACTCTTCCATCCCAAGGACCAGCCCATAGATTTCCATTGCTCTCCTCTCCTCTGCCTTCTGTGCATTAGGCACTGGACCCAGCTGTTCCTCCTCTTCCTCATCAGACACCTCCAGTCCCGGGGTCTCCATCTGAGGGCTGACAGCCAGCCCAGACTCCCCCTCTCTCTTTCTCTCTCTGACAGCTCCATTCCTTCTTCCCCCTCGGAGCTCTCAGGTTGCCTTGATGCCAACCTTGACTCCCATGCCTCCTGCTCCTCCTCTGATTCAGCTTCTGGAGGGGCTGGTGGCTGACAGGCCACAACAACCTGTTTATTCTAGAGGGTTTCCTATTAAGGGGAGAACCATTTTATTAAGAGAGAGTTCCTCCTTATCAAGGAGAGATCCAACCTAGAATTAAGGAGAAATTTCCTGAAAAGTGAGAAAACAATCGATCAGTGGAATGGCTTGACTTCAGAAGCTGTGAGTGCTTCAACACTGGAGGCTTTCAAGAAGAGACTGGGCAGTCTCAAGAAGAGATTGGACAGTCATTTGCCAAGAATGGTACAGGGTCTCCTGCTGAGTAATGGTTGGACTCGAAGACCTCCAAGGTCCTTTCCAACTCTGTTATTTTGTATTTTGCTTTCTGTAATTACTATGTTTAATTGCAGAGTTTACACAATTTCCTCAAATACGCTTTTGTTATCCAAACAAGTAAATGACCCAGGCCTTCAAAGCTTCATGTATGCAAACCCATACCTGATGGTCTGTGTTTGACAAGCAAATCGTGTTGATGCTTCCTTTATCTTGTTTTCTACAACACCTACCTTATTATTCCTTTACATTTCCCCTTTATCTCCCTGCCGGTTGCCAACAAAGATAACAGGGAGTGCTTTAAAGAGGCCTTGAATTATTATATAAAAAGCAGTGAATGATTGCATTGCATTCAGATGTGATAGCTCCTGTTCCTCATTCAACCTCCTGTTGGAAGAAAAATCCAGATCTAGTTCCAAGCTGGGAATAAAATGGAGGCTGATTGGAAAGAAAGATTCTGTTTATTGATGAGCAGAACCAGCCTATGGTTCTGGGCAGCTGAAAATGGAGTTTAGAGTGGGTGGGTTTTTATACCTTCTTGATTCCTATGGGGTCATGTAGGTGTCATGGCTGGCTCTATAGGCAAGAGGAGAAATGAAAATCCTAGGTGTTTGTCTGAGCTAATCTTGTCAATCTTTGGCTTACTGCTTATCTGGAGTTTCTGTCTGACCCAATCTTTCTGAATCGATTACCAAACCTGCATTTCTAAAAGCTGGCCTCCTCAGCTTCTGCTTGGGGCAGGGAGTCTGGGGCTGGTTTCTGCCTCCCTTGAGATTTTTTTCCCCATTTCTCCTTTAGGGGAAATATTTTATCCTGCCTTTTTAATATTTCACAAAACATTTCATTCTCTAGAAGGGTGGGCGAGTGGTGACTTTCTACCCTTCTAAACATTAAGTCCCATCTAATGCTGGGGCCCCTGGCCAGTTGAATCCTGCACCAGCTGAGTTTCTCTCTAGAAACACAAAGACCTGTTTCCTGTTTCAAGCTTCCAGCACTGAATTGCTTCTAGAGAAGTCAGTTTTCCGGTATGGAGTGGAACGGAACGGAACGGAACGGAACGGAACGGAACAGAACAGAACAGAACAGAACAGAACAGAACAGAACAGGAGTAGAATAGAATAGAATAGAATAGAATAGAATAGAATAGAATAGAATAGAATAGAATAGAATAGAATAGAATAGAATAGAATAGAACAGGAGTAGAGTAGAGTAGAGTAGAGTAGAGTAGAGTAGAGTAGAGTAGAGTAGAGTAGAGTAGAGTAGAGTAGAGTAGAGTAGAGTAGAGAAGAATAGAATAGAATAGAATAGAATAGAATAGAATAGAATAGAATAGAATAGAATAGAATAGATAACATAAATAATAATAAATTGGAGGTCTTCTAGTCCAACATCTTGCTCAGGCAGGAAACACTATACCATTTCAGACCAGTGATTGTCCAATGTCTTCTTAACAACTTCCAGTTTTGGAGAATTCACAACTTCTGGAGGCAAGTTGTTCCCCTGGTTAATTGTTCTAACTGTCAGGAAATTTCTTCTTTGACCTTAGCTAGTGGGTTTGAAGGGCTGGGATCAGTAGTGGGATTCAAATCTCGGCACTACCGGTTTGGTATTGGTAGTGCGCGAATGCGCGGCACTTCTGCACATGCACAGAATTTGTAATTTGTAATTTGTAATTTTATTTCTATACCGCCCTTCTCCCAAAGGACTCGGGGTGGTGTACAGCCAGTTAAAAACACACAGTTTACAAACAACAATTTAAAAGTAATTAAAAAATATTAAACACTTTCTGCCCAAATTAAAACCCCCCAAATTTAAAACCTAATTTAAAATCATTTACAGAGATAGTCCGGCCTGGCGGAACAATAGGATCTTGATGGCACAGCGGAACACCCGGAGGTCAGAGATCTTACGTATTTCCGGAGGCAGTTCGTTCCAAAGGGCAGAAGCTTCTGCACATGTGCAGAGTGTTTTTGATGATGTCTGGGCAGGTGGGTGGAGCCTCCTGCCACCGTCACTACCAGTTTGCCCACCACTGGCTGGGATGTTTCCGACTGAGGTTCCATCAATGTCAATTCTTCTGCCTAGTTATGTCTTTAACAATTCCATCGTTGTTTCCAGTTTTTAGCACATCTGTTTATATTGTATAAACAGCTATTTTCCAGGACAGAAAAGAATGAGCTTTCTGACTTTGTGTAACTTTCAGGTTTTGTACTCGGGAAAGGTTCATATGCGAGAGCCATCTTTCAGCTTCTCCCTTGCATTGCTGAGAGGAAATAATTAAATTCTCTGCAAAGCAGATGGACAATTTGGGCCCCCAAATAGAGGTATTTATGTAAATATCACTAAGCTAATGGATGTTTAGCTCCTTCCAAAGGAAGCACATGAAATGCTTTCTGTGTGTCAACAATTGTGAACATGGATTAATGCATTAATAAATGCCCACAGAGACCCATCATCCTTAGTTAAAAGGCTTGAGCTGAAGGGAAGGGAGTGGGAGGAGATTGTAAATCCTGCAACATGCTGAGTTGAAGGCACCGCATAAAAACAGCCGTCATGGTAGCAATCACATAGTAAAACAACAGGCCCTTAGCAATAACCCTCAGCAGCTCCAAGGATTGTTCACTTAACTCCCGTCATTTTATTTTGAACCTAGAAGTAGGAAGATCATACTCATTTCTGGCTTCCTGGCTGGAATATGGAAGACACATCTGGTTGTCTGTGATAAAAGAACGCTGGATTAGAAGGGGCTGGCCTGGCTCCCTAGGACTCCTCTGATATTCTTAACCCAGTTTTAGGAAGACAATTTGGAACATAATGCGCCATAAACTTCTAACTAATGTTAAAAGGCTCAACATTTCTTGGAATCCTTTCCCCTTCTTTCATCTTAATAGCATGTGGACTTCCTCCCTTCCTTCCTTCCTTCCTTCCTTCCTTCCTTCCTTCCTTCCTTCCTTCCCTCCCTCCCTCCCTCCCTCCCTCCCTCCCTCCTTCCTGGAACAGTGGTGGGGTGTTTAATGCATAAGCATTACAGTCAGGGGTGAAATTCATTAGGTTCTGGAGAACCGCCAGTGGAAATTTTGAGTAGTTCTGAGAACCGGCAAATATCCCCTCTGGCTGGTCCCAGAGTGGGATAGGAATGGAGATTTTGCAATATCCTTCCCCCAGGAGTGGGGAGGGAATGGGGACTTTGCAGTATCCTTCTCCTGGAGTGGGGTGGGAATGGAGATTTTGCAGTATCCTTCCCCAGGAGTGGGGAGGGAATGGGGATTTTGCAATATCCTTCCCCTGCCATGCCCACCAAGCCACACCCACCAAGCCACGCCCACAGAACTGGTAGTAAAAAAATTAGAATTCCACCACTGATTTTTTTTTTATTGAAAAAGTTTTACATTACATTTTATTGTAAGACCCCCTTCCCCCTCCCCCTCCCAACCCCCTACTTAACCCACCCTACCCCCCCTACCCCTCCCTCCCCCCCTTGACTTCCGCTATTTAACAAACATCAACCTTAACATGTTTAACAATTTTTAAAGGTGAGATCCCTCTAAGAAAAAAAAACTCTATAACCTTATTTTAAGACATTTTTAACCTTAAATAAAAAAAAAACACTTAACCCTAAACAATCTATTTAAGAAATCTTGTAAAATGTTTTGAGCATCGTACAGATACTGAAAATATATAACATTAACTATAATTCCCAACATTGAACTTGTAAATTCCATTACATAAAATATAATTAAAAATCAAATTCAATACATTCCATTCTTTGAATATACATTTCTCTTTAACATTTAGTCTAAATATCAAACTTATAAATTCAATTACATAAAATATAATAATACATTTCTCTTTAAAAATAGAAATTTATCAAATTCAATACCTTTCTTTTAAATTACTTAGATATGTAAAATTTAAATTCAACTGAGCACTGATTGAAACTTCTTACTTTGATATTTATTCTTCATATATTCTACCCATTTCCTCCACTCCTTGACAAAAACTTCATGGGTCCTATCCTTCAGGTATGCAGAAATTTTGGCCATCTCTACCAAATTAGACATCTTCAATATCCATTCCTCTATAGTAGGCACACTATCTTTCTTCCAGTGTTGACCTATCAATAATCTAGCTGCAGTAATCATGTGTAAAATTAATCTAGTATCAATTGCTGAACAGCCCTTAACTATTCCCCCCAAAAAAAAAAACTGAGGAGAAAACTCCAACTTCTTCTTCAAGATATTCTGCATTACCCACCAAAGTTTAATCCAAAATGGTTTCAGTTTTCTGCATGTCCACCAAATATGGAAATATGTTGCATCCAAACAATCACACCTCCAACATTTAGGTTGAACATTTGGATACATACATGATAGCTTTTTGGGATCTAAATGCCACCTATAAAACATCTTATAAAAATTTTCCCTCAAGTTCTGTGCTTGTGTAAATTTAACATTCTGGACCCAAATCTTTTCCCATGTTTCCAACATTACTGGTTCTGCAAAATTCTGTGCCCATTTTATCATACAGTCTTTAACTAATTCACACTGATTAAGATGCCAGTGTAGTAAAATAACGATGCTGCCAAGGAGGGCCATTCTCTCTTTCTGAACTATTATTTTGCTTTCAAAAACTGTGGAAGATGGTGTAAAAGAAGATTAATGGATATACACATACTTAAGATTTCATACCCATCCTTAAGGTCTCTAAAAGGCATTCAAAAAGCTCTCCCAGATTAGTGCCTAAGAGAGGCCACCTGGGATCGACCATATCAAGTACTGTTATTGTCTCCATGCTCCAGAATTTAAGTATGTACTCTACCTATGGCTTGATCCCTCGGAAATTCACCAAGGATATGTTTCTTGTAAGCTGCCTAGGCAGCAATATACATTTCCAAATAAATAAATGAGAACAATGTCTTTTGGCTTCAAGAGCGTTCAGATGCTTGAGTAGTACACTTTATGCCAAGATACCTTTTGTCAGAGTGTGCACAGTGTGACTATTTTGAGACAACCCGGGAGCAAAATACAGTAAACAGTGGTTTGTAATAATAAATAGTGGTTTATCTCTGCAAACAATATACATACACGTATTAGGCAAAGATAGGGATGTGGTGGCTCAGTGGCTAAGATGTTGAGCTTGTTGATTGAAAGGTCAACAGTTCAGTGGTTCGAATCCCTAGCACCACGTAACAGGGTGAGCTCCTGTTACTTGTCCCAGCTTCTGCCAACCTAGCAGTTCAAAAGCACGTAAAAAATGCAAGTAGAAAAATAGGGACAACCTTTGGTGGGAAGGGAACAGCGTTCTGTGTGCTTTTGGCATTTAGTCATGCCGGCCACATGACCACGGAGACATCTTTGGACAGCACTTGCTCTTTGGCTTTGAAACAGAGATGAGCACCGCCCCCTAGAGTTGGGAATGGCTAGCGCTTATGCGCAAGGGAAACCTTTACCGTTACCTTATTAGGCAAAAGTCAAACAATCAGCCAGCAATTTATAGCAGGGAAGCACACATGGAGAGAGAGAAAAGCAAAGCCCTCACAGGGCTTCTCTTATAATACAGCCCCTTAAAGTGCTAACAGTCAAATAACCCTGCTGACTCATTCCTCATCATTGCATCATTTCAGTATTACAGCATTCAGCATTACAGCATGAAATCATCATTACCAGGGGATGAATTTCACTTACCTTTCCCTACTGGCTCACAAATGTGAGCGTGCGCACCTCCTCTACACATGCACAGAGCCTTCTGCGCATTCACAGGGGGTCAAAAATGGGACAAGATGACATCCGGGTGGGTGGGTGGGAGCCTCCCACCGCCCATGCTACTGGATTTTGCGATCTGGATAGATCTTGCTGAATTTCACCACTGATCATTACCCTGACAACTTTTTGCTGATTTAAGGAATGGATATTAACTTTGCCATAAGGAAGATTAGACTAGACTAGAATAACAGAGTTGGAAGGGACCATGGAGGTCCAACCCCCTGCTTAAGCCACAGACCATTTCAGACAAAGGATTGTCCACTCTCTTCTTGAAAACTCCCAGTGATGAAGCACCCACAACTTTTGGAGGCAAGCTGTTACATTATTCAATACCACGTCAGAACATTTCTCCTTAGTTCTAGGTTGCTGCTCTCCTTGATTAGTTTCCATCCATTGCTTCTTGCCTTGCCTTCAGTTGCTTTGAAGAATAGGTTTGCTGCCCTCTTCTTTGTGAAAGTATCTTAGGCATTATAAAAACAATGAAAAAAAGAAAAGAAAACATTGGAAGGTTTATGCTTTTCTACTACTTCTGCCTCTCTGTTCCATGCCTGGAGTCCAGAACTGCTTCTCCAGTGTCTGTTTGGGGGCACGATGCCTGGATCTGTTTTTGATCTTTTGACTGCCTTAGCTACAATCTTGGCCCCAGTTTCTAACATCATGCTAAGTCTCCTTTTTTTTGTATTGCTGTATGTTTTGCGCCCAAGGAATCAACAGACCATCAGATGTTGCAGTTCCTGAAGGCAGCTCTATGTATTCTCGAGCTCTCCAAAACTACATCTATTTGCACTCAAGTGGGGTTGCTCTAAGTCACTGCCTTTTTTTCCTTTCTTTCCCCCCCCCCTTTTTTTTGCTGATGCCTTGTAAAGAATTTATAATGTTCCACATTTCATTGCACTTTGGGGAACATTAAACCTCTGAATCTGCCACCGGTGCTAACAATGTCAAAAATGTATCAATGGCTGCAGCGCTTTCTCTCTGCCGCAGAATAAAAGAGAATGAAAGTTGCACACCCCAGTTTTCCTCTTTCCCATGCAGGGATGGCCACGCTGGGAGGAAGGGGGAGAAGAGGTCAGAAAAGTCAAGATGGCAGCCACAAATAAGAGGGAGGAGATAATACGTGATCAAATTTTGTTCCTCTTTTACATGCATCGCTCTCCTTGCTGATGCTCCTGTCCTCATGCATGGGGTGAGTTTGTGCAAACATCCAGTGTGTGTTTCCAGGGAACCTTTTTATGAACTTCATTCTGACAAATCAAGTCATAAAGCCCTGGGGTGTTTTTTCAAGCCATGTGTACTTATGGGCTAATCCAGATAAGATGTACCCTGTTTCCCCCAATATAAGACATCCCCTGATAATAAGCCCAATCGGGCTTTTAAGCGCATGGTAATAAGGCCAAGCACTTATTTCAGGGTTCAAAATAAATATAAGACAGGGTCTTATTTTCGGGGAAACACGGTACACCCAGAAGTAGTGCCTCTATCTTTTTTTTAAGGTAAAGGTAAAGGTTCCCTTCGCACATATGTGCTACTTGTTCCCGACTCTAGGGGGTGGTGCTTATCCCTGTTTCAAAGCCGAAGAGCCAGCACTGTCCGAAGACGTCTCCATGGTCATGTGGCTGGCATGACTAAATGCCAAAGGCACACAGAACGCTGTTACCTTCCCACCAAAGGTGGTCCCTATTTTTCTACTTGCATTTTTTACGTGCTTTCGAACTGCTAGGTTGGCAGAAGCTGGGACAAGTAACGGGAGCTCACCCCATTACGCGGCACTAGGGATTCGAACCGCTGAACTGCTGACCTTTCGATCGACAAGCTCAGCATCGTAGCCACTGAGCCACCACTTCCCTATTCATTAGAATAGACATATCCAATTCCTGCAACCATTCTTCATATATATTAGAGAGGAAAGAGAAGCACCTGAGAAGAGTCAGAGAAGAAAGGAGCAGAAGCCTCAGCTGGTTTGGAGGCTTTTATGAAAAGAATGGAAGCTGTGCCACTGAAATGCAAGCCCAACTCTGTTGTGTGTGTTTGAAACATCACAGTGCATATAGGAAAGGGTTGGAGTTTGCAACACAAGGGCACAACCCTGCTTCATCATTTGCCTTCTTATGGTCTCCCTGCAGACAGCTTGGAGTGGAGAGAAACAAACTAGGATTTTCCAAGTTATGCTGAACGTCATTCTGGTGAAGGAAGTTACACCCACCCCTCTCCTAGAAGAATGAAATATTTTAGGATACATTAAAAAGGCAGAATATTTCCCCTAAAAGAAAAATGGAAATCTTAAGACAGAAGCTCAGCCCCGGCTCCCTGTCCCCAGCAGATATTTTGGTTATCTACAAGACAAAAGACTGGGCCAGTTTATCTACAAAACAAAAGACCTTCACCCTCAGGATATAATAAGATTAGCCCTCTACTCATCTAGCAACAGAACTCACCACATGGCACCTGGGGAGATTGCATCACCCAGCAAGATTCAACCAAGCCTGGGACTCAAGACAGCCTACAGAGTTATCCCTGCATGGTCCCCTGGGAGTCTGACCACCAATCGGATAAGGGTAAGGCCCAAGAGAGGGTATAAATCTCTCTCTCTCTTTCTCTCTCTTCCATGTGGTCAGCTACAAAGAATCACCCTTGTGCTTGGTGGTTCTGCTTCACCATTAAAACCATCTTTCCAATCAGTGTCTTTCTTCCCACTTGGAACTGAACCCAGATGGGCATTTCTTCCAACACTGGAAAACTCAAAATGGTTACTAGTTCACCTCTTTAATCTTTTCCAAATAAACTGAAGCTGACTTGCAGTTGCCTTCCCTGAGAATTACAGCCATATTTTTTCCCTTCAGCTGCATAAGAGGAAAGTGCAACCAAACATAGGTCAATGCCCCATGCAAATTACCTGTGCAATGGTTTTGAGAGGAAGCTGCACAGGCACATCGTCTTCTTAAGACTTGCAAAATGTAGGTGTGATGCTAACACAACAGAGGAGGAGGAGGAGGAGGAGGAGGAGGAGGAGGAGGAGGAGGAGGAGGAGGAGGAGGAGGAAAGTCTGGCTTTTACTCGGGGATCAGGAGATATGGGAAGGCAAGAATGCTCATTGGTGGAAAAATGCCAACTTGTGAGTCTGTAAAATTTTGGAATTCCCAGTAGAGGAATATATGTAAGGTACTTTCCAAAATGCCACAGTTGAGCTGGCAATCGATAGCCTGAAGCTGCTGAACCCAAATGATGTATGGGATTACACTGATGCAGAGCTCATTCTGGAGAAGAAAGAAAGAAAGAAAGAAAGAAAGAAAGAAAGAAAGGAGGGAGGGAGGGAGGGAGGGAGGGAGGGAGGGAGGGAGGGAGGGAGGGAGGGAGGGAGAAAAGAAGGAAGGGAGGAATGAGAAGGAAGGAAGGGCTAGAAGAAGGGAGGGAGGGAGAAAAGAAGGAAGGAAGGAAGGAAAAGGAAGGAAGGAAGGAAGGGCTAGGAGGAGGGAGGGAGTTGGAGGAAGGGGAGGAAGGAAGGACTAGGAGGAGGAAGGGAGGGAGAAAAGAAGGAGGGAAGGGCTAGGAGGAGGGAGGGAGGTGAAGGAAGGAAAGGAAGGAAGAACTAGGAGGAGGGAGGAAGGGAGAAAAGGAAGGAAGGAAGGAAGAAGGAAGGAAAGGAAGGAAGGAAGGAAGGAGGAAGGAAGGAAGGAAGAAGGAAGGAAGGAAGGAAGGAAGGAAGGAAGGAAGGAAGGAAGGAAGGAAGGAAGGAAGGGCTAGGAGGTGGGAGGGACAATTGTTTCTTTTCATGACTTCCAACATTTTCATATTTATGGTTGTGTGTAGAGCTCTTTTATTTTGATGCCTCGCCATTAGTCCCCTTCCATGAAATTGGTGTTTCAGGGAAAGGACATACATCTAAGAAGTAGCAAAGCAGATCATCATGATTAGGCTTGATCAGGAAGAGTTGAAACCAGAGCTCATTTAATGGAACTCAAGAATGTTCAAAGGTAACCCCTCATCTGTGTCTGTCCCTCTCTTCACTGTTGATCAAAATCACGCTCCTGTTATGGTCTGCCAGCAGCCTGCCGAGCTGGCAGCAGAGTCAGACAGTGAGGAGACTGGGGAGGAACATGGACCAGTCCTGGAGTCTGGGGAAGGCTCAGACAAGAGCTCTGCGTCAGGGGCAGAGATGGGGTCAGGGCCATCCGGGAGTTATGTGCTGACTCCGGAGCCTCCAGAGTCTGACATCAGTGAGGCAGAGGAACAGGGGGAGCCTGTTCCCAGTGCACACATGCGCAGAGTTGCCAGAAGGTGACTCAGGAGTAAGGCTTGAAGATGATTGGCCCCTCCCATAAGACATAAAGGAGGAGCAAAGGGATATGAGCCTTTGCAGGAAGCAACTTTGTTTGTTCTGGTCGGTTTAAATTCTGAAGCTCCATTTTGATTCTGTGCTCCTTGTGGCCTTGCAAAGCTAATTGCCAATTAGGTCTTTGGCTATGTGTCAAGAGAGATAAAAGTGGGTGCTTATCAGCCTTATCCCGAAGGACTGCAGCAGACTTCTGTCGGACTGTTTACAAACTATTTGTGACTCGTTACGGGCTGTGAATGAATAGAATTCACAGCCGTTGAAATAAAAATATTGCTTAATGCATTGTAAGCCGCCCTGAGTCTCCGGAGAAGGGCGGCATATAAATTGAACTAATAAATAAATAAATAATAAGTAATAAAAAGAGGGTTTGGGGGACTAACCGTGTGCTTTTTACTGTCTCAGGAAGCCTAGGCCAGAACAGTTCCCTCCTCCTTTGCAAGAAAAGCAAGAAAAGGAACCTCTCTCTCAGTGAAGCAGATGGACAATTAGACTCGACAAATTAAGTTATTAACACAAATATCATCCAAATTAATTGAGGTTTCATCTGTGCCCAACTAAAGCAGACAAGATACTTTCCCGTTGTTAGGAGTGGTAGGTATAATTTACCACCACGGCTGCTTGCTCCCGCTGAATTACTGCCCAGAGTGCAAAGCTTCTTGGATTTTAATTTATTTTCTTGATCAGTGGCACTGAATTCTAAAATGACACACCATGCTTGTTCTGTAATAAATCTCCCAGCTGAGTAATAAAAAAAAAAATCTGGGCTTCTTTAATATATGACTTGCTTTTCCTTTTCTCCGTTTTCTCCCCTAAGAAAAGACAGTGTCTTTTTAAATTTTAAATTTTTAAATTCCTGCGCTGCTCTTTAGCAAGCTGGGGAAAAAAAGAGACTTTTGGCTTCTCTTCAGCTCACTTTCAAGACAAGGATCTCTTCGGCCTTGGGAAAAGACTCGGCCTTTGATGAACTATGGATGGGATCTGTGTCAGTGTATAAGGCTCATGAATTGGAATAGAGATGGTTACATTTAGGTAAGAAAAACCAAAAGTAGACATATAAACTGGGTGAAACCAGGTTTAATAGCAGTAACTGTGAGAGGAATCTTGGAATCTTAGTGGACAACCAGCTAAATATGAGCCAGCAGTGTGCAGCGGCAGCCAAAAAAGCCAATGCAATCCTAAATTGCATTAACAGAGGGATCCAATTAAGATTAACTGAGGTACTAATACCACTCTATAAAGCCCTAGCAAGACCACACCAAGAGTACTGCACTCACTTTTGGTCACCACACTCTAAAAAAAGAGGTTGAGACTCTAGAAAGAGTGCAGAGGAGAGAAACCAGGATGATTAGGGGACTGGAGGCTAAAACATATGAAGAACGGTTATAGGAACTGGGCATGGCTATCTGGTGAAGAGAAGGACCAGGGGAGAACATGATAGCAGTGTTCCAATATTTGAGGGGCTGCCACAGAGAGGAGGGGGGGTGAAGCTATTTTCCAAAGCACTTGAAGGCCAGTCAAGGAATGATGGATAGAGACAAGGAGAGATTTAACCTAGAAATGAGGAGGAACTTTCTGACAGTGAGAACAATCAACCAATGGAACAGAAGTTGCCTTCAGAAGTTGTGGGAGCTTCATCACTTGAGACTTTCAAGAAAAGATTGGACTGCCATTTGTCAGAAATGGTGTAGGGTCTCCTGCTTAAATAGGGGGTTGGACTAGATGACCTATAAGGTCCCTTACAACTCTGTTAATCTGTTATCTGTTATGGTAACAGGTCAGCCAATGGGGACTTTTTGGTGACCCAGATGGCTTGGAGCCTGGGCATGGCTTAGGTTCACTGATCTGTCTGTCTGTCTGTCTGTCTGTCTGTCTGTCTGTCTGTCTATCTATCTATCTATCTATCTATCTATCTAGAGTGCTTCTGTGATTCTATAGCCTCTGTATTCTGAGTTCTGGTTCTGGCTTCTGCTGCATGGGTATTGTATATAAATAAGTTTCTTATATAAATGAATTCTGCTGAATTATTTACTTGTGTGTTGTGGGGATGCACAACCTGAAGCAACATCCAAAAAAAGGAGAAATAACCCCAGAATTGTCCTCAAAGGCATCTGCAGGATTGAAAGCTCTCATCCAAATGATAAAAACAACATCAGGATCTTACAGAATTACACAACAGCAGAGTTGGAAGGGACCTCGGAGGTCTTCTAGCCCAACCCCCTGCTTAAGCAGGAGACCCTAGACCATGTCCAGTCTCTTCTTAAAAACTGTCAGTTTTGGAGCACCCACAACTTCTGGAGACAAGCCATTCGCACTGGTTAATTGTTGGAATTCAGCTTAGAATTCAGTTAAAATCAGGTTTAATCTAGACCAGGGGGATACACATTCTAAAGAAACACATAGGTCCCTTCATTTCACAAACACAAATACTACTTCCATCCCTTTTGGGATCCCAGTCAAATTCAGAAAGCAATGCAAAAGGATATTGAGTAGAGTACTGAGCCTGGTGGCTCAGCAGACTAAAGCATTGTGATTAACTCCAGTTGTCTGAAATTATTGTAAGTTCGAAGGTTGACTCAGCCTTCCATCCTTTCTAAGGTAGATAAATTGAGGATCCAGTTTGTGGGGGCAATAAGCTGACTTTGTATAAAATATACAAAAGTAGGAAGGCTATTGCTTAACGCATTGTAAGCCATCCTGAGTCTCCGGAGAAGGGCGGCATATAAATCAAATTTTTTAAAAAAAGAGTAGAGTAGAGTAGAATAGAGCAGAGCAGAGCAGAGCAGAGCAGGGCAGGGCAGGGCAGGGCAGGGCAGGGCAGGGCAGGGCAGGGCAGGGCAGGGCAGGGCAGGGCAGGGCAGGGCAGAATAGAATAGAATAGAATAGAATAGAATAGAATAGAATAGAATAGAATAGAATAGAATAGAATAGAATAGAATAGAATAGAATAGAATGCCATGCAATGCAATGCAATGCAATGCAATGCAATGCAATGCAATGCAATGCAATGCAATGCAATGCAATGCAATGCAATGCAATGCAATGCAATGCAATGCAATGCAATGCAATGCAATGCAATGCAATGCAATGCAATGCAATGCAATACAATACAATACAATAGTTGGAAGGGACCTTGGAGGTCTTCTAGTCCAATCCCCTGCTTAGGCAGGAAACCCTACACCACTTCAGACAAATGGTTATCCAACATCTTCTTAAAAACTTCCAGTGTTGGATCATTTACAACTTCTGGAGGTGAGTTGTTCCACTGATTAATTGTTCTAACTGTCAGGAAATTTCTCCTTAGTCCTAAATTGCTTCTCTCCGTGATTAGTTTCCACCCATTGCTTCTTGTCCTGCTCTCAGGAGCTTTGGAGAATTTCTTGACTGCCTCTTCTTTGTGGCAGCCCCTGAGAGATTGGAAGACTGCTATCATGTCACCCCTAGTCCTTCTTTTCATCAAACTAGACAGAACAGAAGAAGAATAGAATAACAGAGTTGAAAGGGACCTTGGAGATCTTTAGTCCAACTCCCTGCTCAGGCAGGAAACCCTATACCAGTGATGGCTAACCTTTTTTGGACCCGAGTGCCCAAAGCAAGCACCCGAACCCCCCAAATGGAATGTGTGTGTGCCCCCCACGCATGCCCGTCCCCCATGCATGTGCGCACGCCCCCCCTGCATATGTGTGCATGGCCCCCCGCATGTGCCCCACCCACCACACATGCATACGTAGCCCCCACACACGTGCCCCATCCCCCAAACATGCGTGCTCACCTTGCGCCCTGCCCCCTGCATATGCGTGGCAGAGACCCGACAGCCAGCTGGCTGGCGGAAGGTACGCGCGCATGCGCAGCAGAGCTGAACTGGGGGCGACGGCTCGTGTGCCCACAAAGAGGGCGCTGCATGCCACCTGTGGCACGCGTGCCATAGGTTCGCCATCACGGCCCTATACTATGGTTATCCAGTCTCTTCATGGACCCTATACCACGGAATGATACAGGAGTTCCTGCCTGAGCAAAGGGTTGGACTAGAAGACCTCCGAGGTCCCTTCCAACTCTGCTATTCTGTTATGATGATCGCTCCCTAACATGGTCCTTCAGGTCTTCCAGTGGTGCACTCATCACCATGGTAACTGAATCCATCCACCTTGATGCTGCTCATCCTCTTCTCTTCCCTTCCAGCCAATCACGTACAACATCACAATGCATATACGTATGAAAAGGATGGGGTTTGCAGCACAAGGGCACCACACGGCTTCTTCATGTGCCTCTGTGTTGTCTCCCTGCAGACATTTTGGCCGGGAAGACAGTAAATTTTCAGGATTCTGATTATCTCCTAGAACCTTTTCCGGGTGTGCACTCAAAACTCCAAAATGCAATGTGCGCACCCCCGCACATATCCCTCCCCTGTGCATGCGCCCCCTGCACATCCCACCTGCATGTTTGCATGCACCCTGCATGCGCCTCACCCCCCACACATTTGCGTGCAGCCCCCCATACGCGCCTTGTAGGGTGGCCCTTTGAAGCCCCGTGGCAAGAGTTTAAACAGTTTTTCTTTATAGCCCATCAGCTGGGACTCAGGAGGCAGCAATAGATTGGGGGTGGGGCCAAATAAAAGATAAGAATAACACAGGGTGGGTGGAGGGGGGCAGGGGGGCAGAACCAGTTCGGTGATGTCATATCGTAACCACTACCGGCTCGGTGTAACCGGGAGGAACCCACCACTGTTCTGAACATTCTAATTCCTCCCCGTAATCTCTGGAGGTGGAAACTAAGAATCTGAAAAATTAAGGAGCCTCTTATTTTGGTCTTCAACAATCAACCCAGGAGGAAAGTATCATACTGCAATCCTTGTTTGATTGCTTGAGGTGTGCTTAGCAATGTCCAATAATATTTATTTGCCCACCAAGACTTATTCAAGATGTTTCATTGGAAAAGCATTAAATCATTTTTCCCCCTGCCATTGTAACAGCTTTATGTTTGGCCTGCTCTCTTTAACGGTATTTTACAATCCTTTTGGTGCCAGATCAAAAGGTATTTTTGTATTGTTATTGTTAGATCGGCGCAGGAAAGAAGAAGTGACCAGCAGGGTTCAATTAACAGGTTTAATAACAAGAACTGAACAGCTTGTGCGCTGCCGGAGCTCTCCTTATATACACTCCGGCAGACGCACCGCCCACTGACAGGGATTCAAAACTCCCGCCGAAGGATCCTCAGCCAATCCCAGGCGGATGTCCTTATAAGGACATAACACTCCTCCCCCCTAGTTCTTAGTCAGTCGATCAGGGAAATAGTCACTAAGATAAACAGGACGTCTACGTGCCCGCGTAGACCTGCGCAGTTCACAGTCAAGATGGACACTCTCCCGGACGGAGGGTGTCTGCTCTGCTCGGGGCTTCTTCCCCGGTGCCGGGCTGGATCTGGCCGTCGAGGACGCGGGCACTGTGTCCGAACCTCCGGCCGGGTCACGGACCTCCGCCTGCGGGCGATGCTGGTCTGCCTCGTTCCTGCACGGATCGTGGAGCCGCCGGTGTGGATCCCTGCTCTTGACCGGTCCGGAACTCCTGAGCCACGGTAGGTCCCTGGGTCTCCCTCGGGTCCCCTCTGGGCTGGGGTCGCGCCGGTCTGGGTCAGGGTGCGGGTCCGGCGGTGGTGGTTGGGTTGAGCCCCCGGGTTCTCCGGTCGAGTCCGGTTTACTCCCGGGGCGGCAGGCGGACGGAAAAGGTGACTGGTCGGCTCGGTCGGGGTGGCGTAGGCCTACCTTGCAGGGGTGGTGTAGGCCCTCTCTGCGCGGTTGGTCTGGTGGTGGTGCCGAATGTTCCCTCTGGCCGCTGGGCTGCTCGACCTGGTCGGGTTGGCGTTGGCCTACCCTGCCGGGGTGTTGGAGGCCTTCCTTGCAGGGTTGGTTTTCTGCGCGGTTGGCGGGTTGTTGTAGGGTCTCCTGGAATGTTGGCTGGAGGTCCCCATTTCTGGGCTGCCGGTTGCCCACTTCGCAGGGTTGACGTTGGCTTCCCCTGCTGGGTTGTCCCCGGTCTACTTGCCTTGCCGGATCTGGTATTAGGCTAGGTGCCGGGGTGTTTGTTCTTCCCTTGGGTCGCCGGTCTCCCTCGTCTGGGAGGTTTAGGCCTACTTCGCCAGGGTGGTTTTGGCCTGCCTCGTCGGGGTGGTTTAGGCCTACTGCGGCGGGGTGGTTTAGGCCTACCTCGTCGGGGTGGTTTAGGCCTACTGCACCGGGATGGTTTAGGCCTACCTCGTCGGGGTGGTTTAGGCCTACTGTGCCGGGGTGGTTTAGGCCTACTGCGCCGGGGTGGTTTAGGCCTACCTCGTCGGGGTGGTTTAGGCCTACTGCACCGGGGTGGTTTTCGCTCACTTCCCTCCACCTTTTGCGGAGCTGGTCGAGATGACGTCTCACGATCTGTCCATCGTCCAGCTCAACGCGGTAGGATTTGGGACCGGTTGTGCTGTGTACTGTAGCTTTAAGCCATTTAGGCGAGCCGTGGAAATTAAGAGCGAAGACGGCATCACCGACCGAAAACTGGCGAAGTTGGCGACTGGCGGATGCGGGCACCTCAGAGGAGTATTGTGGGTGCAGTCTGTCCAGGGGTGAGCGGAGTCTCCTGCCCATTAAAAGTTCGGCGGGGCATTTTCGGGTGGCAGAGTGAGGCGTGATATGCTGGGTAAGCAAAAAAGTGTCAATGCGCTCCTGCCAGTCACCCGGGCCCATCTTGGCGAGTGACTCCTTCGTGAGCCGCACCATCCGTTCAGCCTGCCCATTTCCGGCCGGTCTGTAAGGGGCAGAGAGGGCATGGAGGATGCCCAAGCCAGCCAGGAAAGCTTCCATGGGCACGGACGTAAGTTGGGGCCCGTTGTCTGAGACCAACACGTCTGGGAGACCATGGGTCGCGAAGAGGCGCCGGAGGGCACGGATGGTAGCTTCTGTTGTGGTGGATGCCATGGGGACGACTTCCAACCACTTGGAGTAGGCATCAACCACGATGAGGAGGTGGTGCCCATGAATGGGGCCAGCAAAGTCTATGTGAATGCGCGACCAGGGGGAGCTCGGAGTCTCCCAGGGCATCGGGTCAGATTGAGGCGGGGCGGCTCTGACTTCTTGGCACGGGCTACACCTGGCGACCCAATGTTCAATGTCTTTGTCCAGTGACGGCCACCAGACGTAGCTCCGTGCCAGGGCTTTCATCCGGACTATGCCCGGGTGTCCTTTGTGCAGCGCAGCAAGAGTCCTTCGTTGCAGAGTGCTGGGAATCAGCACCCTATCTCCCCATAGTAAACAGCCGCGCATGGTGGACAGCTCCCCTTGCTTGCGGCTGAACGGGCTGAAGTCGTCGCTGTCAATTCGAGTCGGCCAGCCTCTCAGGACCCAGGAGTGGACTTGCCGGAGGATGGGGTCAGCTCGCGTGTGCGTCGCTACGTCGGCAGATGTCACGGGACAGTTGCTGTCGTTGTCAATATGCAGCAGCTCGAGCGTGGGGGCCGGGTCTTCCACGGATTCGGCGGATGGGCACCTGCTCAACGCGTCGGCGTTTGCGATGGCTTTACCAGGCTGGTGGACGAGGCTGTAGGAGTAGCCGGCGAGGAATATGGACCAGCGCGTCATCTGGGGGGACATGAATGCTGGGGTCTGCTTGTCCCCTGCTAGTAGGCCGAGGAGAGGCTTGTGATCGGTGACAATGGTGAATTGCCGTCCATACAGGTATTCGTGGAAGCGCTTCACCCCTGCAACAATAGCCAACGCCTCTTTGTCCAGTTGGCTGTAGTTGCGCTCAGCACTAGACATAGTCTTTGAGAAAAATGCGATGGGGGCTTCACGACCGGTAGGCAGTTCGTGGCTGAGCACAGCGCCAACTCCGTACGGGGAAGCGTCACAGGTCAGTCTGAGGGGCAGTGTCTCATTGTATTGAATGAGCACACTGTCAGAGGTCAGAAGTTGCTTAACGGCTCTGAATGCAGACTCTTCCTCACGTCCCCACCTCCAGGAAACCGCCTTCGCCAGCAAGCGATGGAGCGGCTCAGCAACAGTGGCTTTCTGCTGGAGGAAAATAGCGTAGAAGTTAAGCAATCCAAGGAAAGCCTGAAGCTCCGCTTTGTTTTTGGGGCTGGGAGCTTCATGGATAGCTTTAACTTTTGATTTGGTGGGGTGGATGCCAGAACTATCTATCAGATAGCCCAGGAACTCGACTTCCTGTACCCCAATGATGCACTTGTCCCTCCGGACTCTCAAGCCCTTCTCCCTGAAACGCTGGAGAACTAGCCTCAGCCGGTCCAGGAGTTGAGCCTTTGAGTCCCCAGAGATCAGTACATCATCGAAATAAGGCACCACCCCTGGAACGCCTTGGAGAAGGCGTTCCATCATGGATTGGAAAATGCCTGGGGCTGCACTGACTCCAAACTGGAGACGGTTGCACTTAAACGCGCCTCTATGGGTGACAATAGTCTGTGCCTCCGCCGTTTCCTGATCTACTGGCAGTTGCTGGTAAGCCTGGGCCAGGTCCAGTTTTGCAAAAATTTTGCCCTTGCCGAGTGAGTGCAGCAAATGTTGCACTACTGGCACGGGGTATGAGCTCTGCGGCAACGCCTTATTGATGGTCACTTTGTAGTCGGCGCAGATGCGCACAGATC
Source organism: Masticophis lateralis (assembly GCA_030761175.1). NCBI lineage: Eukaryota > Metazoa > Chordata > Lepidosauria > Squamata > Colubridae > Masticophis > Masticophis lateralis. Next base: position 10,640,521 of record JAUDYJ010000003.1, read on the forward strand.
CATCCTGCTTCATGGGAGTCACAATGGGAGTTTCCCATGAAGCATGATCGATGGGTTCCAGGATACCTTGGGCAATCAGCTTATCTAGCTGAGCGTCTACTTTAGCCCGCAAGGCAAATGGAACCCGGTGGGGCTTGAGCCGAATTGGGGTTACCCCCTTGTCCAGATTAAAGGAGATGGGTTTCCCTGAAAAGGTCCCTAACTTACCATCGAAGACTTCTTGGAACTCTCCGATGAGTGAGTCGAGTTCTCCTGAGCTAATCTGGTGGATGCCTCCAATAGAAAGCCCCAGCGGCTGGAACCACTCCACGCCCAGCAGGGTCGGGCGGCTATGCTCCACGACGGTTATGGGAAGCTGGCCCTGGAACTGCTTGAAGGCGATCCGGAGGTTGGTTCTCCCGATGACGCCGATGGGGTTGCCGCCGAAGTCCACCAGCTTGGAGTGCAGAGGTTCAAGCTGGCGCTTGGAGAGATTCGGTTTCAGTCTCTTGACCTGGTGCCAGTCGATGATCGAATAGACGGAGCCTGAGTCGACTTCCATCGTGCACGGCAAGCCTTCTGCCAACAGTGTCACGTGGAATTTTGTGGCACTGTTGGTGCTGGTGAGGGCGATCGTTGTCTGGTTCACAGCGCCGCCATGATAACTGTTGCGGTCGTCGCGATTTTGCTGGATTGAGGACCGTTTGGATGACCTCTGGGAGTCGCGACGACTTTCCGGATTCTGGGGCTTGATCGATTCAGGAACCGGATCAGAGGCTCTGCATGCCTCCGCGATGTGCCCCCTCTTAAGACAGCGTCTGCAGCTGGCATCCCGCCAGCGACAGGATTGGCGGGGATGGTGTCCCTTGCAACTGCCGCACTGAGCGGCGCGGCGGCCATCTTTTTGAATTTCCCGCCTAGGTGGGCGGGAAACTTTCAAAACGGTCGACTCTCCCTCTGAATCGGTTGGTGTGGCAGAGTCCTCGGACGATTCAGATGACGGTTTGCGGATCTTATGGATCCCTCGGGACTGGAGCATGGCAGCAGCGGCGGTCTCGGATGTTTCAGCAGCCGTAGCCTCCTCAAGAACGTCCTTCAGGGACAGTCTTTTTCTGCTCAGGAACTTCTTTTGGAGGTTGGCATCTCTCATCCCGAAGACGATCCCGTCGCGTAAGGCATTGTCAACGTTCTCAAATTCGCAGTTCGCAGCGATTTGACGCAATGCCGCCACAAAGTCTTTAAGCGATTCGCCTTCCTTCTGATTACGTTGGCGGAAGGTAAAGCGGTTCGATATGGGGGTGCCCGTTGGTGCATAGTGGTCTTGCAGGGCAGTCTGCAGATCCACCCAGGACATGACTTCAATGTCCCTGGGTGCGACGAGGTTGACGGCGAGTTCCAGAACGTCGGAGCCGCAGTGAGCGAGGAAGAGAGCCCTCTTCCTCTCGTCGTCTAGGTTGTTGTAGCCGTTTCCCCGGAGGAATTGGCGGAAACGTATCATATACGAACTCCACTTCTCCCGGCTGGGGTTGAAGGGAGCCAGCGAGGCGAACGGCGCTTGCGGCGTTGCCATTTCTCAGACCGCGTCGAGTGACTTCAGCTCGTTATGGCGATCGTGCCACGCGGAGGTTCTTCTCTAGACCTTCGTCGCCAGTGTTAGATCGGCGCAGGAAAGAAGAAGTGACCAGCAGGGTTCAATTAACAGGTTTAATAACAAGAACTGAACAGCTTGTGCGCTGCCGGAGCTCTCCTTATATACACTCCGGCAGACGCACCGCCCACTGACAGGGATTCAAAACTCCCGCCGAAGGATCCTCAGCCAATCCCAGGCGGATGTCCTTATAAGGACATAACAGTTATTTATTCAGACATTTTCGCTCACATTTCTTCTTCAGTTTGCTTGGTTACCGCTCTCGGATATCTTTTTCAGACTCTTGACAATGCTAGTTTTGTGCCATCTTACAAGCTCTAAACTTGATGCCTTCTGCCACGTGATCCACCTCTCCGTGGTGGCACAGTGGTTAGAGTGCAGTACTGCAGGCTACTTCTGCTGACTGCCGGCTGCCTGAAATTTGGCAGTTCGAATCTCACCAGGCTCAAGGTTGACTCAGCCTTCCATCCTTCCGACGTGGGTAAAATGAGGACCCAGATTGTTGGGGGCAATAGGCTGACTCTGTAAACTACTTTGAGTGGGCTGTCAAGCACTGTGAAGCAGTATATAAGTCTAAGTGCTATTGCTATCTTGGAATCTCATCCAAAAAGCAAGCTAGAGATATCAGAGGTGTCCATTGATAGCTTATCTCATAAATGGCAATTAAATCCAGGTGGCAAGAAAGTTAGGGGAAAAAAGGGCTCAAAATGTTCTTAGGTTTTCCATCTTAATGAACTGAGTATAAATGAGGGTTGGATGTTCTTCTTGTAGTTTTCCAAGATTCCTCTTAATGTTCACAATTAAAGATTAACAATATCTTCTTTGTCATATGGGGCTTGGTATTGTTAATTATTATACTTTTTTTTCAATTTCAGTTTGACTGTTGTGTTTCTTCTCCTTCCCCTTCTCCTTCTCCTTCCCCTTCTCCTTCTCCTTCTCCTTCTCCTTCTCCTTCTCCTTTTCCTTCTCCCTCTCCTTCACCTTCACCTTCACCTTCTCTTTCCTCCTCCTCTTCTTCCTCTTCCTCCTCTTCTTCTCTTCTTCCTCCTCCCCCTCCCCCTCTCCTTCCTCCCTCTGATCTCTCTGCTCTCCTCCTCATCTTTCACTATTTTTTTTTTGTACTGCAGTTTTATGTTTTAAATTATACTTATTCCAGGTGTTTTAACTGGTTGTATTTTTAACTGTGTTTCTGTAAACCGTGGTGAGCCTTTAGTGATTTGTCAGTATACAAATTAAACAACCAAAGATATAAAAGTAGGCCTCTCTGCAGTTGCTAGAGGAACTTTTCTTTAGTTAGCAAATACCCCCTGCATAAAAAAAAAATCTTTTAAAGAGCCTCGATCGCGAGGCTCAGCTGTGATTGTCAGAGCCTTTTTCTTTTTACTTTTAAAAGCAACAGAGCAAAACCTTCTGCGCATGCACAGAGCATAAAAAGCACATTACTTCCTGCTTAAAACCAGGAAGTAACAACAACTGGGTGGGTGGGCGGAGCCTCGTGCCATGATCACTATTGGTTCTCCAAACCACCCGCCATGATCGCTACCGGATCGGGCGATCCAGTCTGATCTGGGAGCATTTCGCCCCTGGGTACAGGGCTTTCTCAAGTTGGACCTTAAAAAAGGAAGGCAGGAAGAAAATCAACTCATATGAGCTGTGGGGCTGGAGGAGGCTCCTTCGTATTCCTTGGACAGCAAAATTGACCAATAAGCAAGTACTGGAGCATGTAACACCAGACATACCACTGGAAGGCAAAATCTCACAATTGTGTCTCACTTATTTTGGCCATGTCATGCGGGGTAACTCACCGGAGAAAGCAATATTGCTTGGAAGAGTTAACGATAAAAGGAAACCAGGCCAAGAATGTGGTGGCTGGACACGATCAAAGCTGACACTAGCCAGAGTATGGAACAAAGAAGAAGAGCAAGATCAGATGTGGAGAGACCTGGCCCATAGAATTGCCAATAGCTGGACATGACTGGATGGATAACAACATCATCATCATCATCATCATCATCATCATCATCTTATCATCATCATTCCACATTTTGATAGTCACTCTCTTAATTGTAGAATATTGCATAAATTCTGAACTGAGGATTATGAAACACAAGAAACTCAACTTAATGGTGAAAGCTCTCATATTTCATTTTCCATTCCAACCTCATGCTTTTGAGATGCCACCCAGAATTTCCTGAGGACCTTCTGTTTCTGCAGCAGCTTAGTCAGTGAGAGGCCCAGGAGTTTCACTTCATTTCTCTTTCAAGCATTAGTGCAATTTATTCATTTCAAGTTCATTTGATTCCTTTCTCTCCGCAGGCTTTTAGTGAAATAGTGAAAAACTGGGTGGAGTCCTTGGTACTCCCCGAGCTTGCTTGTTTCCCTGCTGACATTTCATTACCCAACTGAGTAACATCATCAGTACTGGAAGGGAGTGAGGTTTGCTCTCTTTTTATGTACTCCTGGCTTGCTCTGTCATTACTGGCAGGATTGTTCCTGGTGGTTCCTTGATTATGAAAATCCAATCCATGGCTGTTTAAAGAATATTACGGTCGTGGGGTTATATAGTTTTTAGAATGTTTTTATGGATTTTAATGTATTTTAATGTATTTATTGTGATTTGTATTCATAACTGTTTTTGTAAGCCGCCTTGAGTCCTCGGGGAGAATGGCGGCATATAAATCACATAAATAAATAAATAAATAAATAAATAAATAAATAAATAAATAAATAAATAAATAAATAAATAAATAAATTTCCTAGAGATAGGTAGATAGATGATAGATAGATAGATAGATAGATAGATAGATAGATGATAGATAGATAGTAGAGATAGTTCACTTAGAACAGTTCATTTAGTGACCATTTACAACAACACCGAAAAAGCAACATGACCGTTTTTCACACTTACAACCATTGCTGCATCCTTATGGTCCTGTGATTAAAGTTGAGATGCTTAACAACTGACTCATATTTAGGACGGTTGCAGTGTCTTGGGGTCACGGGATCATCTTTTGTGACCTTCTAACTAACAAAGTCCATGGGAAAACCAGATTCACTGAACAGCTATGTTACTAATTTAACAATGGCAATGATCCACTTAACAACTGTGGCAAGAAAGGACAGAAGATAGGGCAAAATTAACAACGGTCTTGCAAATCAACAGAAATTTCAGGCTGAATTGCGCTCATAGGTAGAGGACTATCTATCTATCTATCTATCTATCTATCATCTATCTATCTATCTATCATCTATCATCTATCTATGTATCATCTATCTTCTATCATCTATTTATCTATGTATCATCTATCTTCTATCATCTATCTATCTATCTATCTATCTATCTATCTATCTATCATCTCATCTATTTATCATCTATCATCTATCCCCTATCTCTCTCTCTCTATCATCTGTAGCTATCATCTATCATCTATCATCCATCATCCATCATCCATCATCTATCTGTCTGTCTGTCTGTCTGTCTGTCTGTCTATCTATCTATCTATCTATCTATCTATCTATCATCTATTATCTCATCTATCATCCATCTATCTATCATCTATCATCTATCTTCTATCATCTATTTATCTATGTATCATCTATCTTCTATCATCTATCTATCTATCTATCTATCTATCTATCTATCTATCTATCTATCTATCTATCATCTATCTCTATCTATCTATCTATCTATCTATCTATCTATCTATCTATCTATCTATCTATCTACACATATTCATTCCCATGGAAATAGAAGGGGGGGCAAGAAAGGGGGCAGGCAACCCTATGAGAGAGGGGCATAAAATTGCTAGTGGCTGCAGCCTTAATTGGAAAAACATGAAGAGATTAAGTCCCTGTTTTGATAGATCAGTCATGCTAGTGGATGGCACTTTTCACCCTGTGGATGCAAGGAACATCTGAGCATCCTGTTTTTCCATCCACCAGCCTGCTGTTTCTATAGTTCCCAGCGACACCGCTTTGTCATCTTTTCATTGTGGTTGTTGTCATTCTGCTTTAATCTCTTAAATCACTTTTGGTGTGAGCTTTTATGAAAAGAAAGTAAGAGCTTTTCGGACATTTGGAAGGAATTGTTATACACGACCTTTCATTCCTACTCCTGTCAGAAGATATAGGCAGGCTAGTAAATGCAAGCTGATATGATTTAACCTCTACAATTTACTATTGATTTAAGTTTCATGGCGATTATATATAACGCGAGCAGGCAGATTTCAGTTTCATTTCTCTTTTTCTTGAAAACCCTCTAGTCTATCTATCAAAGTTGGGTGCAAAGCAGCGGCCCTGTTCTTATAAAACAGTTGCAGATGATTAACCATGTTCTATGGACTTAACCCAATCTTCTGAGTTCCCATGACCCTCTGAACCATCATCTAACAACAAAGGCTGGATCTGTGCAATCGGCTAAGTTAAAATGGAAGGAAGGGGTAGGAAAGGATAGGATAGGATAGGAAAGGAGAGAGGGGAAGGAAAGAAAGGAAAGGAAAGGAAAGGAAATAGGGTAGGGAGAGAAATAGAAAGGGATAGTGGAAAGGAAGGGAAGGGAGAAGTTGAGAGGGAAAGGAAGGGGAGAGGAGAAGTGGAGAGGGAAGGGAGAAATGGAGGGGGAAGGGAAGGGAAGAGGAGAAGTGGAGAGGGAAAGGAAGGGGAGAGAAGGGAAGGAAAAGTGGGCAAGGAAGGGAAGGGAAGGGGAGAAGTGGAGGGGGAAGAAGGGAAGAGGAGAAGTGGAGAGGGAAGATAAGGGAAGGGAGGAAGGGGAGGGAAGAGAAGGGAAGGAAAGGGAGAAGTGAAGAGGGAAAGGAAGGGAAGAAGTGAAGAGGGAAGGGAAGTCGTGGAGAGGGAATGGAAGGGAAAGGAAAAGTGGAGAGGGAAGGGAAGGGAGGGAGGGGAGGGAGAAATGGAGGGAGGGAAGGGAAAGGAGAAGTGGAGAGGGAAGGGAAGAGCAAAGGGAAAGGGAAAGAAGGGAAGGGAAGGGAAGGGAAGGGAAGGTTCTGTGTTTGAGAAGAGTATAGGAAGGCATTCTTGTGTGAAAACATCTGGGAAAAGAAAGGAAAAAGAAAGAGGACTAGTGAGAAGTGACCAATTCCTAGAAGGGAAAGGCAGTCACTGAGAGTCTTGCCTTCCCTACATGGAAGGAAAGGGCAAGAAAAAGGAGAACAACAGCTAAGGCTTCTGGTCACTGTAGTCCAGCCTGGGCAGCCACCTGTTCACATTACTATACCCCTGCAGTTCAAATGGGCATTTTCAACACCAGCTTTTCAACAATCGGGAGCAGCGCAGGAGCCCAACAGCTTAGACTGCAGTGCAGAGTTGCCTGCAATTACATCCAGCAGTGGTTTATTTCTCTCCCCCCCTCCCCCCCAGGTTTTGTGGTTGACTGCATCAAAGGAGAGTGGAGAGATGCTGTGCTCACACATACAAGACCCAAAATGTTTCTTCCAAGTCATTGTTGAACCACACAGCCTTACAATTTAGTTGATGCAATAGAATAGTTGGAAACACTGGACATTTTAGCCTGGAAAGACAGTGAAGGTTACTCTTGGTAACAAAAAAATAAAAATTAAAAATGCCCCAGGAGTTTCGTTTGCTGTACATGCCAAAGGGACGGTTGACAACCTGGGTATTATTTTAAAACGATTGAGAAGCAGAGTAAGTATTCAAGGTGTGTAAGTGATAGGGAAAATATCCTAATAATTCAAGCTGTCTGGAAGTCTCTGAAACTTTAGAACTGCATCTGTGCTGGGCAATGATAACCTCAAGGGCACTTACCAACTACAATACATTGTAAGCCTGATTCCAGGGCAAAACTATAATTTGAGAGAGCATTTCATACAAGACCTTCCCTACTTCTGGGGAGGGAAGTGGGAAGCACATTCAGACAAATCTTACAAGATTTATTTCTTGTAACCGTATAATAAAAAATAATGTTTGGTTTTTTAAAACTTAATTTTACTTAACACCGACTAGCAGTCAGAAGACATGATGGAAACTTGTTAATTTCACAACACAAAGACAAACTCATAGTTTCAACTGACCATCCTGGACCAAGCCAAGCTAGAGAATTCTTGGAAGCCATCAACAGGCACATAGAGATAAATCAGCCATCATCAGGGCCACAGAGATAAACAATGACCAAAATGCCTCCTGGCCAACAATCAACACCCAGATAAAATGAAATTAACACTGAGATTAACACTAAATCAACAAACAAGAAGTAAACAATATCCCAGTCAGGGAGCTACCAACTCAGACAAACAATAAGATAGTAAACAACCTAATCAAGGAACCACTAAGAACACTCCAACCAACACTGACAGGGAAGGCCAATAGCAGTGATGGTTAACCTTTTTTTCCTCAGGTGCCAAAAGTGTGCATGCATGCACGATAATGCATGCCCACAACCATAATGCAATGCCCCCCATGCATGCCCTGCCCTCTCCCATGCTCCTCTGTCCCCCCTTGCGCAGGCATGTGCGACCCCCCCATGCCCCATTTTGGGCCTAGTAGGCCTCCCGGAAGCCTCAGGAGACCAGAAATGGCTTGTTTCTGGACTTACGGTAGGTCCGTTTTTTGCCCTCCGGAGGCTCCAGAGGCTTTCCTGGAGCCTCTGGGAGGGCGAAAACAGCTTTCCCTGACCTTCCGGAGGCCTTCCAGAGGCCGGAAACAGCCTGTTTCTAGACTTCCAGTAGGCCTGTTTTTCACCTTCCCGGAGCCTCCGCATGAGCCCTGTACAGGGCTCGTGCGGAACCCTGTAGGGGAGCCCCTGTAGGTGAGGGATGGCATGGGCATGCATGCACATCTCCCACATGTGCGGTAGAGACCAAAAATGCTCTGGCCAGTGGGAGGCGCACACGCATGCGTGGTGGAGCTGACGTAGGGCAGCGGCTCACATGCCTGCAGAAATGGCTCTACGTGCCACCTGTGGCACATGTGCCATAGGTTCGCCATCACAGGCCGATAGTATATAAAAAAGAGAACAAACCCCATTCCCTTCTAGCTGTGATGATGTTATCCAGTTGAGTAATAAAACTAGGAAATGTCGAAGCTGAGCCAGGGGGTGGGGGTTGGGAGTCAAACACATCATCAGACTCGAGTCCCTTCGTGCCCACAAGAGATCTCAGTCCATCCCACCTCAAATTCCATTAAGGAGAGGACTTTGTAGCAAACAGAGATTTTGTCTGCAGTTTTGCAGACAAAATTAGCAAAGTATTTCTCTGGGCTCTTTTGCTAACTTTTCTTGCCTGCGTGTCTCATCTATTTTCCTCTCTATAGAAAGCCACAAGAACTCAGGGCTGAAAGCCTATCATTTGGCTTTTCTCATGGTCTTAATTTCTCTAGTTCTCACTTTCTTCTTCGAAAGAGAAGCGATAGGGTGTATTGATGTCAGCCGTCTAATAAACTAAGGTCTCTGCTCCTTGCACCGTAATATATTTGTTGACATCTTGTCCATGATTCCATCAGACTTTAATAAGATTCTCAGTTTGATATGGTAGGGATAATGAAGCATTAATTCTAATTCAAGGAGCTAATTAAAAGGCTTGTGTTAGCTTGGGGGAGGCACCTCGATGGCTTAATTATAGTTGTAACATTTCACAAACCTTCCTTTTCATTTTCCTAAGGCCTGTCTCAGGGTATTCACTTTCTCATTTTTTTTTTCTGCGAGAGTATAAATTGCCAGGGAGAAGAAATGTATAAGCAAGATATTTCATACTAGCTGAGAAGTAAAACAAAGTGCTTCAGTTTTTCATTGTGAAGACTCACTTTGCTTCACGGATCTGATTTGGAAAGATGTAACTGCCTTGTGTTCTCTACCCATGATAAATAGAACACATGTATTATAAGTGATAAATAATCTCACACATCTATTCCCCCAGAAGAACTACAAGTGAAATATACATATGTCTATAAGGAATCATGTAATGAAGGTATTGTATATGTGCACAATTTTTATTTATGTTGGATGCATTCTTCTAGAATACTTACCTTTGGGGCTGGTTCTCAAGTTACACATAGAGGGATGCGGTGGCTCAGTGGCTAAGACACTGAGCTTGTTGATTGAAAAGTTGGCAGTTCAGCGGTTCGAATCCCTAGTGCCACGTAATGGGGTGAGCTCCCGTTACTTGTCCCAGCTTCTGCCAACCTGGCAGTTCGAAAGCATGTAAAAAATGCAAGTAGAAAAATAGGGACCATTTTTGGTGGGAAAGTAACAGCGTTCCGTGAGCCTTCGGCATTTAGTCATGCCGGCCACATAGCCATGGAGACATCTTCGGACAGCGCTGGCACCGCCCCCTAGAGTCAGGAACGACTAGCACATATGTGCGAGGGGAACCTTTACCTTTACAAGTTACATATGCTATTGTTTAGGCTAAAAATTATGTTGTGGGAAGGGAGTCACAAAACGTGGCTGGAGAAATTCAGATCATGCAGAGATAGTAATCTCAGTAACTGGTATTATAAGGTTTTGATTTTAGGAAGCACATAGAAGATAGGAATAACCGAGTTGGAAGGGATCTCCTAGTCATCCTCAAGCAGGACATCCTCTACCATTTCAAATGTCTGTTCAGTCTCTTCTTAAGAGCGATGGAGCACCCACAACTTCTGAAGGCAAGCCATCCCACTGATTATTTGTTCTGACTGCTAGGAAATTTCTCCTTTGTTCTTGTTTGCTTGTCTCCTTGATTAGTTTCCATCCATTGTTTCTTTTCTTGCCTTCTGGTGAAAAATAGCTTGACTCCCTCTTCTTTGAGGCAACCCCTGAGATATTGGAAGACTGCTATCATGTCTCCCCTAGTCCTTCTTTTCATTAAACTAGACATACCCAGTTCCTGCAACTGTTCTTCATATGTTTTAGTCTCCAGTCCCCTAATAATCTGTCGCTCTTCTTGCACTCTTTCCAGAATCTCAACCTAGATCCCAAGCCTTACTATTTCTCATCCCTCAACCCTTTTTCTGCTGGAACATCCACTATGGAGGTGTAATAGTATGTGGGAATGACCTTACAAGATCACACAAGGAACAGGGTGAGAACCATACAAATCTTGAAGGGAATGGAGGCAGGCACCATTATTGAGTCCCACTTCCTGGGTCTTACCAGGGGTCATTGTTGTCAGTGAGACCTGGAGAAGGTTGCCTTGGTCAGATTGAGAGCCACAAGTGGGAAATTCACAGGATAGTTTTCCTGTTCCCACTTTTTTCTGCATCCTATTCATGGTTCATGAGATAATTCTGATCCTTCTAATAATCATTCCAACAAGAGAGTCTACACTAGTCCAAGGTTTCCCAACTGTGGCAACTTTAAGACATGTGGACTTCAACTCCCAGAATTCCCCAGCTAGCCATAATTCTTAAATTTAAAATCTTATAATACCAGGCTTAGTTGTTGAGTTTACTGACTATGTGTGATCTGAAAACTCCATAGCAGAGCCTGTGAATTTCTCCAGCCATTTTTTGTGACATCCCCCCCCTCCCCACTTCCCATGGCAAAATCTTTAGCCTAAATGATAATATGATGGCTGGGGAATTCTGAGAGTTGAAATTCACGTCTTAAAGTTGTTAAATTGGGAAAATCCTGATCTAGACGGTGAAACAAGGTGCTTTTTTAATCCAAGACACCGTTGAAGGATTTGGTAGATCCTTCAACGGTGAATTCTAATCCACCCTGGGTAGATTAGAATTCCTTTCCTGGTGTATGAATAACTATAATTTATATCTACTGTGAACTAATTATAAGACACCACTTAATTTTGATTATAATTGACAATAATCAGTCCTATTAACTTTGAATGAATACATAAACATATTGAGGCAAGAGTATGTAAACAGAACAAAACTCAGCTTTCATTTATTCAAGAAAAAAATAGGATTTTAGGGAGACAGAGGGAGAGACAGAGAAAAGGGTGAGGGGAGGGGAATGAAATTAGGAGTATATCTCCATATTATTCCATACCAATAAAAATGAAATGTTGGAAGCGCGATGCGCTTCCTCTTTGGTTTATAAGGAATCTCAAACTATTGTTTCCAAGATAGAAACGAATGGAATGGATGGAAACTAATCAAAGAAAGAAACAACCTAGAACTGTGATGGCAAACCTATGGTACGCCTGGGCATGCAAGCCATCACCCTAGTTCAGCTCCACCACGCATGTACATGCACCTCCCGCCGGCCAGCTGATTTTCGGGTCTCTGCAGTGCATGTGGCCCTCTGCGGAGGGTCTTCTCTGTGGGGGCTCCCGCCCTTTGGAAAGAATTGCCCCTGGACTTACATAGGATACCTGACCTTCAGGCCTTTCGCCGGGCCCTGAAGACTTTATTATTTCAGCAAGCTAGTCTGGCGGCATGAGAATTTTAATGGGTTTTAGTTTTTAATTTTGGGGGGTTTTAATTATTGGCCATATTATTTAATTAGTTTTTAAATTGTTTTAACTTTTGTATTGAGGTTTTTAATCATTGGCTGTACACCGCCCTGTGTCCCTCGGGAGAAGGGCGGTATAAAAGTTCGAAAAATAAATAAATAAATAAATAAATGTGGGAGATGCACGTGCATGCCCCCACCGACTCATTTTTGGTCCCAGGAGGCTTCAGGGAGGCCTGCTAGGCCCAAAACAGGATGTGAGGGGTGTGCCTCCCCCCTTTAGCCTATTTTTGGTCCCAGGAGGCTTCAGGGAGACCTGCTAGGCCCAAAATGGGGTGCGGGGGGGGTCACATGTGCATGTACAGGGGGTGGAGGAGTGCGGGGGAGTCACACGCACATGCACAGGGGGCACATACACAGGGGGGAAAACATTGCATTATGGGTATGGGCATGCACATGCTTTCAGCACCCAAGGAAGGAAAGTTAGCCATCACTGACCTAGAACAAAGGAGGAATTTATTGACAGTTAGAACAATTAATCAGTGGGAGGACTTGCCTCCAGAAATTGTGGGTGCTTCAACCCTGGAGGTTTTAAGAACAGATTGGACAGCCATTTGTCTGAAATGATATAGGTTTTCCTGTTTGAGCAAGTGGTTGGGCTAGAAGACCTCAAAGGTCCCTTCCAACTCTGTTAATTCTAAAAAGATTTTGATGTACTTTCCGGCCTCTGAGGTGAATTGCTAACTGCGTTGCCCTACAGAGAGTTCTGACATCAGAGTGGAATTTAGCAAATTCCACTCTGATTTAGCTGGCGATGTCACATGCAAGAAATAAGAACCAACCTTCTTGGAAAGGAACTCCAATACTTTAGAGATATTATGTTCGATGGGCATCTCTCAGTGATTCCTCTGGAATGTAAATCATACTTGCTTTGTTACTCTTGAGGTATGCATGGCATGTATGCATGAATGAAATACTAAATTCAGACAGTGGACTGAATTAGTAAACCTGGGGGTTTTTTTTCTATGAATCCTGAGTTTTTGGATAAACTAAAGCATCAAGTAACAGCGTTTCAGTATTTGAGGGGCTGCCACAAAGAAGAGAGGGTTGATTTATTTTCCAAAGCACCTGAAGGCAGGACAAGAAAAAGTGAATGGAAACTAATCAAGGAGAGAAGCAACCTAGAACTAAAGAGAAACTTCCTTAGGGCAGTTAGCCAGTGAAAAAGCTTGCCTTGTGGGTGCTCCATCATTGGAGGTTTTTAAGAAGAGACTGGACAGCCCCCCCCCTTTTTTTTTTAAATTAGATTTATATGCCGCCCTTTTCCGGAGACTCAGGGAGGCTTACAATGCGATAAGCATTAGCCTTCATACTTTTGTATATTTTTATACAAAGTCAGCTTATTGCCCCCACAAACTGGGTCCTCAATTTACCTACCTTAGCAAGGATGGAAGGCTTGAGCCTCGAACTTGCAATAATTGCAGACAGCTGAATGTTAATAACAGGTTAATAACTTGTCTGAAATGATATCGGGTCTGCTGTTTGAGCAGCGGATTGGACGAGAAGACCTTCCAGCTCTATTCTGAATTTGTAATCTGTAAAGTATCTCTGTTATAAAGATCATTTTCACGACTCTCCATGTTGTGAGAGAATAGAAAAAAGGAAAAAAACTGGGGAAAAAGCAAAGATAGGAAGAGATTAAAACATCTACTGGAATATTTCCGAGATATTGTGGTGTCTGATTCCAGACCACCGCCATAAAGCGAGTATCTCAATTAAGCAAGTCACACAAATGTTTGGGTTTCTCGGTGCATATAAAAGTTATGTTTACACTACGCTGTAGCCCATTAAGTATGCAGTAGCATTGTCTTAAAAAAAACAACATGCATAGTTTAATTAAAAAATACTTTATTGCTAAAAAATGCTAATCATTACCTGAGCCTTTAGCGAGTCATAATCCTTTTGTTGGCACAGGGTCTTGTAAAAAAACCATACAATATCTGCGAAGTGCAATAAAACACAGCACAATAAAACAAGGAATCTGAAATGTGAGACTCCTGTTACAGTCTGTTCCTGAGGCATTGTTTGCTCACTGGGTTGTCTGTGAGATCTTCATCTTGTCCCTCTGTAGAAATCTTTGCACATTGTCTCTGGAGATCCTCAATCATCCAGCTCCCAAAGGTGCTTTTTCCAAAAGGCAATTGGACTTTCTTCGTTTTATCTTTGAAAAAGTTTTAGTTCTCATCCAAGAAGTTTCTCCAAGTTCCAAGAAAGATCAGTTGCCTTTTGAAAAAAACACCTTTCAGTCTCTAGACATCGGTTATCTCAGAACATAGAACATAGAATAACATGGAAGGTGCCTTTAAGTCTCTGCCTAGCTCTGCCTTTAACACTATTCTACCCAACAGGTTGTTTCTTAAAATATCCAATTTGGGTCTAAATCAGAGGATTTGTTTGTGGATAAAGGATTTTCTGACAGAAAGGCCACAGTCAGTAAGGATGGGATCTCACCATTCTTCTACTCGGATATTAAACAAAGGAGCCCCCCAGGGTTGTGTGCTAAGACCCTTCCTTTATTCCTTGTACACACATGACTGCACCCCATTGTATAATGCCAACACAATCATTAAATTTGTGGATGACATGACAGTGGTGGCGCTCATTAATAAGAACAATGAGTCTGCTTATAGAAAGGAAGTACAAGGGCTGACATTGTGGTGTAAGGAAAATAATCTCACACTTAATACCAAAAAACCTAAAGAACTTATAATTGACTTCAGAAGGAAGAGAGATGTACATTTACCATTGTACTTAAATGGTGAGGAGTTGGAGAGGGTTGGTAGTTTTAAATTTCTGGGCATTTATATCTCGGAGGACCTCTCATGGATTATGAATGCTAACATGCTTGTGAAGGAGGCACAGAAGAGGCTGTACTTCCTGAGAATGTTCAGGAAGATAAATCTATCTCAGCATCTACTTCTGCTCTACTATCGCAGCACCATTGAGAGTATCCTGACATATGACATTCTTGCATGGTATGGGAGCAACTCTGCAGCAGACATAAAAGCTCTACAGAGAATTATTAAAACCGCCCAGAATATCATCGGGCTCCAACTACAAGCCCTGGATGACATCTTCACATCTTGCTGTTTGAGGAAGTTGCACAACATTCTCATCCTGCTTACAATCTTTTTGGACTGTTGCCTTCTGGCAGAAGATACAAAACAATTAAAACTCAGACCACATGTTTTCTGAATAGTTTTTATTCCAGAGCACTCAACAATGAACTAAAGGGCCATCATCAGTGAGCTGTTGGACAGCATTACTTGGTCTGTTGTGTGGATGCTTGGTTGGTTTAGGGGTAGGGAATTTTTGGTGTGTGTGGGGGGGCGGGGGGGATTGTCATCTGGGTTGGGCTGGTCTTTGGGTGTTATGTGAATTTTGGTTGTATGGGTATACTGTATATATACATCCAATGACAATAAACGTTGTTGTTGTTGTTGTTATTATTATTATTATCCATTCACCTGCTTGAATAGGAGAGTCTGTACCATTTCAGACAAATGGCTGTCCAGTCTCTTCTTGAAAGTCTTCAGTGATGGGGCACCCACAACTTCTGGAGGCAAGCTATTCCACTGATTAATTGTTCTGTCAGGAAATTTCTCCTTAGCTCTAGGTTGCTTCTCTTCTTGATTAGTTTTCCATCCATTATTTCTTGTATTGCTTTCTGGTGTTTTGGAAAATAGCTTGACCCACTCTTCTATGTGTTAAACCCCTCAAATACTGGAATACTGCTATCGTGTCCCACACAGTCCTTTTTCCTTAGTCTAGACATACCTAGTTCCTGCAATGTTTTATCCTCCAGTCCCCTAATCGTCTTTGTTGCTCTTCTTCTCTGCACTCTTTCTAGTCAACATCTCTTTTTATATTGTGATGACCAAAACTGGATGCAGTATTCCAAGCGTGGCCTTACCAAGGCTTTGTAAAGCAGTAGCTATACCTCACGTTATCTTGATTCTACCCAGAGTGGGATTCAGCCAGTTCGGACCAGTTTGGGCAAACCAGATGCTAATTTTACATCTGGTTCACTGAACTGGTAGTTGCAAGGACTGACTGGACTCTCCCACCCTGCCCGTCCCCTCCCAGGAGTCTCCACATGGCCCATTTTGGATGCCAGATAATGCAGCACCTGCGCGGAAGCTCCGGGAGGGAGAAAATCGGTCCTCCTGGAGGTTCTGGAAGTCTGGAAATGGGTCCATTTCTGGCCTCAGGAATGCTTCCGGAGCCCGGGGGGGGGCATTTTCACCCTTCTGGAGGCTTGAGGAAAGCCTCCGGAGCCTGGGGAGGGGAAAAAAATGGGCCTCCCGGAAGTTCCAGAAATCCGGAAACAGGCCCGTTTCTGACTTCTGGAGGGACTCCAGAGCCTGGGGAGGCCGTTTTTGCCCTCCCGGAGCCTCGAGGAAAGCCTCCAGAGCTTGGGGAGGGTGAAAACGCCCCCCCCACCATGGTGCAGGAGGCTGAGTAGGCCACACCCACCCAGCAACCAGGCAGAGAACTGGTTGCTAAAATTTTTGAATCCCACTCCTGATTCTATCCCTTTCTTAACGCAGCCTAGTATTTCATTAAGAAGGATCTTAATTTCTGGAGAAGTTGGCTATTCATATAACTGGATCCACAGGAATGGATCTCAACATTGTGGGGGTGCGGGGTAATGTGACTGGCTGGGTGTGGCCAACTTTTTTTCTTTTTTTTTAACTTTTAAAAGCATTTTTTCTAATGCTTTGAAAAGCCTCTGGCGATCAGGCAACTCAGCTGGGATCGTCAGAGACTTTTTAAGCATTTTTTTTACCATCTCTTTGGCCAAGAGGTTACAGAAAAAAATGCTTTGAAAAGCCTCTGAGGATCCCAGCTGAGCCGTGTGATCATCAGAGGTTTTTCTTTTTACTTTTAAAAGCATTTTTTCATTGGAAGAGGTTGTAGAAAAAATGCTTTTAAAAGTTAAAAAAAAACAACCTCTGATGATCGTGCGACTCAGCTGAGCATGGTGGGGGGTGCAGGGATTTTTGGTACTGATTTTCCGAACCACTCGCTGCCATCGCTACCGGATCGGGCGATCCAGTCTGAACCGGGAGCATTTCACCCCTCTTTTAGATGCTAGCCCTTGTCATGTAATTTGAATAACTGGGGGAACAAATTTCTTCACCCACACTGGGAAAACAGAAAACTCTTGCAGAGCTCCCATCAATACCCCTGCGAAGTGTTCAGTTTTATATTGGGAGGAGAACACGTCTGTTCTTTACCTCTCCTGAAGCTGGGATGGCAATGTAAGGTCATCTGGGACTTGTCAACGGTGCCAAAAGGAATTGTGTAACAGATTGCACCACAGATGTGTTTGTGGGTTGCTTATATATTTTTTTAAAAAAAGTTGTTTTAATAGATGCTGTGCCTAGGGCCAACAAATGCAAAGGGACGATCATATTTATTGTCAGAATTATTTCTGGAAGCATAGATTCTGTTCACGATTGGGGATGGTGGGAAAAGCAAAGTGTGAAGAATGGATTTGTGTGAATTTTTTTTTCTCTTTTTAAAGCAATTAAATGTGAAGCGATTTGAATTGTCCAAACTCTTTAAATAATTGTGATTTAAACTCTCCTGAAGTGTACGAGCAGGGGTGAAATCTAGCAGGTTTTGACAGGTTCTGGAGAACCGGTAGCGGAAATTTTGAGTAGTTCGGAGAACTGGCAAATACCACTTCTGGCTGGCTCCCACAGTGGGCTGGGAATGGAGATTTTGCAGTATCCTGCCATGCCCATCAAGCCACACCACACCCACCAAGCCACACCCACAGAACCGATAGTAAAAAAAATTGGATTTCACCACTGAGTACTAGTGATGATAATAGAATCAGGAACTTTGAACAGCTCACGTCACGGCTATTCTCAGACACTGATATAATGCAAATGACAACAATAATAAAAAAGACTTATTGACTAACAAAGCTATCACATCAGATTCTCCCAGCACTATTTCTGAAAATTGGCTCCTATCACCCATCTTGTGGATGACCTCGAGGGAGGGACATGGGTTGGGATGGGGTAGTACATTTTTCCAGACCCTCCTTGATCCCTTAACAGATAATTTAACAGATTAACAGAGTTAGAAGGGACCTTATAGGTCATCTAGTCCAACCTCCACTCAAGCAGGAGACCCTACACCATTTCTGACAAATGGCAGTCCAATCTTTTCTTGAAAGTCTCAAGTGATGAAGCTCCCACAACTTCCGAAGGCAACTTCTGTTCCATGGGTTGATTGTTCGCACTGTCAGAAGGTTCCTCCCTTTTTCTAGATTGAATCTCTCCTTGCTCAGTTTTCATCCATTATTCCTTGTCTGGCCTTCAGGTGCTTTGGAAAATAGCTTGACCCCCCTCCTCTCTGTGGTAGCCCCTCAAATATTGGAACACTGCTATCATGTCTCCCCTGGTCCTTCTCTTCACCAGATTATTGACTCATATCTAGTTGGTTGTCCACTAAGACTCCAAGATCCCTCTCCACAGTCACTGCTATTAAGCCTGGTTTCACCCAGTTTATATGTGTACCTTACTGGCCTTCAGTCCTATCAATCATGCTTCCTTGTGGCCCAACTAAGGCATTGTGGGTGGAAGATACTTAGTGCTTCTTCTTTCTCCGGGGCTGTTCCAATCAGTGTTATGATGGAGGGAGTGGTGAAGCCTGAGGCCCCTGCTCCATGGAGTACCTCAGGGATTTTCCCTGTTTCCCCACTCTGAAATGAACCCGCTGGGTGAGGTCATTCATTGGTACCTGGCTCAAAAGTAGTAACTGTGAAAAATGGCAAGGAAGCAATGGGCAACAGGGAGAAAGTAGAACTGCTTAATTCATTCTTTGCATCAGTCTTCATTCAAAAGGAGAAAAAAATAATAATAGCCCAACCTACCAAAAGCAGAACCATAAAAGACAGACCAGGTATATTAACAATACAAGAACCATTATTCTTCTGCCCTTGTGTTGATTTGCACACAGTTTGGATGGCTGGGTGGGCTTTGTAATATCTTGCCAGGTTCAGGACTGTTGTGTATTAAGTTCCAAGGAGCTGCTGGTTGTTTAGAGAAAATGAAAGTCGTCAACGTACAAGACTTGCAACCTGGATGAATAATCTCAGGTTATAACAGAATAACAGAGTTGGAAGGGACCTTGGAGGTCTTCTGGTCCAACCCCCTGTTTAGGCAGGAAACCCTACACCACTTCAGACAAAAGGTTATCCAACATCTTCTTAAAAACTTCCAATGTTGGAGCATTCACAACTTCTGGAGGCAAGTTCTTCCACTGATTAATTGTTCTCACTGTCAGGAAATTTCTCCTTAGTTCTAGGTTGCTTTTCTCCTTGACTAGTTTCCACCCATTGCTTCTTGTCTTACCCTCAGGTGCTTTGGAGAATATCTTGACCCCCTCTTCTTTGTGACAACTCCTGAGATATTGGATAACTGCTATCATGTCTCCCCTAGTCCTTCTTTTCATTAAACTAGACATACCAATTCCAGCAACTGTTCTTCGTATATTTTAGCCTCCAGTCCCCTAATCATCTTTGTTGCTCTTCTCTGCACTCTTTCTAGAGTCTCAACTTATATCTGTGAGTCCATTGATGTGCAGTTTCCTGCTTAGCTGTACAAAACCTTCTTTTTTCTTCTCTTATTCTGAAGGTTATGACCTTGAAGTCTAAGTAAGCTTTCTGGAGTTCGATGGGACTTATTGAAAAGTAAAGGAAGGGTTGCTCCTCATTTTCATTCCATGGTGGGACTCAGCCAGTTCAGGCCGGTTCGGGTGAATTGGTGAATTGGTAGTTAAATTGCTGGCTCTCTCTGCCCTACCCTGCTCCTTCTAGGAGTCCCTACGAGTCCAATTTTGGCTCCCAGGTAAGTGCAGGGAGGCCTCCTAGGCCCAAAATGGGGTGCGTACGGGGGAGCATGACCCTCTGTGGCCTGTTTTCATTCCCAGAAGGCTTCAGGGAGGCCTCCTAGGCCCAGAATGGGTCATGGGAGTGCGAACCCCCCTGGCCCATTTTTGCTCCCATGGGGGTGCAGGAGGCCAAGTGCTGCCTGTCGCATCCCCTGGCCATGCCCACCATGGCCACGCCCACCATGGCCACGCCCACCCAGCCAGTCATTAGGGCAGAGAACCAGTTGTTAAATTATTTTAATCCCACCACTGTTTTCATTCATTTCCTGCCCTAATAAGCATGGCCAAACTCAATTTGAAGAGGCAAGAAACAAAACTTGGCCGGATGAAGTTTGTTATGTGATCGTTTTCTGTTTCCTTTGTGGGTTTTGGAACTAGATGGAAGAAACAAGCAGACAAAAGCACAGATACGGGCAATCTGCAGGGGGTTTATAATGGGAGACCAACTGCTGTGTACATAAATAATATTCCAACCTTTTGCAGATGAAAGTAAAAAATGCAAAAGGTTCCTGCCTGTGTGAATGGTTTCATGTGCATATAGTTGCAAAGTCAGAGATGCTCTTTTCAACAGATTTTTCTAAATATGCAGGTAGATTTTCTGACCCTGACAGCAATCAACCTGTGGAACAGAAGTTGCCTTCAGAAGTTGTGGGAGCTTCATGACTGGAAGCTTTCAAGAAGAGACTGGAACTGCCATCTGTCAGAAATGGTGTAGGGTCTAAAGGGTATAACTCCCAACTTGCTAAGTGAGACAAGTGAGTTTTGCCCTATTTTCTAAACTTTCTTTTCACAATCCCTTCCAGTTCTGCTATTTTGTTCCTTTTTGTATCTTGGATCTTACAGGCAATTTACATCACTGTCAAATTGCTTGAGGTTCAGGTTGTAAAGTCATTGCCAGGGGTGGTAGTCACCTTCGCTACCAGTTCGCAAATGTGAGCATGCACACTTGCTCAGGGACTTCTGAGCATGCTCACAGTATCAAAAATGTGGATAAATGGGATGTGATTACATCCAGGCGAGTGGGAGGAGTCACCGCAGCCGCTGCTACCAGTTTGCCCAAACCGGATAGAACCTGCTGAATACCACCACTGGTCATCACTTATATTTCAGCCGTTTGTCTAAAGTGGTATAAGCCTTTTTGCTTGAATAGGGGAGTGGACTAAAAGACCTCCCTTCCAAGGAGATAGTCCCATTCCATCTGAGAGAGACATGGCGAAAAAAAAGAAAGAAGTTGCAAACACATGTGAGAGATTGTGTATCCACTGCAGAAGAATATTACATCGGTTGGGCAGACCTCAGGCTAATCACTCCAAAAGAAGACACTTGAAGGGGAAGAGGATAGCTGATGTTGTCCTTTTGTTCCTCTCCAAAGAAATCTTCCCCATATAATTACTTTCAACTACCACAGAACAGAGAAGGAAAGAGGGACCATTCTACACATGAAAAATAAGAAAAGAAAAATGGTGTCGTTGTAATGATAGAGAATACTTGTTTCTCAGGCTTGAAACAAGAGATCCTTGGAGGTCTCTGAGCTTGGTTGTTGTTTTTTTCTTGAAGGCATTGCATTACCCAAATTAGGTAACACCCTTGTTGGAAAAAATGTCCATCTGGGTTCAGTTCCAAGTGGGAAGAAAGACATTGGAAACACGGAGCTTCCTGTTCCTATGCAAGAAATGTATCCTTTTGGTTGTCAGGCTCCCAGAGGGCTATGCGGGGGTCCAGCTAATCTTGTAGTCTGTCTGTGTCCCAGGCTTGGTTGAATCTTGCTGGGTGATGATGTAATGAAGAGGCTTGTGTTTTGAAAGTGTGTTGGGTAATTCCTATTATGGCTTAATGGCTTTGTCCTGGTTTGAATCTTGAGTGAGAGCTAATCCTATTACCCTGGAGCTGAAGGCCTTTTGTCTTGTAGATAAGATGGCCCAGTCTTTCTGGGGCTATTTACAAAGGTGGGGGCTGTTTTCCAAGAGTATGTTTCTCCTTTTCTCATCTAGAGAAATATAATATTCTGCATTTTTAATATTTCCTACAATATTTCATTTTTCTAGGAAAGGAGTGGGTGGGCGCTAACTTTCTTCACCATCAATAGAACTGCTGATGTCTTCAAGAAACAACCAAGCTCAGAGAGCACCAAGGTTGCAAGGTTTTGATTCCTTTGAGGTAGCCTTTCTGCAACCCGGTGGTCGCTTATGGCATTTCAGGTTCCGGAAATTGGAGAAGTTGTAAGCCACTTCTGGAAGTCTTCAGGTCAGGGAAAGATGCTTTGCATTTAAATATCCAGACTAAAGATGTATAGAAGAGGACAACTAATTACTAGCAATCATGGTGTACCGGTCATATAAAAAACAAAAGGAGTAAGATCTAGACATCAAGGAACACATTGCCTCTTTGGAGACTAGATTCTATAATTTTGGTATTCAAGGATTTATTCAGAACATCTTACATTAGAACAGGAGTGTCAAACTCAAGGCCCATGAGCAAGCTGAAACAGGATCTAAGGAGGCTAAGTGTGGCCCCCTCGCTCCGTTTCCAATGGTAGAGGGCTTGTTGTGGTCTGCCAGCAGCCTGCCGACCTGGCAGCGGAGTCAGACAGTGAGGAGGCTGGGAAGGACAATGGGCCCGTCCTGGAGTCAGGGGAAGGCCCAGACGAGGGCTTTGCGTCGGAGGCAGAAATGGAGCCGGGGCCATCTGGAAGTGATGCATGGATTCTGGAGCCTCCAGAAGAGGATAGCAGACAGGCAGAGGAACAGTTCCTAGTGCACACATACGAAGAGCTTCCAGAAGGCAGGAGCAGCTAAAGCAAAAAGGACCACTTGGGAGTAAGGCCAGGAGATGATTGGCCCCTCCCAGAAGGTTTAAAAGAGCAGCAATGGCTCTTGGGATCTTGTAGGAAAACAATGTTGCTACATTTGTTTCTTGGCAGCTCTTGCTTCTGAACTTCGTGGGGTTTTGCCAAGAAAAGCTTTTGCAGGGTGCCAAAGAAGACAAAGGTTGGTGATAAGGCCGAAGGACTGTTTATGAAGAATTTGTTTTGGACTTAATTTGGACTAAGCTAAGAATGAAGTAATTATAAACTGTTCTAATAAAATATGTTTATTTGGGACTGATTGTGTCTGGTAATAACTACTTGGGCCTAGGTCACAATAGGGCCGCAGGAGGCCATCCAGGCTGAAAACAGGGCATGGCAGGCCTGCACGTGCCCCCCCCCCCACCTCCGAGCTCCATTTTCACCAGCAGAGGGCTAGCAAAACAAACTAAAAACAAAAGGAGAAATGTTTTCCCTTTTGCATTTGAGCATGTAAGAGGCGACAGGAAAGGAGAAAGGGCAAGAGGAAAGACAGAGAAAAAGAAGGGAAGATGGGAAGAGAGCAAGGAAGGGAAAATAAGGAAAGAGGGGAAGGAAGAAGAAAGGAGAATGAAGAGGGAAAGAAAAAGAGAAGGGAGGGAGGGAGGGAGGGAGGAAGGAAGGAAGGAAGGAAGGAGATAATAATGAGAGTGAGAGAAGGTCTCAGGGAAGTCCTGCCTCAGCACTTGGCCACCATAGATGCCCCCAACATCAGTCCCGTGTCACGCCCATGCCTGGCCATGCTCATGCCTGGCCATACACACCATGGCCAAACACTTCTGGCCAAACCTCCCCCCTGGCCCTCCGAGGTCAAACACAAGCCTGATGCTGCCCTCAGTGAAGTCAAGTTTGACACCCTGCTTTAGAATATCTTTCCCTCTAAGGTCCAACCCTTATCCTTTTGCAAGAGCCTGAAGAACTGGCTCTGCCAGTTGGTCTGGGGTCCACATGTGGGAATTCTACACTTGAAGTGGCTGATGGATTAATGGCAGACTCCATCTCCCCCCTCCCTTTTCTCCCTGCTCTCCATCATTTTAGTTATCATATTGATACGTTTACCTTCACTCTGTTTCTTTGCCGTTATTTATTTTAAGGTACTGTTACTTTGCTTCTGTTTACGTTCCTTTCGTTTCTTCCTTTTTATTATCGCAAGCCACCTAGAGTAGAGTAGAGTAGGAGATAGGCAGCGAAGAAATTTAACAAATCAATCCATCATGGATAAAATTTATTTCATGCATTCATAAAAGG
Organism: Masticophis lateralis; assembly: GCA_030761175.1. Classification (NCBI taxonomy): domain Eukaryota; kingdom Metazoa; phylum Chordata; class Lepidosauria; order Squamata; family Colubridae; genus Masticophis; species Masticophis lateralis. The sequence goes on from JAUDYJ010000003.1 coordinate 10,664,572, forward strand.
ACATGGGAGAGGTATTTAAATATTAAATCAAATGCCTTGTCAGTGCAGGGATTTACAATTAATGCATCACACCTAGCCTTCATCTAAACCTATCACAATTCATGGGGTGAGCTTCAAAACTTTTAGCAAGGGGTACTCTGCTCGGTTGCTGGGTGGGCGTGGCCATGGTGGGTGTGTCCTAGACGGCCTCTTGCATCATGGCGAGGGGAGCTTTTTGCCCTCCCTGGGCTCCGGAGGCTTTCGTCGCACCTCCAGGAGGCAAAAACGGCCTCCGCAGGCTCTGGAGGCCCTCTGGACCCATTTCCAGCCTCCCGAACTTCCGGTAGACTCGTTTTTCTCCCTTCCCAAGCCTCTGCGTGTGCCCTGCACTTACCTGCATCCAAAACGGGCTGCGTCGGGACTCCTGGGAGGGGCAAGGTGGGGTGGGTGGGGCCAGCCAGGAGAGGGATTTGGGGGTTCTCCAAACTGCACAGAATCTTAGCTAGAGGTTCTCCCAAACCCCTGCAAACCCCCAGCAACCCACTCCTAATCCAACTACTCTGTACAACAGTTCCACTATCAGACTGCTCTTGAATTATTTTGGGTAACCTTAATTAGAATTTGCCTTGCCTGTATTTTTCTTTTTTTCTTTTTACCTATTTCTCAAACTGTTTACAGAAAACAGACAATGAACCCCTGACCAACTTATTCTCTCTGTTCTCTTGCATGCCCGGCAGAATGACGATCGCTTTAAATAAAAAACGAAAGTGAAAAGCACCGGTTGACTTCTTATGTCGGTACATCCTGCTGAGCTGTTATTTCAATTGCTCCAAGAAGGCTGATAAACACACAATCAATGTATTTGGGAGACCGCCATTGTTCACACACTGAATGCAACACTTCAAGTGACAAAAGAGAGATTCACCTCTCTGGATTCACTGCTGAGTTACAGGTAGAAGGAGAAATCTGTGAGCTACCTTGCTGATGTCTCTCACATTGTCAAAAATTAGATTAGGATTTCATCAGGACACGTGTGGGACGTTAGCACCCACTCCTCTCCTAGGAAAATGAGATATTTTAGGAAATATTAAAAGGGCAGAATATTTCCCCTAAAAGGGAGGCAGAAACTCAGCCTCCCCACCCCCCAAGTCTATTCTACATAACAAAGATCTAATTCTTCAGGCAGAGCCATAGTAGGAATTGCCCAAAGCCCTTTCATTACATCATCACCCAGTAAGAGTCAACCAAAGCCTGGGACGCAAAAGGCAACCTACAAAGGTGCCCCTGCATGACCCCATGGGAGTCTGACAACCAATCAGAATCCAAGCTCAAATTCAAAAGCCCAGAGAGCAGTGGTGAAATCTAAAATTTGTTACTACTGTTTCTGTGGGTGTGGCTTGGTGGTGGTGGGGGTAATGTGACTGGATGGGCGTGGCCAATTTTTTTTTTTTTACTTTTAAAACCATTTTTTTCTACAACCTCTGAAGAGGTTGTAAAAAAAAATGCTTTTAAAAGCTTTTGACGATTCCAGCTGAACCACACGATCATCAGAGGCTTTTTTAAAAAAAACTTTTAAAAGCATTTTTTGGCCGAAGAGGTTGTAGAAAAAATGCTTTTAAAAGTAAAAAAAAAAGCCTCTGATGACTGTGCGGGTCAGCTGGAGATGGGGGGGGGGCGCAGGGATTTTTGCTACCGGTTCCCTGAACCACTCGCCTCTATTGCTACCGGATCAGGCGATCCGGTCTAAACTGGGAACATTTCACCCCTGCCAGAGAGGGTATAAAACTCAGGCACTCTCAGCATCGCTGCCCTTTTTCTTCTACAGCAAACATCATCAAGGCATTTTTTTATTATTATTATTTTTTAATTAGATTTATATGCCGCCCTTCTCTGGAGACTCAGGGTGGCTTACAATGTGTTAAGCAATAGCCTTCATACTTTTGTATATTTATACAAAGACAGTTTATTGCCTCCACAAACTGGGTCCTCAATTTACCTACCTTAGAAAGGATGGAAGGCTGAGTCAACCTTGAGCCTGGGGAGATTCGAACTTACAGTAATTGCAGACAGCTGAATGTTAATAACAGGCTTTTAGTCTGTTGAGCTATCCAGGCTCTTGCTAAGGCATGTGATCCTGTCCACCATTAAAACCATGTTTCCAGTGTCTTTCTTCCCACTTGGACCTGAACCCTGATGAACATTTCATCCAACACAGGAATACTGTTAGATCGGGCGATGGAAGAGACAGGACAACAGCTCTTTATTGTAGAATGGTGCAACCCAGCAGCCAGCTCGTCTTGCCCTTTTATAGGGAGCTGTCAGACGGGTCGGCCAATGGGGTTTGAGTGTTTTCCCACCGGATTGGCGGACCAGAGTGAAGCCTATGCTCACTCTAATTCAATATGCAACAAATGCATTCTTCTTTTGCTTACCTTTTTCTGTATAAACCACAGAGAAGTCTATGGAGATTCTCAACCATCCAGGTTACGGTTGTCCTAAAGGTATTTTTCCAAAAAGCAATTGGTCTTTCTTTTCTTTTTTTTCCTTGAAAACATTTCACTTCTCATCCAAGAAGCAAACTGAAGAAGCTTCTTGGATGAGAAGCGAAACGTTTTCAAGGAAGAAACCAAGAAAATCCAGTTGCCCTTTGGGACAAACAAAAGAGAACCATTATGGATGGAAGAAGCCTATTACAAGATTCCAAACAGGGGAAAAAAATTAAAAGATTCTCTTTTACTTAGATCTTCTACTTAGCAAACTGGGAAAATATTTCTGATTGGCAGAGCTTAATCTGTAAAACACCAGGACCAAGAGAGCATCCTCAGTTGGGATAATTGAAGGGTTTGCAAATAGGACCAGAGGTAGTATTCAGCCGTTTCGGATCAGTTCTGGCGAACCGGTAGCTCCGATGATTAGTTGGCCCCACCACCCATCCCCACTCTATCCTGTCCTTTATTTCCTGCTTTGTAGCTCATCTCAATCACACGGTATGGCTGATTTCCCCCCTCCCTCGCTGTTCTACTTACAGCTACTGACTTGGAAGGTAAGCAGCTGAGCTTCTAAATGCTCCATTTTCAGCACTGCATGCAATGCCTTAGGTGTATGTGTGCTGGAAGCGTGCGCTCACCGAACCGGTTGTTAAACCAGCAGCATCCCACCACTGAATAGGACAGAAATGCCATTTATCGGCAGGAAAAGAACTGGTTTATGGTACAATACCTTTATATCGCCTCCAGAACACTCCATCAATAGAGCAGTACCATTGTTCAATTTCTACTAGGAATACATCATGGTGGAGAACTTTTCTAGATATGTCCCAAAGGGGCTTTTTTAAAAGAGGCAACTGGACTTTCTGGTTTTTCTATGAAGATGTTTGACTTCTCATCCAAGAAGCTTCTTCAGCTCTTCAAAGAAAAACCAGAAAATCCAGTTGCCTCTTTAAAAAGCACCTCTGGGACATTTCAGATATGACTTTCCGGATATATTTAAATTAAAGGTTCCCCTTGCACATATGTGCTAGTCGTTCCCGACTCTAGGGGGCGGTGCTGATCTCCATGTCAAAGCCAAAGAGCCAGCGTCTCCTTGGTCATGTGGCCGGCATGACTCAACACCAAAGGCACACAGAATGCTGTTAACTTCCCACCAAAGGTGGTCTCTATTTTTCTACTTGCATTTTATAATATATAAGCTCACCCCGTTATGCAGCACTAGGGATTCGAACCGCTGAACTGCCGACCTTTCAATCGACAAACTCAGCGTCTTAGCCGCTGAGCCACCGCATCCCAGATATTATTGAAGTACAATTCTCAGCTAGCATTGCCAATGATGGAGACATCTTGGAAGGTCTGGTCCAGCAGCGTTTGGAGAAACACAGGCTGTGAATTCCTCTAGCAGGATTTAAAATGAAGTGTATCATGGGTAGGTTGATTGGCAGGAAGCATAGAGATGTTACATTTATGTTATTCCTGCAGAGCTCAAGATGGGGGTCTCTTAATTACACACGTGTACAGCACGGGGGGGATCCTACCGATTTAACGGCTGGTTCGCTGAGCACATGCTTTGCGCTGTGTGCTGAGCGCACAGGCACAGTTTGCAGAAAATTGAACTTTCGCATTGCTGAGAGCAAGGACAACAGCTGAGGAGTGACAATCCACTCTGCCGCCCCAATCAGCTGGGCTTTGGAAGCAGAAATATAGGTGAGTATAACGCAGAGGTTCTCAAAGAATGAGAAAATCGGTTCTCTCACAGCTGAAAGTCAGAGCTAACGGTTTGCGCGATCCAGTCCTAACCAGTAGAAACCCACCACTGGTGTACAGGTAGTCCTTGACTTACAACAGCTCATTTAGTGACCATTTGATGTTACATTGCCACTGAAAAAAAGTGAGTTGTGACTGTTTTCACACCTACTTCCCAATGGTCAGATGATCAAAATTTAGATGCTTGACAACACACTCATATTTATGACCGTTGCAATGTCCCGGGGTCATGTCATCTACTTTTTTGCGACCTTCTCACAAGCTAGGTCAATGGGGAAGCCAGATTCACTTAACAACCAACCTACTAACATAGGAATTGCAGGGATTCCCTTAACAACGGTGGCTGCCAGTAAGAACAATCAACCAATGGAACAGAAGTTGCCTTCAGAAGTTGTGGGAGCTTCATCACTGGAAGCTTTCAAGAAGAGACTGGACTGCCATCTGTCAGAAATGGTGTAGGGTCTCCTACTTGGGCCGGGGTTGGACTAGATGACCTAAAAGGTCCCTTCCAACTCTGTTCATCTGTAATCTGTAAAATAACATTCCATCTCATCTGATAAAGCTTATGAGATGATGGCCCCTTTCCCTATAATTCCAGCTTCGTGCACATTCAGATGCTTTTTCTCCTGAATTAATGTGGGGTTCTTTGCATCAGTGAAAAGACAATATCCATTCATGTATATGTGTCTTTTCTGTTGCTTCTCTAAAGAGGCCAATAAAGTGTTGTGAACAGATAGATGCATGAAGAACACACAGACATACACACAAAAACCATTATATACCTGATTTATTTCCCTTTTGAAGGTCATCCTTACCTCTGGCATATTCTAACTTTTCATTCCCATAGACATTTTTCCCTTTCTTTTTGCCCCATGGAATAATAACAACAAAACACAGCATTTATACAACCGAACGTTTTCTCTCTGTGCTTCAAGGGTATGAACCAATCAATCCTCCCAGCATCCTTATGTATCAAGCAATTTTTATTAGGCGCAATTGGGGATAGACAAACACTGTCGAAAGACTGATGAGAACCTAAGGACATAATTACTTCCCAAGGGATGATTTTGTTTTTCAGCCCGTTTTCTGAATTCCAAGAAGACTAATGAAGCATCATCTGCAGAGACAATATTAGAGAAAACAACAACAACAATCAGGAACTCCCTCTTCCATGCATGCAAAAGGACAATCCATCCTGCGGTTTGAAAACTGTAATTCTGGGGCGTTTGAAATGATCTTTGCAGTGCTGCAATCCTACCGATCTATCCACCACCCTACCCGCCCCCATAAAACTGTGTCTTTCCATGCTTGGGAGAGGCAAAGACACTTTTTGAAACCTCACCAGCAATTTGTCTTCAAAAACTAATGCCTGAGGGGTTGTGATGTCATAAGAAATTCCTGCTATGTTGCTAAGGAGTTAATCTGCCAGCCTAAAATGCTAAGGGGGAAAAAAACAGCCAGAAAAAAAATTCACAGGCATATATTTTGTGGCATTGGGCCACTGCTTTTCAAACTTGGCAATTGTAAGATGTGTTAGAAATTCTGTTTATATATAGCATCTCAGAGCAAACAAAGTCACTCTTTGTTATCACCATCTGCTTTACTGCTCAACTGTTTTAACTGTAACCATGTGCTTTACTGCTCAACTGTTTTAACTGTAACAAGATTTCAGAAACTCTACTTAGAACAAAAGAGCATAGAGAATATACCATAGACCAGTAGTGGCAAACCTTTTACTCATTGAATGCTGAACAGGTCTATGCTTCATGTGCTTTGTGCGTGCATGTGCCATCCGTCCTCCCCTATGTACTGCATGCGCAACTGCACCATCTGAGCATGTGCACAGCTTTTGTGTGTGCGCCCCACTGTGCGCTTTGTGTGCAATCACACCATCTGCACATGCACATGGTTTTTGTGCGCCAATGCTGTCTGCGCATCATGTGCTGTGCACCAGTACTCTTGTGTGCATGTGCAAAAGTGCGTGCATGAGCAGGAGAGCTCGGAAGGCCAGCTGGGTCCTCTGAAGTGCACACATGTGCACTGGAGGCCCGAACATGAGCTGGGGCATGCGCGCATGCACAGCTGCAGGTGAGTTGGGCGACAGCTAGCGTGCCTGGAAAAATGGCTCTGCGCGCCACTTCCGGCAAACATACCATAGGTTCGCCATTTCAGCCATAGACCCAAACTTGTAAACACTGCCATCTACTGGCTGAACATTACTGTGGTTGTTGCATAAAAATACATTCCAGCAATGAATTCCAACAAGATGTCTGAATGACAATTCCCAGAATTATCTAACCAGCTAGCTAAGAAATTCTGAGAGCTGACATTCACACAACACAAAGTCACCAGGTTTGAAAAAAGATTCAGTAGGCAAACTCACAATTGTTGATTATCAAATGAAGTCTCCTTGATGTTGCCACTTTGGGTTGCTTTTTAACTTAATGTGCTCTCTAGTGTCTCAACTTTCAGTGAGTTGATCACTGTTTGGTCCACTGTTCCTTCTTTTGATCTCAACTTTCAATTCATGAATACAGGTAGCCCTCAACTTACAACAGTTTGTTTAGTGACCGAAGTTATAACGGTATTGAAAAAAGTGACTTATGGTTGTGTTTCACACTTCTGACCAGTGCAGCATCCCCATGAAAATGTGATTAAAACTCAGATGCTTGGGAACTGACTCATATTTATGACAATTGCAGTGTCCTGGGGTCTTGTGATTCCCTTTTGCAACGTTCTGATAAGCAAAGTCCATGGGGAAGCCAGTTTCACTTAACAACCATGTTACTAACTCAACAGCCTCAGTGATTCACTTAACAATGGGGGCAAGGAAGGTAGTATAAAATGGGGCAAAAATCATTTAACAAATGTTTCACTTAGCAACAGAAATTTTGGACTCCATTGTGGTCTTAAGTTGAGGACTACCCGTATGCAGGAAATGAGCCTTTAGCAACCAAAATGACAGTGTTTGGAGCTCCTTTTGGAGGTCAAGTGATTGAAGAATTACTTTATTTTTTTTAAAAAAAAGGACATCCCAATAACATTGGAAGAAGACCATTTTCTGCTGATGCCTGAGGTAATTTGCAAGGGAATGGATAATTCATCAGCCCTGATGGAGATGATGATAAAACCAAGGGGGAACTGCAAAGGCTTATGGGAAGTCTAAGATATATTGAAGAAATGCAATTTTTTCCTGGCACGCTGATATTTCTCACGGGCTCGCGTATATCACATATTGCAAACTGAATAAGTGGCAAAATTAGTTCAAATACTCTTTGCGCTTGGGCATACAGGTAGCCTTTACCTCACAAACATTCATTTAGCAACTGTTTCAAAGCTACACTGGCATTGAAAAATGTGATTTCTGACCAGTCCCCGCACTTATGACCATTACAGTGTCTAAACTTGAGCCCTTGGAAACCTTGGGCCAGTCACTTTCTCTCAGACCAACTTAAAATACAGGGTTGCTGTTGTGGGGGAAAATAGGAGGAGGAAGGGTGTCGAATATGTTCATTGCCTTGGTATGTTCGTAAAAAATAATAAAAGGGAGATATAAATAAATAAATATTTGTTGGAGGGATGGATGGGTGACGTAGACAGAGAGATGATTAAAGTAATGCATCCAGATGATACATATAAGAAAGGTCTGGATTATCTGGTTCGTCCCCCCCGAATGTTCTTTGATTTTTGAGGTAAAAGGTAAAGGTAAAGGTTCCCCTCGCACATATGTGCTAGTTGTTCCCAACTCTAGGGGGCGGCACTCATCTCCGTTTCTAAGCTGAAGAGCCGGCGCTTGTCTCTGTGGTCATGTGGCCGGCATGACTAAACGCCAAAGCCTCACGGAACACTGTTACCTTCCCACCAAAGGTGGTCGCTATTTTTCTACTTGCATATTTTGTATCTTTTCAAACTGCTAGGTTGGCAGAAGCTGGGACAAGTAACGGGAGCTCACCCCGTTACGCAGCATTAGAGATTTAAACTGCTGACTTTCCCGATTGACAAGCTCAGCGTCTTAGCCACTGAGCCACCGCATCCCCTTTGATTTTTAAAGCACATTAAAGCTGGTTCAGGACTTGGCAATATTTCCTCCCTGACAAAGAGAAGAATCTGAAGGTTACACAAAATGGAGGCTTTCCCGCTGGGTGGGAGGGAGCTTCTATTGTCTTAAGATCTCATCTTCTTATCTAGAAGTTGGGAACTGAAGGAGGTCCAGATGGAATTGAGGATGAAAGTTTTATTTATGCAAATTTGTGTGCTTTCCTGCTGAGCTTCAGACGGTAAGGAAAGTTGCCATGATTAAAAAAAAAAAGCTGTTCTCAATAGCTTTCATCCATAATGCATAGTCTTGTTAAGACTGGAAAACCTACCAAGTGGGGTGAAGAGGAAGACAGCTTCATGGTAGATTAGGTAGGTGGCAGGGGGCTGGATTTAATGTTTAAAGATGGCTTAAGAGCTGCAGCAAAAAGGGTGAGGATGAAGATTGGGCCAGGTGATGTAGCAAAGTTGGTCAGGTTGGACCAGGGGTGGGTTCTACTTACCTTTACTACCAGTTCACAATGGGAGTGCGCACTTCTGAGCACGCTCAGATCACCAAATGTGATGTCAGGGAGGGTGGGCGGAGCCTCCCGTCGTTTTTACTACCGATTCTCAAGAACCGGACAGAACCAAGAGAACCCAGTACTGGGTTGGACCACTTACCTGGGCAGTGTATAAGGCAGGGGTTGGCAACCTTAAACACTCAAAGAGCCACAAAGGTCATAACCGGAAGCCCCCATTCAATTCTGGAGCCAGTCGGAAGTCCAGTTTCCCCATCATAGTCTCTGCCTAGCGCCCTTTTTCATCTGCTGACCGGTTCCCCCACCATAGAGTGTCCTCCTAGCACGGCGTCCTTTTTCCTCTGCTGACCAGAAGTCTGGTGTTCCCACCATAGAGTCTCCTCCTAGCATGGCGTCCTGTTTCTTCTGCTGACCAGAAGTCCAGTTCCATGACGATAGAGTCTCCTCCTAGCACGGCATCCTTTTTCCTCTACCTGTCCTAACCAAAAGCCCTATCGATTGTGGAGCTGACCAGCAAACAGGGAGCCACAGCAGATGGATGAAAGAGCCACATGCGGCTCCAGAGCCGCAGGTGGCTGACCCCTAGTATAAGGGAAGAGCATGTGTGTATGTATCTAGGAGAAGAGTAGGCAGAACTGGGGGTGGAGTTAAACATGTCACTAGCTTAGAGTCCTTACCATGACCCAAATCCAGCCTCCTTGAATCCTCTTGACTTTTATCTATGCCAACTTAGCTGACCATTAGTTGACTAGATTCTGGTGCATAGGCTTGAATAAATCTTCTGTGCTGCATCTTAATGTACATTCCTGATCCTTTGTGCCTAACCGGAGCAGGTTTCCCAGTCTGGGGAAGCTTTTATATCTTTATTTATTGCAACACTTTACTGGCTGAATGATTCCTTGTTATAAGTAGTATTGTTATTATTTTTGAAACAGATTAAATCTCAACTAGAGCTTACACAGCCGTTTTTAATGCAGCTTCTATCTACCCACTGCAGGAAACTGTACAGAGGCATTAAAAAGGACTGATTGAGTATTTGTAGGCAGCCAGTTGAGTCCCCTGAAGCTGTCAATTATTTTTGCAAATTGCAGAAGGGAATTTGATGGTGTAGTTTTAGGAGGTTGCCAGAAATGGAGCCTTGAAGATTGTGCATGTTGTACCATCAATAGAATAGAATAGAATAGAATAGAATAGAATAGAATAGAATAGAATAGAATAGAATAGAATAGAATAGAATAGAATAGAATAGAATAGCTGTATTTGGCCAAGTGTTATTAGATATACAAGAAATGAGTCTCCAGTGCATAACCTCTCAGTGCACATGAAGTAGTACACAAAGTAGTAATAATAGCAATAGCACTTAGACTTATATTCCATTCCACAGTGTTTTACAGCCCTCTCTAAGTGGTTTGCAGAGTCTGACATATTGCCCCCAACAATCTGGATTGTCATTTTATCAACCTCAGAAGGATGGAAGGCTGAGGTAACCTTGAGCTGGTGAGAATCAAACTTTTGGCAGTCGGCAGAATTATCCTGCCATACTGCATTCTAATCACTGCATCACCACGCCTCTATCAAAGGATAATAATCATAATAATGATAGCAATAGAGAAGTTAGTGGAACAGATGAGAGGGATAAAAGTAATATAGGCCTACTCCATGGGTAAATTCCTTAGACATAACACAATGCTGTGGGAATTAGATGTTCTGCAGAGCGATGGCATGGGGGTGGGGGTGGGGACTGTTTTTGTGTCTTGTTGCTTTGGCATGCAATGCCCTATAGCAGCATCTTGAGGGGAGGAGTTGAAACAGTTTATGTCCAGGATGTGAGAGGGTCTGCAGATATTTTCTCAGCCCATATGCTTCATATAGTATACTATAGTGCAGTATATATAGATTAATAATGCTAAATAAAGTTGGCTTGGTTATTGTTACGCGCTGTTTTTCAATTGCTAACCTTGGTTCCTTGAGCTGTAAAATGTGACGTCTAGAGGGGTTACTTTGATTATGCTTTCTGATTTGAGGGTTAGATCCAGTGGTGGTGGGGGGCTGCTGTGTTGTGGTCCACTAGCTGCCTGCGGAGCTGGCAGCGGAGTTGGGCAGCGGTGAGGCTGAGGAAGAACATGGGCCAGTCCTGGAGGCCGGGGAAAGCCTGGATGAGGGCTCTGTGTCAGAGGTAGAGATGGGGCCAGGGCCATCGGGGAGTGAGGTGCGGACTCCGGAGCCTCCAGAGGCTGACAGCAGAGAGGCAGAGGAGCAGGAGGAGCCTGTTCCTAGTGCATGTATGAGAAGAGCTGCCAGAAGACAAGAGAAGCTAAAGCAAAGAGGACGACTCGGGAGTAGGGCCAAGAGATGATTGGCCCTTCCCATAAGGCTTAAAAGACCAGCAACGGCTCTTGGGCTCTTTGTCCTAAAACAACGTTGATAGACTTGTCTTGCTGCACTTATCTCTGGTTGGCGTCTTCTGCTTCTGAACTTTTGCCAAGAGAAGCCTTTGGCAGTTTGCCTAATTATACCAAGGTTGGTGATTAGACTGAAGAATTTGTGTTATGAAGAGTTTGTTTGATTTAGTTTGGACTACGCTAAGAATGAGTTAATTCTCAACGGTTCTAATAAAGTCTGTTTGCATCAATTACTACCTATTTGGGCCTGGGACACAACATGCTGCCAGTTCAGACCGGTTCAGACCGGCTCACAACTGGTAGTTGTGACCTGTGGGTCAGTCCGCCCACCCATTTGGGTGTTGTAGCTCCGTTGCCTGAGCCTGTGTCATCGTCAGGAGAGGACTCCGAGAGTGAAAGGGAGGAATTGGCAAGACCTCCCTCTCCAGGACCCTCCACTCTGGTAATGCCCCTGGAGGACACCGAAGGGCAAGATATAGGCCCAGAGCCAAGCACATCCCCGCAGCCACAGGTGGTCAGCGACGGGGGAGATAAGTGCTGGCTGGACCCTCGCCAGCGTCGCAGGGAGAAACGTGCCCAACAGAAGAAAAGGCGTGCCCGTGATTAGCTGACTCACTGGACCACACCCCACAGGCTATAAAAGAGAGTGAGTTCAGCCTTCAACTTTGTGATGAACAAAAACAAATATTCCTGCATCTCAGCTTTGGCTATTATTTCTGGACAATTGTGGTGTGTATTTTCTGCTAAGTTGATAAAGGTCTTGGCAAGCAGCTGCTGGGATTGCTGCCAAGCATCTTATCAGACTACTTGGTTGCCTGCCAGCTTATTTAAACCCCGACTGTCTGAGTGTGTGTTTGCGTGGGATCGGGGACACAACATCGGGCGCAATCTCATCCTACATGTTTTTGATGCCGCACGCATGTATGGGAGGCGTGCGTGAGCAAATTTCCATGTTTTGTGACGCCGCACACATGCATGGGGGGCACATGTGCACATTTCCAGTTGGTGAGCGAACCGGTTGTAACAGTATGTGATGCCCACTTCTGGTTACATCTGTCCTCTTAAATCTCCCTGATTCTGCTTTATTTATTTATTTATTTTTAATCTACATTTATTGCTGTACACAGTTGCCCCGGGGCTTACAATATGTTCATATCTTGACCAAAGAATATACACATGTTTGTATGCCGTTCTCTCAAATAAAAAAAGCTCGTTGCAAGTCATTTCCGCAGCCAAAACCCATTGCTTGCAAAACTTGAGAAATGTTCAATTCAGAGGATAATTTGAAGCGGCCAACACATTCATCCCGAATGCATGAAAGAAACCAGTTTCTCTTTTAAATGGAAAAGAGATGAACATTTTTGGCAACACATGTTCCCCATAGTCATTTCTTCAAAGGTGTTTCTTTGGAAAGAGAAGATGGATAGAATTCTTTGAAAGAAAAGGTGGGGGGGGGAGCAGAACTGGGGAAAAAGAGATGAAAGAAAGGGAATAATTCCTGAACAGATCGGTGTCCATTAAAGGAATGTGAAATCTTTAGAAATGTGAAGTATAAATAAATAAATAAACGTGCCGAGAAAATAGGACACTAAGTAGTTGGAACCTGAGTGCAAAGGAATTTAATACAGTATTCAACTGGAAACTATAAACAACATTGTTTCCAGGACACAATATGGATTTTGGCTGGGCTCCACCTTACCAACTGATTCTTTTTTTTTTTTCATCTCCTCCAATTGAGTTCCTGTTGAATACGCATGGTTCATTTGATATCGAAACGGTGGCGAGCAACGATTAATCTCCCACGGTCTCAGACACCTGCAAAGTGCCACCTGCAGAAATAAAATAAATAAAGTACGCAGCGCACAGAGCAGCTAAACAGTGCGAGAAAATAGTTGATCTGATGTAAGAGTATTGATTTCCCTACACGTTTACACTGGGGAGCTGGTACCTGAACACAACTGAGAATCATCGCCTTTAAGGCTGGAAAAAATTAAGATGGAGACAGGCACGGATTTTCCGTCACTCCATGTCCGTAGGTCTCTTTCTCCCTTCTTTCTCTTCCGCCAAAAAAGAAAGAAGAAAGAAGAGTTTCTTTGCATTTCTTGAAATTCTGTCCGTTGAAAGAACACAAAGACACAAAAAAGGCCAGGTTTCCCAGAAGAGATTCAGAAGCAAAGCTTAACGTCACCAGGACCAGAGGTGAGTTTCAGCAGGTTCTGACCAGTTCTGGAGAACCGGTAGCGGAAATTTTGAGTAGTTCGGAGAACCGGTAGTAAAAATTCTGACTGGCCCCGCCTCCATCTATTCTCTGCCTCCCAAGTCCAGCTGATTGGGAGGAAATGGGGATTTTGCAGTAACCTTCCCCTGGAGTGGGATGGGAATGGAGATTTTACAGTATCCTTCCCCTGCCACGCCCACCAAGCCACACCCACAGAACTGGTAGTAAAAAAAATTTAAAACCCACCAGTGACATCCATCCATTCTGTTTTTTGAAACAAGGACAAGGAGACTAAAACACGGCTCTAGAATCAGAAGTTTATCTTGTGGACTTTGAAAGTCTAGATTCTGGTGTGATTTGTCCACCTTTCCAGAAAAGGAAGAAGATAAGACTTGGCAAAGCCATGTAAGATCCCTCTTTCTTTGTTCCAGCTCTTGGTTAACCTCACTATGACCCTGAACACCTGTGCCAGTAAGGTATAAAGGAACATTGTCCCACTCATCATTGTATAAGCTAAGCCTTCTGACTTTTTACCTTTTAGTATCTTTGAATTTCAAACTCCATTCAAGACCTGCTGTGAGAAAAAGGCTGTGATTGATGAAGTCTGGATAGCTGAAGAGCCTGGATAGCTCAGCAGACTAAAAGCATTGTGATTAACACCAGCTGTCTGCAATTACTCTACGTTCGAATCTCACCAGGCTCAAGGTGGACTCAGCCTTCCATCCTTTCTAAGGTAGGTAAATTGAGGACCCAGTTTGTGGGGGCAATAAGCTGACTTTGTATAAAATATACAAAAGTATGAAGGCTATTGCTTAACGCATTGTAAGCCACCCTGAGTCTCTGGAGAAGGGCAGCATATAAATCAAATTTAAAAAAAAAAACAACTTCCTGATCAGCCTCATGGTGCTCGGCCTTCCACTTCCTTTCAGTCAGTTGATGTGTTACAATTATTTAATAACCATTTTTCAGATTAACAATCTTCTCCAAGCCTGCGTATGAGGAACCTTACAAGCAATTTATATTCTTGGTGATTGTGTGTCAGATGCAAGGAATCCGGTCCATATGCTAAGTTGCATTTCAGAAGATTTATTGCTGAAACCAGTTAACTAAAGTTCAATACTAAATGGGTGACAGATAAGGATCAACAGAATTTAAGAGGCTGTTTGTGGAAACGTACTAACTCTAAACTTATGACACACTTAACTTCGTCCCACAGTTCTGCTTACTCTTCTACACTTTGCTGGAGATGTCCAGGTTCATTTTCTTGGGGTTTTTCCCCCCCTAGCATGCTGCTGTTTTTTCAGCTTCTTGGTCTTTCCGTAGCCCTAGAACAGTGATGACAAAAAGGGACTGCGTGTCTGGGTCGCAACCCGGAAGAGGAGTTGCCCAGGGCACATGCACACGCCCGAACATGAACTTCCGGTTTCAGCCAGCTAGTCTTCCGGGTTTCTGGTGTGAATGCGCGCATGTGACGATCAGCTGACAAACACACATGCTCACCAGTAGTGGGTTCCACTTACCTTTGCTACTGGTTCGGAACTGTGAGCGTACATGCGTGCTCGCTTTGCTCATGTGTTGCGCTTCTGCGCATGCGCAGAGCGTCCATGATGACTTCTGGGCCAGTGGGCGGAGCCTCTCGCTGCCGCCACTACTGGTTCGCCTGAACTGATGCTCATGCAGGAAAACGGAAGACCAGCTCTTCCAGTTTCCAGCACTGCTGCATGCAAAAAGGCCAACTGATCATTGCGTGTGAATGCGAACCAGAAACTGGAAAAGGAACAGGCGACACTGCGTGTGCCAGGAGACATGGCTCTGCATGCCACTTCGGGGATGCGTACCATAGGTTCACTATCATGGTCCTAGGATTTGCTGGTGGTCTTCTTTCCAAATTCTAATCTCATCTTTCTTCCTTAATTTTTTTAAATCAGTCAAAGCCAGCCCCCCCAAAATATAAATATCACTCTCGACTCCTGGTGATTTCATGGACACATCCCTGTAGCAACAGCTTAGACATGCAGGGCCGGATTTAGATGAAAAGAGGCCCTAGGCTATTCCACTTATGAGGCCCTTTCACCTCCCATTTTTTTCGGTTCAGTGTTTTAGTGTTCACTGTTTTTAGAATAGTGTAATTTTAATTTTGCTAACAATTTGAATGTAGGCCCCTCTTGATCTTGAGGCCCTAGGCTGAAGCCTAGTTAGCCTATAGGAAAATCCGGCCCTGTAGACATGATCTGCTAATGTCTTCTTCCAGGAAGTTTCTAAATTTCTTAACCTAGTGTTCTCCAACTTCATTTAAGTATGCAAACCAGATCTGAATCTGCTTAGCTTTTTCTGCCTTCCCTTTCTCCTTTTGCTTTCCATCTTTCCCAACATCAGGGTCTTTTCCAAGGAGACCTCTGTTCTCATATGGTCACCAAAGGATTTCAGCTTCAGCTTCAGCATCTGTCCTTCAAAAGGACAGTCAGGGTTGGTTTCCTTTAGAATTGACTGATTGGATCTCCTTGTAATCTCAGGGACTTCAGGAGTCTTCTCCAACATCCTAAACCTACCTACAAGGAATGTTAGAAGAATAAAACAGAAATAAGAAAATGTTTGTCAGCTGTTCCACTGTTCCTGAAATGCCTTTGTTACATTTCTCTTTTTGAAGTTTCATTCTCCAAAAACCAGGAAAGACACACAGAATTGCTTCTAAGGCAAGTCCTTCATTATTCCTCCCCTGTAGACCAAAATCTTGACAAATAAAAGTACTGCTTGCATCACTAATGAAATACTCTGAGAACTTTTAGGGAGAAGCTGACATGACGACCATCTCTTTTCCCAACAAAGTTATCTAAACTTCATTGTCTCTTGTTCCTCTGAAATGCACCTCTCCCATCTGGAAATCCAGACTATATTCCACTACATCCACCATCTAAAAGCGCTTTGAATTTTGTACCCTACAAATCAAGTGGGTTGCTTATGCTCCGCCTATGTGCATCCCACAGAATTAGAATTATCCTGTGTCGGTATGACTACTGTGAAGGAAGGGGAAGCATGTTAATTAAAATTTCATAGAGCGAGATAGTGAACTGAAGATGTTTCTAGGATGAGAAGCAAGAAAAAACCCCAAGAAAGTCCCAGTTGCCTCCTGGAAAAGCACCTTTGGGACAACCATGACCTGGATGATTGAGAATCTCCTTAGGCACAGGAGAGAGATCTGCAGATTGGAAGAATGTATATTTACAAACAACATAAGGGTTAATCTTTGAGACAATCACATTCCACTCCTGACTTACCTTCTTTCCTTAATTGGTGGATCAATCAAGGACAATGTGTTCAATAAAGTATTTTTTTGCAGGTAGATGCTTCCTTCATCTGGGAACAGAGGGATGGGAACAGAGGTGATATTCAGCTGGTTCAAATTTTGACTAATTCAGAGAACCAGCAAATACCACCTCTGGTTGGCCCCGTCCCTGCCTGCCACGCCCCTTCCAGGAGTCCCCATGTGCCCCGTTTTGGCTCCCAGGGGGCTGCAGGAAGGCCTAGCCTGTAAGGCTGGGGCACCCAATCAATCTATTTGCTGCCTCCCAGCTGATTGGTGTGGTCAGCCTATTGCTGCCTCCTACCCTCCTAGCTGATCAGCTGGGTCTTCTTTTGCTGCCCTTCACAGGAGAACGAAGCTGGAAAGCAGATTAGTGGGGTGGGGAGGGAATGGGGATTTTGCAATATCCTTCCCCTGGAGTGGGGAGGGAATGGGGATTTTGCAGTATCCTTCCCCAGCCACGCCCACAGAACCAGTAGTAAAAAAATTTGAATCCCACCACTGGATGGGAAGCCTTTTCTTTCCAAGTGCAGATTGGCATATATTTTTGGAGTTCCTTCTTTGACTGGATAGACAAGATTGATTTTGTTTAAAATTGCAAATGTATTAAAGCAAGCAAGATGGCTCTGACATAAATTACTTTGATGTATTAAATGAAGAGGCAAATACAATTTTCTCTCTTCATACTCGGTTGTGGTGCTCGGCAGACAGGCAGTGATTTATCTTTTTCCTTCTTAATTCTGACATGGAATCCTATGCAAAGATTTAACCATGTAGCTTTCGTAGCAGAATGCACAGTGTCAATATGTCACTGTTTCCACATCTAACTTTCCTTGAAATGGAGCCATCTTCATTCATTTAAGGCCAAGCTAGCTGTGTTGTTGAAATGCCGAGGTTGTCCTTGATTCTATTTTAGTCCACTAGAATAGCGTGGCCCTGCTAAATGGGGACAGAAAAAGCAACTTTGTCCTCACTCACAACTCAGAATCTAGGACGTGCCACTCCCAAGGTCTGCTTCTAACTCCGAGGGACGAGATGTCAAACTTCTTCAATGAAAAGAAAAACTGAGTGAGAAGTTTTCACAGCCAAACTGAACTCTGGTGAGATGGAAACCCTCAGATTGTAAATCACGGGGACACTCATGGGTGTAAATTGCTTGTCAAGCTGTAAATCGAGCGCCAGTATTTTGTCCAAGTTGCAAGGGGCAGCTTTGTGATTTAAACCAAGAGTCAGAACGCTAGCATGTGGTCGACAGGTTCAAGGAGAAAGACGTTTGCAGAGATTGGGTCTTGGATGAGGGTCAGAAAGTAGAAGACGCGGTCACAGCACAAGGTTTAGGGCTATAATGGAAGGCATTCTACGTTTCTGAAGAGCCATTAAAAAACAGGATTTGCCCCAGGCACAGTTAATGCAAATTAGCCCTGATTTGCTGAGGTCAGGTTGCATTAAAAAAAAATTTCCTCTTATATTAGGAGTAGCCACAAGGAATCGACTTGAAACCTTTTGGCTTTCTATACAGGACTGATGATGTCTCCAGGGGCTAGACGACCTTGAAATACAAATTTACCTGTAGCTGGATCATACTTAGATTTTTCCCTACAAATATGTAATGTAAGATGTTTAGTAGTTGGGTTGATTTTTCTACCCCTGGGTTTGGTCATCTCTAGGGGAAGATGTTGTTGAGTTGCTATGTTGTATCTGACTTTGAGACCCTACAGACCACAGCATGTCAGCCTCCCTGTCTTCCAATGTCTCCGGGAGTTTGCCCAAATTCAAATTCATTGTGTCAATGACACTATCTAACCATCTCATTCTCTGCCATCTTTTTGTCCTTTTGCCTTCAATCTTTCCCAACATCAGGGTCTTTTCCAATGAGTGAAAAGGATGTATTCTGGCTGAACATTTACCACTGGAAGTTCACCTCCAAAGGGTGTCATTTCTACAGCCAGAGAAATGGCTACAGCTACTACAAAGGTGGAGTTTCCAGAGAGAAACTTTCCACAGTTTCTACAGCATTGGCTATAAAAGTCTGTCAGTGGCACAGAGCTTTGGTGGGAACAACCTATCTCTCAAGATTGCTCTCCATGGTGCTGAACTCCATGGTGCTGAACTTGCCCTGACATTGCTCCAACTGATTGCCTCTTGGCATGTATCTCCACTAATCCTCATAGCAGTATTTACAAGATGAGCACCTTCCAGATGTGTGGATTCCACTCCCAAAATTGTTCACTGCCCAAAGTCAATTGGATTGAGATGGGCGGGGGGGGGGGGAGGCACTATAGAAGTCAAACAGTAAAGCAATGAATAAATAAAATTCCCAAACTAGCACAGCTACTGCCAAGAATTATGGAAACTGAAATCCATACATCGGCGAGGAGACTGATCCCCAAGGAACTTTCTGCTGCACTCTGATGTTTCTGCATCTCTCAGTCGGGATGTTTAGTACACTGCAGAAAAAAAGTAAGGTTATAAAAGTAGGATTTCCTATTTTAGACCAGTTATTCTCAGCCCAACCCATCTCGCCGGGTTACTGTTGTTGTTCTCTGAGAGTGATTGGTCCAAGGTCACCCAGTCAGCTGTCATGCCTAATTCCTAATGTCCTCGTTTCTAGCCTGGCGTCTTAACTCCTAGACTAAAATGGCTTATTTTTCTGGATCCTGGTTTCCCAGATTATATTCCTGGATCCTGGTTCTTATACATCAAAGGTTTCTAAGTTTTTCTTGGTCCCAAAGGTGCTTTTTCAGGAGGCAACTGGACTTTCTTGTTTTTTTCTTTGAAGACGTTTCACTTCTCATCTTCAGCTCTGACAGGATGGTGGGGGGAATGAAAGGATTTATATTCCTTGCAGACAGCTGGTCATTTGCATCCTTTTAGAGAGTCATTGAGGCCACTTGGAGGTTTATCTGTGTCTTCAGGGTCACCTGAGTAGTGTAAATGGGTGTGGAGCCTTCTTGGCTGCAAGATGTTTTCTTCCCTGTGTCCCTTCACTGTTGAATGCAGAGGCAGGCTGTTGGGGATGAGTCTGTGTTGAGTTTGTGTTGTCTGCATCTCAAGCCAAAGTGCAAATGGTTCCTGTGGTCTGCATTTTTTTTCTGGAAATACATTCATACTGCCATATCATTTGAAGAGTGTTCATCCCAAAATGCATAGCTAAAAGTCTATGGAGATTCTCAGTCATTGAGGCCATGGTTGTCCCAAAGGTGCTTTTTTAGGAGGCCACTGGACTTTCTTGGTTTTACTTAAAAAAAAAAAGGGGGGGGGGACAATCATAACCTTGATGACTGAGAATCTCCATAGACAGCAAGTTTTTC
Source organism: Masticophis lateralis (assembly GCA_030761175.1). Classification (NCBI taxonomy): domain Eukaryota; kingdom Metazoa; phylum Chordata; class Lepidosauria; order Squamata; family Colubridae; genus Masticophis; species Masticophis lateralis. The sequence goes on from JAUDYJ010000003.1 coordinate 10,684,595, forward strand.
TTGGCTTCTCCCATTCTCTGAGGATAAGTTACCTCATGATGACCTTGATGGAATCTATCAAGTGTTCAACCTAGCTCTTTGTAGGAAGTGGCCAATGTCTCTAAAGAACACACATCACTCTCAGCTATATCCAGGGGGAACCAAAACCATTCCCAGAATTACCTCCCTTCATTTACATTAAAAATGTGTCTCTGCTGATTCAATTACAGTGTTAAATAAATCCTATTAATCTTCATTGAACTTTATAGTAAATGAACTTATGATGATTATCCAAGGCAAATTAGTCATAGAAGAACAAAGAAAAGGCAAAGCCAGTGACTCGGAGAGATTGATTAAGATGGGTGTTAGTGGTGTCTGAACTTTGAGCATTAGTGTTCTGCTCCAGCTACGTTATTCAAGAACTATGTCAATAGTAAAACTATCAGAATCCTCAAATAAATTAACGTGCACAGTTGTTGAATGTGGTGCTGAAATTACTGGGGCTGACTTGATGAGTGAAGAAGATGTGCTGTCCTTATTTTTACTTTTTAAAAGCAAAAAAATGCATGTCTCTTTGTGTCCTTAAAGAGCTGCTGTACTCCAACAATGTACAATGGGAACAATTTATAACCAGATTTGTATGGAGAAATCAATTATATTACACTTGGAGGACCTCATAGCTAGCTTAGCTGCATAATGTAAGGAAGGCATCGACAGTATTTCAAATTTCCTTCTTTCTTGGAATCAAGGGGTTAGAAGGCATGACATGATAGCAGTGTTTCAATACCTGAGGGGCTGCCACAAAGAAGTGAGGGGACAAGATATTCTCCAAAGCACCTGAAGGCAGGACAAGAAGCAAAAGATGGAAATTCGTCAAGGAGAGAAGCAACCTAGAACTAAGGAGAAATTTCCAATTAACCAGTGGAATGGCTTGCCTTCAGAAGTTTGGGTGCTCCATCACTGGAGGCTTTTAAGAAGAGACTGGACATCCACCTGTCTGAACTGGTATATGGTTTCCTGTCTGAGCAGGAGGTTCAACTAGAAGACCTCCAAGGTCCCTTCCAACTTTGTTCTTCTGTTAGACATTATAATGTCCCAATATTAACAGGGAAATGTTGGAATTGTTGGAATTGTTAAGGGGGCATTCAGCGAGGGGCAAGTGACAAAATCAGCATTGCACACACTTTTATGCGTGCAATGTGATTTCACAGGCGCATTTACGGTACAATGGCCCAGTTCTGCTTTTGTTATTTTTATGACAACTTTCAATCCTGCTGATGCCTCTGAGATTAATTATGCCTTCTCTGTCCAAAACTTTGAAGACCCTCTTCACCATGCTGCTCTCACGGAGTTAGTATCTTGCTAGTAACAGTTCCGTCATAAACCAACCAGGCAAATTTTCAAATGTATTTTCCTTTTTGGAGCTATTTGAGTTACCTCATCACACAATGACACTTTTCTTCCCCTTCCTTGAATCTTCCCCTTGTGAGAACCTCAAAGCTGTTTCATTGTGGTATTCTTTCTCTCTATTTACTTATCATCAAGTCTATTTTGTGAAAAAAGACCCAGGGGAAAAAAATCTGCTGAGCTTCCCCCCCCCCCCCCAGATATTCACAGTTTTTATGCCTAGGCCTAGACTAATAGAATAACAGTGTTGGAAGGTACCTTGGAGGTCTTCTAGTCCAACCCCCTACTCTAGCAGGAAATCTTATAGCACTTCCGACAAATATTTCTCCAATCTTTTCTTTAAAACTTCCAGCTATGGAGCATCCACAACTTCTGGAGACAAGACATTCCACTGATTAATTGTTCTTAATTGGAATTAAGAAGCTTCTCTAGTTCTCAGAACGTTCAGTTGCCCTTTGGAAAAAGGACCTTTGGGTCTCTAGACATTGGTTACCTCAGAACAAACCATAGAACACAGAATAACGGAGTTGGAAGGTGCCTTGGAGGTCATCTAGTCCAGCCCCCTGCTTAGGCAGGAAACCCTACACCACTTCAGACAAATGGTCATCCAACATCTTCTTAAAAACTTCCAGTGTTGGAGCATTTACAACTTCTGGAGGCAAGTTGTTCCACTGATTAATTGTTCTCACTGTCAGGAAATTTCTCCTTAGTTCTAAGTTGCTTCTCTCCTTGATTAGTTTCCACCCATTGCTTCTTGTTCTGACCTCAAGTGCTTTAGAGAATAGGTTGACCTCCTTTATGGCAACTCTTTAGATCAGGAGTGTTAAACTGGCAGCCTATGGGCGGGATATGTCACACCCAGGCCATGCTCACCCCAGCTCCGCAAAGGCAAAAAACGTCCTGATAACGTCACATGAAGAGATCAAATTTGACACCCATGCCTTAGATATTGGAACACGTTTTTTAAAAAATTAGATTTATATGCCGCCCTTCTCCGGAGACTCAGGGTGGCTTACAATGCGTTAAGCAATAGCCTTCATACTTTTGTATATTTTTTATACAAAGTCAGCTTATTGCCCCCACAATCCGGGTCCTCATTTTACCTACCTCAGAAGGATGGAAGGCTGAGTCAACCTTGAGCCTGGTGAGATTTGAACTTGCAGTAATTGCAGGCAGCTGGCAGCGAAGTGCTACTTAACAGCACTTTAGTCCGCTGCACCACCAAGGCTCTTCTAGAACCTCTAAACTAGAACTCAGACTACTGGTGATTAGCCCAAAGTCACTCAGCTGGTTTCATACCTAAGGTGACACTAGAACTCACAATTGTCTGCTTTCTTGCTTGATGCCTTGTCCACTAAACCAAACTGGCTAATAGATATTCTGCAAACAGCCGCCTCTGAAGAGAGTCTGAAATCTGCAAATTCTCTAAAATGGATGCCCAGATATGACCATATGCTACCATAATAAGCCTAAAAGTTCCCACTAGCTCCCTGTGAGCTTTTAAGGCCAATCCCAAAGGTGCTTTTTCAGGAGGCAATTGGACTTTCTGGTTTTTCTTTGAAGACGTTTCACTTCTCATCCAAGAAGCTTCTTCAGCTCTGACTGGATGGTGGGGAATGGAAGGATTTATACTCCTTGCAGACAGCTGGTCATTTGCATTCTTTTAGAGAGTCATTGAGACCTCCTGTAGGTTTATCTTTGTCATCAAGATCAGATAAACCTACAGTACTCAGATAAACCTGAGTAGTGAAAATGGATATGGAGCCTTCTTGGAACTGTTGAAAGGACTTTGTTGTAGACCAAGGATGTCAAACTCATCGCCTGAGGGCCGGATGCGTCATGCGCTGGCCATGCTCACCCCCATTTTAGCGAAGGGGGTGGGAAAGTCACGATACATCACCTGACAACAACATGACAATGTGAGTTTGACATCCCTGTTGTAGACTGGATATAGATGATGTTGTATCCCTCCCTCTTTGCTGAGAGAGGGCTGTTCAGTTTTGACATAGATGGCCTCTTCGACTCCTCTTTCAAACCAGCAATCATCCCTGTCCAAAGTAAACAAAATGAACTGTTTATCAGATATTAATACAATTAAGCGAGTTCAGAGATGTTTCACAAGAAGAGTCCTCCACTCCTCTGCTCACAACAGAATACCTTATACCATCAGGCTTGACATTTTGGGCTTAGTCAACTTAGAACTACGCTGTCTTCGGTCTGACCTAAGCGTAGCTCATAAAATCATCTGCTAAAATGTCCTACCTGTCAATAACTACTTCAGCTTCAACCGTAACAATACACGGGCACACAATAGATACAAACTCAACGTAAACCGCTCCAAACTCAATTGCAGAATGACTTCAGTAACAGAGTGGTCAACGCCTGGAATGCTGCACCTGATTCTGTGGTTTTTTCCCCAAATCCCCATAACTTTAACCTTAGACTGTCTACTGTTGACCTCACCCCATTCCTAAGAGGATAATAATAATAATAATAATAATAATAATAATAATAATAATAATAATAATAATAATAATGACTCTACAAAAGACCACCTTACTCGGAACAGCTTACATCCTCCGACGATATCTTAACAGTTCCTAGGTCCTTGGTTAGGACTCGAGCTGCTGAGCTATTAACCAGCCTCAAAGACTGTGAATCTCACTACAGATTAACTTCTTCTTCTTCTTCTTCTTCTTCTTCTTCTTCTTCTTCTTCTTCTTCTTCTTCTTCTTCTTCTTCTTCTTCTTCTTCTTATTATTATTATTATTATTATTATTATTATTATTATTATTATTATTATTTTATTTCTATACCGCCCTTCTCCCGAAGGACTCGGGGCAGTGTGCAGCCTGATTAAAAGCACAAGGACAGACACAATTTAAAAATAATTAAAATTATTAAATAGTTTGGCTCAATTATAAAACCCCTAAATTTAAAATCCCACATTTAAAACCAATTAAAATCTTTACATTGATAGCCCGGCCTGGCGGAACAACAAGGTTTTGAGGGCACAGCCAAATACACGGAGGTCAGAGATCTTACGCATTTCTGGGGGCAGTTCATTCCAGAGGGCAGGGGCTCCCACAGAGAAGGCCCTCCCTCTGGGTGTTGCCAGCCATGCATAAGGGATGTGCATAAGCACACGAACATGCCTACCGTCCCTGTCCTTATGTCCCCTTTTATTCATATCCTTATCCTGTATTCTTAATCAAGTTTATACTTATATCTGTCATCTTACGTGTTTGACAAATAAATAAAATAAATAAATAAATAAAATGTGGACTTGGCTGTCTTCCAAAGAGTTGGCCTTGGTCTTTTAAATGCAGTTGGACTGCTGAATCTTGTCCTGATGGGTTTGTTCTCCTGTGTTGTGCAATGTGAAGCAAAACGTCTTCAAAGAAAAATCAGAAAGTCCAGTTGCCTCTTGAAAAAGCACCTTTGGGACAACCATGACGTGGATGGCTGAGAATTTCCATAGACATTTTAAGCCCAGTTTTTTTATCTAAGCTCTGAAATGATTTAGGTCTCAAGTACTCAAACCAGCAGTGACATTAGATTTAGGAGGAGTAAAGGAGAAGGTTGGTATGCAGTTAAAATTATACTGTGAACCAGCCAAAATAATCAAGGTAAGGAGTGGAGGAAGGATTGCTGGAAAGCAGCTGATTAAGATGCGAACCCGCTCAAAAATAAACCTAGGAGGAAGTGGAAAAGACATTATTGGAGAATAGTAATTGAACTGTGAACCAGTTAAATAAATGGAGAAAGGAATATTGGAAATAGATATTTAAACCATGAATCAGTTAAACAGCTGGTCTAATAGAATTTGAGAATAAATTTGAAGTATTAAGGTGAAATATTTTGGAAGTAATAAAATATAGAAAGAAATGTTGATTTATTTCAAAACGATTTTAAGAAAGGAGGAAAATATTTTTTGTCAAAAATTAGATAACTGTTGTCATTTAAGAGAGATAAAATATAGTTTTGAGGCAATGGGTTTTAGGATTGAGGAATATATATGAAATATTAATTGTTAAAATGATAAAGATTTAGAACGGTGTTTATTGTTTAGAATTGTGGGTGTTATAGTAGAATGATAAATGTTTAGAATAAGAATTTTGCCCTTTTTTATTCTTTTTTTCTTCTTTTTAAAGATTTTAAAATTTGGAACAAAATTGATTGAGGGAATGTGAATAATTGTACTTATTTTAAGCCAGACCAAACTCCTGCTCTAAAAAGATGTATTTTATGTTTTATGCTAAAAAAATAAAAAAAAAATTGAAAAAAAAACCAATCAGCGGTGATCAAACTTTGCAGTATCACTGCTCCCCAAAAACTTTGTGCATTCTGTGATTAAAATTAGTAATTGCATTGGAGTTTACGTAGGCAAGAAATAAGCATACCGCTTTCTTGTAATAATTAGATGTTAATCAATATATCAAATAAAAACAAGGATGGAATCTGAGGACTTGTTTTTTTTTCCTTGCAAAAGTTCTTTCCAGATGTCAATTGAGGATTCTTGATTTCAACACTCTTGGAAAACAGTATTTTCTGACAAATCGCATATGAAGGTTTTTTTTCTCGAGTAACATCGCCACTCATTATGCTTATAAAATTGAATAGACATTTTTGACCCAAGCGCAGATTTTAAAGGATAATTTAAAACTGCCTGCAAATTTGATATGCGAGAATATTCAGCAACCGAAACTAAAATGCTAAGAAGAGGGAGAAAGAGGTAAATTGATTTGTAAAATTAAGGTAAAGGTAAAGGTTCCCCTCGCACATATGTGCTAGTTATTCCTGACTCTAGGGGATGGTGCTCATCTCTGTTTCAAAGCCGAAGAGCCAGCGCTGTCCGACGATGTCTTGGTGGTCATGTGGCCGGCATGACTAAATGCCAAAGGAGCATGGAACGCTGTTTCCTTCTCACCAAAGGTGGTCCCTATTTTTCTACTTGCATTTTTTACGTGCTTTCAAACTGCTAGGTTGGCAGAAGCTGGGACAAGTAACAGGAGCTCACAGCGTTACGTGGCACTAGGGATTCGAACTGCTGAACTGCCAACCTTTTGATCGACAAGCTCAGCATCTTAGCCGCTGAGCCACCACGTCCTTGAATCTCTTTCTTAGACAGCATATCAGTGGGCTGGGTTTCAAACAATACTATATTCAGAGGTGCCCACAAGATATTGTTAAAGAAGTCAAAACATTATGATGCAATTGAACCTCTGCTGTTTTTTTATGTGCAATGCTCAATCAATCACACTGTGATGATTTATTTTTCACTACAACCCACAGATACTGGGTGATTCATTTTCACTTGCATTGTCTCCTTCTGTAGAACACCTGTAGTATAATACTCAGGTAGTCTTTCATGGGATCTTAGCCACTGAGCCACCACATCCCTGCCTTTGTAAGATTAGTAACACACAAAAGTCTGAACTCAATCACCAGACCTGGGCCAATACCTCACCTATACAGGTTGCAGAATAACAGAGTTGGAAGGGAACTGTAGAATTAAGCATTCTGATTTATTATATAGAGTAACAGCCTTGCTAGAGACTTAAAGCTTGTCTCAACCTGAAAAGATTGTGGTATCCCAAAGAACTACAATTGGTTTATTTATAATGGTTTATTGGTTTATTTATAATTTATAATGGTGACTGTGAGAGGGATCTTGGAGGCCTAGTGGATAACCACTTAAATATGAGCCAGAAATGTGTTGCAGCTGTCAAAAAAGCCAACACAGTTCTAGGTTGCCTAAACAGAGGGATAGAATCAAGATCATGTGAAGTGTTACTACCACTTATAATGCCTTGGTAAGGCCACACTTGGAATATTTGCATCCAGTTTTGGTCTCCACAATGTAAAAAAGGTGTTGAGACTCTAGAACAGTGTTTCTCAACCTTGGTAGCTTGAAGATGGGTGGACTTCAACTCCCAGAATTCCCCAGCCAGCGCTGCTGGCTGGGGGATTCTGGGAGTTGAAGTCCACCCATCTTCAAGCTACCAAGGTTGAGAAACACTGCTCTAGAAAGAGTGAAGAGAAGAGCTACAAAGATGATTAGGGGGACTGGAGGCTAAAATATATGAAGAACGGTTGCAGGAACTAGAAATGTCTAGTCTTATGAAAAGAAGGATTAGGAGTGACATGATAGCCGTCTTCCAATATTTGAAGGGCTGCCACAAAGAAGAAAGGGTCAACCTATTCTTCAAAGCACCTGAGGGCAGGAGAAGAAGCAATGAGGGGAAACTAATCAAGGAAAGAAGCAACTTAGAACTAAGGAGAAATTTATTGACAGTTAGAACAATTAATCAGTGGAACAACTTGCCTCCAGAAGTTGTGAATGCTCCAACACTGGAAGTTTTTAAGAAGAGATTAGAAAACCATTTGTCTGAAATGGTAGAGGGTTTCTTGCCTAAGCAGAGGGTTGGACTAGAAGACCTCCAAGGTCCCTTCTAACTCTGTTATTCTATTCTATTTATATTCTGCCTTTATTATTTTTACAAATAATATCCAACACAACTTCTTCCTCCTATTTTCCCCACAGCAACAACAACCCTGTTGTGGAATTCAGAAAGAGTGACTTTGGGCCAAGAATCACCCAAATGGCTTTCATGACATAATATTTAATAAGAATTTTTACAGTCACCTCCTGGTTTCCATGTGACCGCTTGAAGGATCTCAGCCCAACATTTGAGAGCCCTGAACTTCAAAGACCATCTCACTACCGAATCTTACACTAAGATTACCTGCCCCTTCCCTCAGCAGCCTCTGCTGGGAAGAGCTTAAAAAAAAATTAAGATGATGCTCTCAGTTAGGCAATTGAAGCCCCTCTTTACCCACACCGACACCAAACAGCCCCACTTTGACTGGAGCAACACAAAAGTCATGGGCCATGGTACCACCCACCATGTTTGTGGGTTCAGCAAAGCCTGGCACTCCACAAGCAATTCCATCAACAGACACATTGACCTACAACCAGCCTATGAACCCCTCAGAATCTAAACCAACTGCACAGCCAACCAGAGACAGTGCCAACCAGAGACAGCTGTTGTAGCCCACCAGCGGCCAGCAGAGCTGGTGGCAGACTCAGACAGTGAGAAGGTTGGGAAGGAACATGGGCCAGTCTTGGAGTCTGGGGAAGGCTCTGATGAGTGCTCTGTATCAGAGGCAGAGATGGGACCAAGGCCTTCTGACAGTTATCAGCTGCCTTTGAAGTCGGATATCAGTCAGGCAGAAGAACAGCTAGAGCCTGTTCCCAATGTGCACATGTGCAGAGCTGCCAGGAGAAGGGAACAGCTAAGGAACAAGGGCTGACTCAGGAGTAAAGGCACAGGGGGACGGCGAATGGCCCCTCCCATAAGGAATAAAGAGGAGCGAAAGGGGAGGTGAGTTTGCAGTTCAATTCATTAGGATGAAGATCAGTTCCTGACTTCTTGCCAAGGAATTGCTGCTATAGCTTGGCAGTTGGAAGATATTGGCCTGGCAATTCTCCAAGCCTGATAAAGGTCTGTAGTTGTGAAATCTCATGAAACACTGTTTGCTGGAACTTTGTTGGAGAGGAATTTCCCTTTAACCTAAATAACGGAGGTTTTATCGGGACGAGGAGTCTGCTTCATGCTCTTGGGAGGCCTAGGTCAGAACAACAACACCAACTAGAGACAGAACCAACTCTCAACCAACCCAAGCAATTTTCCCCACTCCCTTTTTATCAGGTTTGCTTAATGTACCAGTTGTGTCCCTTTCTGGACCAGGATGCCCTACGCATGGTCACTCACACCCTCGTCACGTCCCGTCTGGACTATTGTAACGCTTTCTACATAGGGTTCCCCTTGAAGAGCACCCGGAGGCTCCAACTGGTCCAGAATCCGGCTGCGTGGGTGGTTATGAGTGCAATTCGACGCACCCATATGACACCTCTCCTGCATGAGCTGCACTGGCTCCCAGTGGTCTTCCGGGTGCGGTTCAAGTTGTTGGTTACTATCTTTAAAGCGCTCCATGGCTTAGGACCTGGATACCTATGGGATTACCTCTTGCTACTGATAGCCTCCCACTGACCAACACGCTCCCACAGAGAGGGGCTCCTCAGGGTGCCGTCGGCTAAACAATGTAGGCTGGAGATCCCCAGGGGGAGAGCCTTCTCTGTGGGGGCAGCCGCCCTCTGGAATGAACTACCCCCTGGGATACATACGATTCCCGACCTCCGTACCTTCCACCGGGCCCTAAAGACCCTGCTATTTCAAAAGACTGGCCTGGCTGAATAAGAACCTGGATGGGATATTTATAAATTATGGGTTTTAAATGGACAAGGCCAAATTGCTTAATTCTTTTTAACTGGTTTTAATTTTTATATGATTCAGTGTTTTATCATGGCTGTGCACCGCCCTGAGTCCTTCAGGAGAAGGGCGGTATAAAAATCTAATAAAACCTAACCTAAACCTATATAGATGTTGAAAAAGCAAATAGAGGACGGATTTCTTTGCTATGCCTGAAGCAAAGAAAAACAATACTTATTTTTCATAGATCATTCTGTTGTTTTATACACAGACAGAAATGAGTCTATTAGATCTAAGGACAGATTAAAAAAAAAAATCAGAAGAGTCTATAGAGATTCTCAGCTATCCAGGTCATAGTTGTCCCCAAGAGGGTTTTGTTCAAATGGCAAACTGGATTTTCTTGATTTTTCTTGAAGATGTCTCACTTCTCATCCAAGAAGCTTCTTCAGTTCTAACTAACTGATGGGGGATGGAAAGGATTTATACTTTTTGCAGTCAGTCAGTTTGTTAGAACTATTTTGTTTTTTTTAAAAGGTGATAAATTCCTAAAATTGTTTACATTTGACATGATAAAGAGGAAACACATTTCTTTATAGATTTATTCTCTTTTTCTGTATTTCTTTTTCCTTCTTTTTCTTCTTTTACTTTTTAAACTTTGTCTTGTTGTAATTTTTAATAATATTATTATTAAATCTTTTAATAATATAGATAAAGAATTAGACGTAATAGGAGAAAGGCTTCTAGAAACTTAAAACTACCCTCATATTTTTTTTTAAAAAAAATGTTGTATAGAAGAAAGGTTCTAAGTTTAAATAAATCTTTGTGTAGCAACTTCTCAAAGACTTTTTTCCCCTTAATTTATGAAGAGAAGGACATCAATAATTTTCCCTGGGTGGATATTACATTTCCTACTCCCCACCAGCAGTTCACCTCTCAACCTTAACCTGATATAATCTCCTTATCACAAAGCCCATCACAAGATTCACTGATGATTGACAGCTGACCCATCACAAGAGTCATCATAAGACCCACACTTGACACACCCACACTTGACCCATCACAAGTTCTACTGACCACACGAAGCCCTTATAAACAGAAGAAAATGGACACTGATGTTGCCAAAATCTGTTGAAGATGTTACCTAGCCTGGTCATGAAAGGTTCTCCACAAGCTTGGAGAATGAATCCTCATCCTACCCTGGAGCTACAGATATTCGCTATTATTGCAAATTGAAGCTCTGCCCATTTTGCATTTGCATTGGTGTTGCAATTGTATACAAAGGAGCAGGGCTTTGATTTGTGATTGTCGTTTCCCTATTTATCTTTTGGACCTTCCCTTGCAGATCCCATTGATCTTTCTGGCGGTCCTTGTGGACTCATCTGGCCCACAGGAAAACGACCGAGAGAATGTTATCCCAAGAAAAATGCAACATGTTCTCAGCCTGTTTTCTCTTTGGTAGCACTTGAAGGCCTGCCTTGCATTTCAGGTATGTCTGTAGAACAACAGCTGCTCAGGGATCCAGATTTCAAATTACATTTTCAAGAGCTTCCCTTTTGAATAAAATAAATTCTGCTTGCATTTTTCAAATTTTAGTGGCCTTGGGTGGCTTAGTTCTATTGCAAAGCTCTCTGGGCTTTCCTGGAAGGGAGAAGAAAAGTAAAAAGTAAGATATAAAGCAAAATCTAAAATAAAACAGAATAGAATAAAATAAGAAATAAAATAAAGAATGGAATGAGCAGGGCAGAACAGAACAGGATAGGATGGGATAGGATGGGATAGGGCAGGGCAGGGCAGGGCAGGGTAGGACAGGACAGGAGAATAGAATGGAATGGAATGGAATGGAATGGAATGGAACGGAACGGAACGGAACGGAACGGAACAGAACAGGATAATAGAACAGAAAAGAACAGAACAGAATAGCATAATAGAACAGAACAGAACAGGGTAGGGTAGGGTAGGGTTGGGTAGGTTTGGGTAGGATAGAATAATGAAGAAATAATGGAATGGAATGGAATGGAAAATTAGAATAGAATAGAATGGAATGGAATGGAATAGAATAGAATAGAATAGAATAGAATAGAATAGAATAGAATAGAATAGAATAGAATAGAATAGAATAGAATAGAATAGAATAGAATAGAATAGAATAGAATAGAATGATACAAAACAAAACAAAATAAATAAAACAAAATGGCAGCAATGCAAAGGCTCTGTCTCCCTTCCAGGGTGCAGTTGAGCTTCACTTCACTTTCTACAGTCTCACTCCCTTTCTGCGCTGCAGCCACCCTGCAGGAAATGAATGGAAAGCCGCATGTTGGAAAGAAGACAGCAAACAGGCAAAGGGGGCTATGTGTTCAATTCTCTGGCGTGCAGATTCTGACTGGTGGCTATTTACTTTTGCACGGTTTCCTCATTTCATTCCCAGCTTTGCTATTTACTCTGAACTTGAATTATTTAACTATGCAGAAGACATTTTCTTCCCGCCTTGAGGGGATATAAGAGTCGCAATGCGCACAAGATGTGATTGAAAACCTATCATACGCACCCAAACACACACATAATCAAACAAAGGAATATAATCATCTTGAAACAGAATCGTATCAATTATTTCCTTTCCTTTCTTTTTCTTTTTCTTTTAAGATTATCAATTTTATGGATGCAAATCCAATGGGGCTCCATGCTCAGGGCCACTCCTACTCAGCATTTCTGATAAATAAAACTATTATTTTGCAAAACTACAAGCAGCAAAGTGGAAATCCTTCCTAGCATGCCTCAGGTCAAGGGCTGCTGGAAGAGCAGGCTCACACAACCGTTAAAACTTTCTCGGAAATTAAAACAGGGGAGCTGAATGCCTCTTCACATTTGGTACTTTCAAGATGTTGAAAGGTGCTTTCAACTTTGTTTCTAAGTTCTAGCACTTTTGGTCAACCTTGGATTTGAGAATTATGGATATTTATGGTCATAAATCGAGGACCACCTACCCTGTTTCCCCCAAAATAAGACATCCCCTTGTAAGGTCCCAAAATATACCCGAGTCACCAGAATGCCAAAGAAAGAGACTCAAGAAGAGGCTTGCAAAAAAACCCAGATTTTATTTATGGCCAAAAACAAAATACTGGGTGGGACTATATCCAGAACATACAGATACAATGCATGCTAGGAGATAGCCCTATCTCCTAGCATGACACCCCTGACTTAGAGCATATTGCAATTGTCCAAATGAGAGCTGACCAGGGAATGGGAGATCAAATAGATCACATAGACAGGCTCCCTATCCAGGAAAGAGCTGGTGAAGAAAACATTTTGATGACTCCTTTGGACTACAAAGTTTTAATGGGAAGTCAGCAAAGAACTTGGTGAGTCTCCCTTTAGAGGCCTCTTAATCCAACATCATTTGGAGAGTTGGTATAGTCGAGCTGAGCGAGGTACAGAAAAGTGAGCTTTGGAGCTGACAAAATCCTACAGGTAAATCCATGACTTATAACAGTTCATTTAGTGACCATTAAAGTTACAATGGCACTGAAAAAAGTGACTTACGACCATTTTTCACACTTAACAACGGTTGCAGCATCCCCATGGTCACATGATCAAAATCCAAATGCTTGGCAACAAACTCATATTTGTGATGGTTGCAACTATCCCAGAGTCACATGATCACTTTTTGGGACCTTCTGACGAGCAAAGTCAGTTAGATTCACTTAACAACTGTGTTCCCAACTGCGGTGATTCGCTTAACAACTGTGGCAAGAAAGGACGTAAAATGGGGCAAAGCTCCCTTAACGATGGTCTCGCTTAGCAACAGAAATTTTAGGCTCAATTGTGGTCGTAGTTGAGGACTACCCGTACTGAGAATTCTTCCAATAGTGTAAGATTGTTGTAACTCTTCCTGATCCTTTTTCGCAGAACATAAAAAGTGATATAACTCAAGCAAATAATTCAGTGTTTGTTGTTCAGCTGCCAGATTTACTATAGCAAAACACTTGAAAACTAAAGTAAATCTTTCTCTGGATCGATGGCATTTGTAAGTGTGAGAAATAGGATCGGCTCTGGAAAATTAATACAGCAGTGAAAAGTTCCATAGAATCCTTTAATTAAAGACGGGTTTAGTCACCCAACAAAATATAGTCTATTTTGTTACTCTACTTATCAGCACACAATTTGCTAGTAGGATATTTTTTCTCTATAGAGTCTTTGAGTCAGAAATAACTATGAATATTTAAAATACCCTTTACTTACTGTATAGAAAATCTCAGTTTCTTTTCCTTTGTGAAGTTTTGTAATACATACATAACAGTACATATACATATACACATACTTACAGTGTGTGTGTGTGTGTGTGTGTGTGTGTGTGTGTCTGTACGTGTATATGTGTAAACATGTGTGTGTGTGTGTGTGTGTGTGTGTGTGTGTGTTTCCTTTAAGCCAGGTTTTTCCTACGTAGCTAAGATTTTTCTGGAACCTTCTGGAATTTTTCTGGAATGAATGAACATATATATATATATATATATATATATATATATATATATATATATATAATATGTATATGTATATGTATATGTATATGTATATGTATATGTATATGTATATGTATATGTATAATCATAATCTTTTAGCAACCCCATAATCCCTTGAGGATTGGAGTCTGGGCAACTGAATGGAGCTAACAGAGTGTTTAATGGCTAGATGCCCTTCCTGTCGCCAGTGAGAAGTTTTGTTCAGCAAATATATTCTCATTGTGGCCAGAGAGAGAAATATCTGCCTCTACCTAGGGTTGAACTATATATATCAATGTCTTGATAACCATATAAAATAGCATTTTCGAACTACTAATCCCATAATTTCCACCACACACACACATAAAATTTGTTGTCCTCTAAATCAGGAATACCCAACCTTGGCAACTTTAAAGACTTGTAGACATCCCAGCATGGCTGGCTGGGGAATTCTGGGAGTTGAAGTCTACAGGTGGACACCTCTGCTCTAGATCAATGTTTCTCAATCATGGCAGCTTTAAGATGTGCAGTCTTCAATATCATTTTGAAAATATATTGAATTGAAAATGAAAACAACAATGAAGTGGGAATGGAGAGCGGAGTAGAGGGACGGATAGGAGAGGAGAAGAGAGGAGAGGAAAGGAGAGAGGGATAGAAGAAAGGGAAAAGGAGAGGAAGAAAGGAAGGGGGGGAAAAGTGTAGGAGAGAGGGTTAGAAAGGGAAGAAGAGGAGAGGAGTAGGGGAAGGGGAAGGGGAAGGAGATAAGGGGAAGGAGAGGAGGAAAGAAGAAAGTAGAAAGAGGTAGAAGAAGGAAGGGAAGGGAAGGAGAGAAAAGATTGTTGTAAAATAAGGGAGAAGGAATGGTAGAAGAGCAACCCTGAATATATCCTAATTTTTTAAGATGAAGATCAAAAGATGAATATGTATGTTTTAAAATGGATAAGAGATTGTATATTTAAGTATGTTTATGAGAAATAAAAATAAACAACTTTTAAAAAATACTGAGAAATTCTGTTAGTGACATGGAAAAGAAAAAACTGGGCAGTCTCATTTAATATTTATTTTAATATCTCCACAACGTCTGACTCCCTAACATGTGAGGAAAGATTGTGCCTCCCAACATAATCCCTTGAAACCCATCAAGACCCATGCTGCCATTAGTTTTATTTGCCTAGATTTTTTTAAAAAATGGGAAAAAATACGAGCTAGCATGGTGTGAAAGCAAAGCATCAAAGCCTAATCTCTATTTCCAACAAGTATTAAGGCCTTCAAAGTAGAGGCATTCTCAGAAAATAAAATGGAGGGTAGCGAACAGGGGGATGGGGGGAGAACGTGTAATTTAGAAGAAACCCAGATCACAGAATAAAGAGAGATTTTCTTTGTGGAGCCATAGAGTGAGATAATTTTGTAATCATACTTGTATTTGCTGCAAAGAAAATTGGAAGCTTCTTTCTATTTCTTCTTTTCTTTTTGCAGCTCTATTTTCTCTTCTCTTTCTTTCAGATTAGTTGTGTTAGCTTTTATCTTCTTTATGAGAGAGAGAGAGAGAGGAGGGGGGAGAGAGAAAGGGAGGGTGGGGGAGAGGGGGAGAGAGGGAGAGAGAGGGAGGGAGAGAATTAAATGGAGGATGGCCACAGTTGAATGACTGCTGTTCCTAGCTACCAGATGTCCCAAAATTTCAAATTTTTCCAACAGGCCCCAAAGCTTGGAAATATATCTCCTGAAGGGGAAGAAAAAAAACCCCTTCCACAAAGCATGAAGTCCCACATGAATGTTCTAGTGAAGACATGAAAAGTAACATTGGAGAAGGGGGGACGTTCCTTCCACTCCTTCCAGGTGGAAGCAATCTCTCATTCTCCAGATGTTCTTAGATTCTCACATGTTGCCAACAAAACTTGGCCGCGAGCAGAGCATTTTCTGAAGCTGGAGAATGCTATTCTGCTGACAATGATAAAGCAACAAGTTACCCAGAAGAAGTAAAAATACTATAGCAATAAATTATCTTTTGCTGCTTTTTCGTAGATTCAAAGTGTCCATCTTACATTCAGGGGACGCAGTGGCACAGCACCTTAATGATGCTGGATTTGAGGAGTCTTAATGGTGCGGTGGTTAGAATGCAATATTGCAGGCTAACTCTGCCCACTGACAGAAGTTTGATTCTCACATGCTCAAGATTGATTCAGCCGTCCATCCTTCCAAGGTCGGTAAAATGACGACCCAGGTAGTTTGGGACGATATGCTGACTCTCTAAACTGCTTAGAGAAGGCTGTAAATCATAGTGAAGCAGTATCAGGGGTGAAATCCAGCAGGTTCTAACAGGTTCTGGAGAACCGGTAGCGGAAATTTTGAGTAATTTGGGGAACCGGCAAATACCACCTCTGGCTGGCCCCAGAGTGGGGAGGGAATGGAGATTTTGCAATATCCTTCCCCTGGAGAGGGGTGGGAATGGAGATTTTGTAGTATCCTTCCCCTGCCCCACTCACAAGCCACACCATGCCCAACAAGCCACGCCCACAGAACCGCTAGTAAAAATATTTGGATTTCACCACTGAGTGGTATATAAGTCTAAGTGCTATTGCTGTCAGCCAGAAATTGTTGGCACTCCAATGTTTGAGCCCAGTACCATGGGACAGAGCAAGTTCCCAAGACTCATACCTAGCTCCTGCCCACCTAATAGTTCAAAAACATACCATCTGCGAGTAGAGAAATATGTATCACCATTCCGGTGGTAGGAAATACTAGTTCTGCGTGGGGAGCAGGAGCTGGTGCTGGATCTGCCTAGACACATCAGTGGAAGACCAGGGGAGGAAAGCACCTGATGATCTAAATCCCTCAAGCACATTGCTGGCCACCTGGTGTGGAGGTAATTCACTGCCCCGCCCCTCCTTTCCCCTCCCACTCCATGGAGCACCAGTGCAAGAAAAGGACTAGTGATTGTTGGCTGCCACAACTTTTACTATGGGTAAACATTGTAGACTCTCTGGCCTATGCTATATGGCAAATAATAAATAATCAATTGCATGGTAGCATCTATCTCAGATGGAGCTTCAATACCTCATCAAGACTCCCCCTTTCTCTGTCTCTCATCTCTCTCTCATCTCTCTCTTTCTATCAATCTATCGATCTATCTATCTCTATCTATCTATCTGGTATCTGTCATCTCTCTCTCTCTCTCTTATCTAGCTATGTATATATGTGTCTGTCTATATCTATCTATCTATCTATCTATCTATCTATCTATCTATCTATCTATCTATCTATCTAATTATCGATCTATCTATCTATCTATCTATCTATCATCTAATTATCGATCGATCTATCTATCTATCTATCTATCTATCTATCTATCTATCTAATTATCGATCTATCGATCTATCTATCTATCTATCTATCTATCTATCTATCTATCTATCTATCATCTATCTAATTATCTATCTATCTATCTATCTATCTATCTATCTAATTATCTATCTATCTATCTATCTATCTATCTATCTATCTATCTATCTATCTATCTATCTATCATCTAATTATCTATCTCTCTATCTATCTATCTATCCATCATCCATCCATCCATCCATCTATCTTCCATATAGTTCATTCTTAAGAATTTATCTGATATGCAGTTGTCTTTCAACAATCTAACTGAAAATTAATAGGAAAAAACGTGGAAGACTTTCCTTACCTAACTTAGAAATTAATACATTAATTTCCATTTGGAATTGGGCCACACAAATGGCAGGTGACCATGCACAGCTCCACTCACACAAGCAGTGGGCACTTGTGCTTGCACTCGTGCACCAACCTCCACTCACATGGGCAGTGGGAGCTTGCTCTTGTGCAAATGGAACTATGCTCGCACGCACCTGCCACTCACACAGAATTATTCCCACCCACCCTCCCACCCCCGTGTTCCGCCACAAAGTCGAAAGGGTTAGGGAGCACTGCATTATGTCATCTACATAAGCATGTTACGTAAGCACAGTCGATGTTCAGTAGGCAACATACTTAAACCTACTGCACATACCTTGTAACCAAAAGTAGAGGCTTTTTTTAACGCTAGTGTTCTTTCTGTTTGCCAGGTGGGAAAACTTTTGCACGGCTTGATTTGTAAATGACAGGTCAGGTAATGCCTTTGCAAGGCAATCGTGCAATGCCAGCTCACCTCCATCCCTTCATTTCATCGGACAAAATGGGACAGTCACAAGGGAGGAAAGATGGTTTCTGCTGCCTTTTTTTTTTCCAGCTAGCAATGTTTTCCAGAAGCAAAATACATTTTGCTATTGGAGGAGGGAGGGAAGGAGGAAGGGAAGGAGCGAGGGAGGGAGGGAAGGAAGGAAGGAGATGGAATAAGGGAGCTAAGAAGAAAAGTGAGAGGGAGGGAAGGAACGAAAGGAGAGAGAAAGGAAGGAAATGGAAATGGAAATGGGAGGGAGGGAGGGAGGAAGAAAGGAAGGGAGGGAGAAAGGAGATAGAATAAGAGATGTAAAAAGAAAAGGGAGAGGGAGGGAAGGAAGGAAGGAGAGAAGAGAGAAAGGAAGGAAATGGAAATGGGAGGGAGGGAAGGAAGGAAGGAAGGAGATGGAACAAGGGTGGGAGGGAGATAAGGGAGGAGGAAGGGAAGAGGGAGGGAAGAAAGAAAGGAAGGAAAGAAGGAAAGGAGAAAGGGGGAGAGAAGGAAATGGAGGAAGGAAGGAAGGAAAGAAAGAAAGAAGAAAAAGAAAGAAAGAAAGAAAGAAAGAAAGAAAGAAAGAAAGAAAGAAAGAAAATATAGCAAGAATGAAGAAAGGAAAGAGGGAAGGAGGAAGGGAGGGTGGAAGGAAAGACCTAATTAAATATTTAGATATGGAAAGTTATAATTGAGGGGGTGGGCAATCTGTCCTTCTTTTATCATGCTCTTTCCCCAAAGATCCATCCCTCCATTTCATGAAGCAAATAAACTTGGACAGATGTTTACTTTACAAGAGGGAGGGAAAGTATTAAATTTTCCCCTGGTTGGTTCAGCATCCCCCCTCCCCTTCCCCCAAATCCTTCTCCCTGCCCTCCAAGCCAGCCTTCAGCCCAGAAGTAAAAACCTTCGGTATGGAGCAAAATCTGATTTGCATGCCTCAGGGAATAATAAAAGGAACATATTATGGGATGAAATGGACTGTAATCACATTGAGAGGAGGGGGAAAGCTCCACTGCTCCAGGAAAGGGAGCTTGTCAACTCACAAATGGCCCATTGCAGAAGAAAATACAGGATGAAAGACAAGCCAGCATTCTGCGAGCCACCATTCAGAGAGGTTCCTTTTCTAGAAACTGAGTAGCCATTTCAAACCTGGTTTATAAGCAGTGGTGGAATTCAGCTGGTTCGGGCCAGCTTGGGCGAACCAGTAGTTAAATTGCTGGCTGGTCCTGTCCCGTCCCTTCCCGGAATCCCCATGCGCCCCATTTTGGCTCCCAGGTAAGTGCAGGAAGGCCTACTATGCCTCAAATGGGGCATGTGTGTGGGTGTGCATGGTGCGCCTCCCTTGTGGCTCATTTTTGCTCCCCGGAGGCTGCAGGGAGGCCTCCTAGGCCCAAAATGGTATTAGGAGGGAGTGTGTGTGGTATCCCTGTCTCCCCCACTCCCGTGGCCCGTTTTTGCTCCCAGGAGGCTGCAGGGAGGCCTCCTAAGGGCTCTTTGGTTTTAAGTACAGTATGATGTAAATAAGTTAACTTATTAGTTAAATTAACCCTAACCCTAATTTACATCACACAGACAGTCCTTAAAATCAAACACCACGTCTTGGTAACAACAGCCATCCAATCAAACAGTCCGAAATCAGACCATGACTCAGTAGTAGCTAAGCAAACAACACCCACATTAATTTGCATCACATAAAACGGTATTTAAAGGCCAGTGTCCGGACAGACGAGCACAACTCAAAGTGCACTGACGACGACTCCTCGAATGGTGACGAAATGTTTGCAACCAAATTGTCAAGCTCGGAGCTCAGACCAACGGCCAATTCCCTAGTGTGTTTAGACCAGGAGTGTCAAACTCAAGGTACTTAGATCTGGCCCGCAGGGCCGCCCTGGAAACGAGAGCCCCCCCCCAGCTCCATTTTCGCTGGCAGAGGCTACAGGTCGTGATTGAAAACAGAGCCTGGGAGGGCCGTGCATGATGCCCCCGAGCTCCGTTTTTGCTGGCAGAGGGCTGCAGGAGTCCGTCGCAGCCAAAAACATACATCAAGCTGGCCACGCCCCCCCAAGGTCAAACACAATCCTGATGTGGCCTCAAATGTGGAACGAAATTGAGTTTGACACCCCTGGTTTAGACACAGGATGGTCTAGGAGGCTCACAGTTTCCCAGCTGAATTCAACTCCCGGTGGATTCAATTATGTCTTACAAGTGGAATTTGCTACAGGTTGAGAAGGGGGTTTCACGTTGTTGTATTTACTTCTGGTTTGTTTATTTGGGAAGGGGCAGCAATGATACCCTTTTATCTCCTCCAACACACTTTTGCATCCTACTAAGTGACCACGAGCATATTCTAACCATGCAAGAGACTTCAAACCTTGTTAATGAAAACCTAGTCTCGGTTACCAGTTTGGGAAAGTCTTCTGCCTACATGCCATCGTATTCCTTATTTTTTTCTCTTTCGCCAGTTTTGTCTGGTTGCAGCCACTTTATCTTTGTCCTTCCACTCCTGTCGGGTGATTTATTATCTCAGGAGTATCAAAGCCCAGACACAGGTTGAGTGTTACTGCTCTCCGCGAGCCCAATTATAATGATGAATATGGACTTCTCCAATGTAAATGAATGGGGCTTGTGAAAAACATTTGCAGAGTCACTATTTTAAAAAAATGTACCCAAAGAACAAAACTTAGTCCACAGAAGAATCCTTGATTTACTAGATTTATTATTATTATTATTATTATTATTATTATTATTATTATTATTATTATTATTATTGACAGTATACACAGCAAACGAGATGACCATGCTGGATTTCGTATCCCAAATCACTAGTCAAACACTTCCCAAGCATTTAGGTCGTCCTTCTTCTTCTTCTTCTTCTTCTTCTTCTTCTTCTTCTTCTTCTTCTTCTTCTTCTTCTTCTTCTTCTTCTTCTTCTTCCTCTTCCTCTTCCTCTTCCTCTTCCTCTTCCTCTTCCTCTTCCCCTTCCCCTTCCCCTTCTCCTTCTCCTTCTCCTTCTCCTTCTCCTTCTCCTTCTCAATTTATTTTATTCATTAAACATGAAACTCAGTCAACTGAACATTCAAAAATGCATCACAAATACCATTGTCTGGCGCTGATGGTTGATACGGGTTGCTGCCAGCATCCTAGGTATCAACCAAGTACCTTCTTAAGATGTACGATGTTCCGAATAGCACCGTTTTTTGCAGTTCCGCCGGTGTTATTGCAGGAAGCTACAATTTGTTGATGTATTTTATAAAATTCTTGGACATGGAACCAAGTGCTCTGGTGACAATGACTATCACTGTTACATGTCTCATCCATAGCTGTGTAGTTTCGATGGCCAGGTTGCGATATTTCATGATTTTTTTCCAGTTCTTTTTCTTTGACTCTGGCATCTCCTAGTACCGCGGTCAATAAATTGTATGTTTCGGTTTTCGACAACTGTGATATCTAGGTTCCAAGTGACAATCCGTCTGTATTCGAAAGTCCCACAAGGTCTTCACCTTCTCATTATCATTATCATCATTATCATCATCATCATCATTATCATTACTATTATATGATGCATTTCCTTAAATTCCTTACAGGTTTCCCAATGGAACCGGTTGTCCTTCGCCTCTTTTTGTAGAAAGGGATTGAAAATTTTGCAGCCTCTCAAGTTTCAGTTCATTTAATAGGTTACCATTTATGCAAACTGAGGCTCGGGTTTTTGTATCGGTTAGAAGTCCAGGTTTATTCTTGCATGAAATAAACTCAATTTGTGTGAGGTGTGGGAAGGGGGAAACAAAAGATGATTGCTTTGAAAAGCTGGAAGGACTATAAATAAATTGGAGTTAGCTGCTTAAAAAAGGAGGTTCAGAGATGACTTAGACTTAATTTTTTTTCTTTTTCTCCTCTTTAAACAGATTAACAGAATAAGGGAGTTGGAAGGGACCTTGTAGGTCATCTAGTCCAGCCTCCCATCCAAGCAGGAGGCCTTACACCATTTCTGTCAAATGGCAGTCCAGTCTTGTCTTGAAAGCTTCCAGTGATGAAGCTCCCACAACTTCCAAAGGCAACTTCTGTTCCATGGGTTGATTGTTCTCACTGTCAGAACATGTTTCCTTATTTCTAGGTTGAATCTCTCCTTGATCAGTTTCCATCCATTATTCCTTCTCTCTTTCTCCAGAATTTTTAACTTGTATCCACTATATCTGTGTTGGTGAACCTATGGCACAGGTGCCAGAAGTGGCACGTGGAGCCATATCAGTGGGCACGCGAGCTCAGCTCGGGCACACATGCGTGTGCCGGCCAGCTGATTTTCAGGCCTTCTGGGCCCACCAGAAGTCAGCAAACATGCTGTTTCTTGACTCTGGAGGGCCTCTGGGGGGGGGGGGGTTGGGGAAGGCCGTTTTTGCCCTCCCCAGGCTCCTAGAAAGGCTCTGGAGACTGGGGAGAGCGAAAAATGGGCCTACTGGGCCCAACCTTCTCATAGAATTATGGATGTGGGCACGCGTGTGTGTGACCCCTCTGCGCTCCCCCCGCTTTTGGCACCTGATGGAAAAAAGGTTAGCCATCACTGCACTAGAAGTTTGGAAATAATTTGTGGTTTCAAAGCACGTGGGGATATGAATTGAACATTTTTCTGAAGCTCTTTAAAGCCGCTGTGTCTTTCCACACTGTACAGCTACCTTATTATGTGATGCGGGAAAGAGAGAGGGCTGCTTTAAACAGTGGCTGACAGGTGATATGTTGGTACGTTTGTACGGGTGTAAACAACAGATCTCTTACAGGTAATCCTTGACTTACGACCACAACAGAGTCCAAAATTTCTGCCGCTAAGTGAATCAGTTATTAAGTGAATTTTGCTCCATTTTACAACCTTTCTTCCCATAGTTTTTAAGTGGATGACTGCACTTGTTAAGATAGTAACAAGGTTGTTAAGTGAATCTGGGTTCTCCATTGACTTAGCTTGACAGAAGATTACAAACGACGATCATATGACTCTGGGGCATTGCAACCATCATCAATATGAATTAGGGGTGGGATTCAGAAATTTTAGCAACTGGTTCTCTGCTTGGTTGCTAGGTGGGCGTGGTCATGGAGGGTGTGGCCTATCTGGCCTCCTGCACCAAGGAGGGGGGTATTTTTACCCTCCCCAGACTCTGGAGGCTTTCGTCAAACCCCTGGGAGGACGAAAATGGCCTCCCTTGGGCTCAGGAGGCCTTCTGGAGGCCAGAAACGGGCCCATTTTCAGACTTCTGGTACTCCTGGGAGGCTTGTTTTTCACCCTCTCCAGGCTCCAGAGGCTTTCCTTGAGTTTCTGGGAGGGTGAAAACGGCCTCCCCCGGGCACTGGAGGCCCTCCGGAAGCCAGAAACAGGCCCATTTTCGGACTTCTGGTACTTCTGGGAGGCTTATTTTTTGCCCTCCCCAGGCTCCGGAGGCTTTCCTCGAGCTACTCGGAGGGCGAAAACGGCCTCCCCCGGGCGCTGGAGGCCCTCCGGAGGCCAGAAATGGGGCTGTTTCCAAACTTCCTGAACTTCCAGTAGGCCCATTCTTCGCCCTCTCAGAGCTTCTGCACAGCCCTTGTATTTATGTGGCATCCAAGATAGGCTGCGTGGGAGGGGAAGGGGAGGGTGGGCAGGGTCAGCCAGTCCTTGCAACAACCAGTTCGGCAAACCAGATTAAGATTAACATCCTGTTCGCCCGAATCGGTCCGAACCAGCTGAAGCCCACCCTTGATTGTCAAGCATCTGAATTTTGATCACATGACCATGGGGATGGTTGTAAATGTGAAAAAAGGTCATAAGTGCCTTTTTTCAGTGCCGTTGTAACTTTGAATGGCCAATGAAAGAACTGTTGTAAGTCAAGGACTGCCTGTATCTTTGTGTCACTGTGATCGCAAGTTGTGGCTCTTTGGTGAGAAAATTACATGCAGTCCTCAACTTACAACCGTTCATTTAGTGACCGTTCAAAGTTACAATGGCACTGAAAAAAATCACTTACGGCTGTTTTTCAGCGTTATGACCTTTGTCGCCTAGCCATGATCATGTGATCAAAATTCAGATGCTTGGCCACTGACTCACATTTATGACAATTGCAGTTTCCTGGGATGGGGGGGGCATGTGATCCCGTTTTGTGACCTTCTGACAAGCAAAATCAACGGGGGTAGCCAAATTCACTTAACAACTGGGTTAGTAACTTATCAACTGCAGCGATTCACTTAACAACGGTGACAAGAAAGATCGTAAGATGGGGCAAAACTCACTTATCAAATGTCTCATTTAACGACAGACATTTTGGGCTGAATTGCTGTCGTAAGTCAAGGACTGCCTGTACAGTTCTGGAATCAGCATGAAACATTTTGCCAAGCATGGAGAGAGACTCCCTAAGCCACTAGACCAGGGGTGTCAAACTCGACTTCATTGAGAGCCGCTTTAGGGTTGTGTTTGTCCTCAAGAGGGGTGGGATGTGTGGCCAGAGTGGGCATGGCCTGCTCAATATCACTCGTGTTGGGAGCGCCTGTGGTGGCCCGAGCACTCTGCCAGTAAAAATGGGCATCTCTCCTGAACTCTGTTTTCCATGGCAGAGGCACCACAGGCTGATCCTTCACTTAAGAGCTGTCTTGCTTAACAATGGAAATTTTGGGCTCAGTTGTGGTTGTATGTTGAGGGCAACCTGCGCCTAAAAGAATGTTACACAGAAGAAGGACAATAGATCTTTCATTCTTTACAGGAATGAAATGCTCCTGGTTTGGACCGGATCACCCGATCCAGTAGTGATGGCGGCGGGTGGATCAAAGAACCGGTAGCAAAAATCCCTGCCCCCCCCCCCACCATGCCCAACTGAGCCGCACGATCATCAGAGGCTTTTTTTTTTTTAACTTTTAAAAGCATTTTTCTACAACCTCTTCCGATGAAAAAAAAAACCTCTGATGATCGCGCGGCTCAGCTGGGATCATCCGAGGCTTTTCAAAGCATTTTTTTCCTGCAACCTCTTGGCCGAAGAGGTGGTAAAAAAAAATGCTTTGAAAAGTCTCTGACGATCCCAGCTGAGTTGCCTGATCGGCAGAGAGGCATTTAGAAAAAATGCTTTGAAAAGTTGAAAAGTTGAAAAAAAGAAGTTGGCCACACCCACCCAGTCATATTAACCCCCCCCCACCAAGCCACACCCACAAACCCAGTAGTAACAAATTTTACATTTCACCCCTGCTTTAGTATCTCAGAAACAGGTTACGTTCAGTTCGTAAAATTCAGTTATTGTCCAAACAATCTTTTCAGTGGTGAAAGCAACAGTAAAGTGGAAGTAACTATCCAAAGAAATGGTGAAGTCTCTTTCACTGCAGATGTTGAAGCAGCAGCTGGACAGCCATCTGTCTGGGATGCTTTAATCGGAATTCTCTGAAACCAAGTGTGAAGTTGGGCTAATTCTATGATTCATTGATTCTAGATATCCCATTCAGTGACCAAGGATATCTTTTGAAGAGCCTTAGTGGACCCATCATGGCTCTGAGCCATCAGAATATGAAAGCATCTCTGTGTTAAAACTGGCTAGCGGCAGCTTATCTTTTAGCCTAGAAGTTTTTTAAGCGTGGCAAAAAAGACTAGAAGTGATGTTTTAAACCAATCCAATAATTGCTTCAGCAACTTCTCTTCATGAGAATATCCTCTTCCCTGGTAGGTCCCAGTGGAAGGATGAAGCAATTAGAAAATTTCAAGATTGCTGAGAGCTAAATGATCTGTAATGATGACTTCAAAGCAAGCCTAACTTTAGTTTATTTCCTCCTTACTCTGTCTAAGCCGGATGAAACATACTCTGCATTTTTTAAAAATAAAACTTCATAAGGTTTATTTAAGAGAATCTCCCAATAGGTTTGCTACAATAAAACTCAGATCTGTCCTTGACCATTTAAAAGGAAATACCTATCTGTGGAGAAAGAGAAAGAAAGAGAGAGAGAGAGAGAGAGAGAGAGGGAGAGAGAGGGAGGGAGGGAGGGAGGGAGGGAGAGGGAGGGAGAGAGAGAGAAAGAGTGAGACAGAGAGAAAGAAAGAAAGAAAGAAAGAAAGAAAGAAAGAAAGAAAGAAAGAAAGAGAAGGGAGGGAGGGAGGGAAAGAGAATGGATCTATCTGTCTATCTGTCTGTCTATCTGTCTATCTATCTATCTATCTATCTATCTATCTATCTATCTATCTATCTATCTATCTATCTATCTATTGGTTCGATTTATATGCCGCCCTTCTCCGGAGACCCAGGGCGGCTTACAATGCGTTAAGCAATAGCCATCATACTTTTGTATATACCTGCTTAGTAGGGCTTTTGGCCCCCCCTAAGCGGTGTTCTTTTTTTATATACAAAGTCATCTTATTGCTCCCACAATCCGAGTCCTCATTTTACCTACCTTGAAAGGATGGAAGGCTGAGTCAACTTGGAGCCTGGTGAGATTCAAACTTGCAGTAATTGCAGGCAGCTGGCAGCTAAGTGCTATTTAACAGCGCTTTGGTCCACTGTTTCACCAGGCTCCTGTATTGATGGATGGATGGATGGATGGATGGATGGATGGATGGATGGATGGAAGGAAGGAAGGAAGGAAGGAAGGAAGGAAGGAAGGAAGGAAGGAAAAAGAAAAAGGAAGGAAGGAAGGAAGGAAGGAAGGAAGGAAGGAAGGAAGGAAGGAAAGAAAAAAGAGTGAGTGAGAGAGAGAGAGAAAGAAAGAGTGTGTGAGAGAGAGACAGAGAAAAAGAAAGAAAGGAGGGAGGGAGGGAGGGAAGGAAGGAAGGAAGGAAGGAAAGAAGGAAGGAAGGAAGGAGGGAGAGAGGAAGGGAAGGAAGGGAAGGAGGAGGGAAGGAAGGAAGGAAGGAAGGAAAAAGAAAGGAAGGAAGGAAAGAAAGAAAGGGAGGGAAGGAAGGAAGGCAAGAGAAAGAAAGAGAGAGAGAGAGAGAGAGAAAGCTCTAAATAGCTTTTTAAAATACATTTTTTGAGGAATGGAAAAAGTCAAGTAAATGGCAAAGTGTTTAGACTCATTATAGGCCACAGGGCAAATCTATTTTTAAATCATCAGAATAATGCTTAAATGTGCAT
Source organism: Masticophis lateralis (assembly GCA_030761175.1). Classification (NCBI taxonomy): domain Eukaryota; kingdom Metazoa; phylum Chordata; class Lepidosauria; order Squamata; family Colubridae; genus Masticophis; species Masticophis lateralis. The sequence continues at coordinate 10,711,977 of JAUDYJ010000003.1, forward strand.
CCATGCCCTAAATTAAGAAAAGTGAAATGAAATTAACAACCAGAGAAATCCTAGCCTGAATTTCTTGCAAAACTGCTGGCACTCATATATCAATTGTGACTCCATCTGTTTTACAGTGCTCCAATTTGCAAAAAAACCGTTTGATGTGGCTTTTAACCACAGCACGGCCCATTCTTAATCTTCAAATCTTTGATGTTACCTTTTCAGTTGCCTCCTAAACATCTTTTGTCTGGAACAGATGTCTGAACACCATCCCATAACCTCCATCACAGAGATCTCATATACTATCTTCCCTTTAAGCATCTACGCCTAAAGAACTAAATCTATGATGAATAGAAAAAACATGTGTCTGCCACTAAAATACCTCACTAAGTAACTTTTGAAGGTTGCACAAATTATCACTTTAGCATCCTCCACTATCTCACACTGTTTTCTCTTTTGTAAAAGAAATGACACAAAAATCAGAACTGTTCCTATTGGGTATCCAGAAAAAAAATAGCAAAGAAAATATCTATTTGCTTATACATGTAATAACAGCTGCAAGGATTGTTTATGCACAAAATTGGAAAGCAGAGAAAATACCTTTGGAAGGAGAAGCAATTAAAAAAAATTTAGATTGTGCAGAAATGAATAGATTGACTTTGACGATTAAAGAAAGAGAAGATTCAGAATACTTCAAGACATGGAATCAATTCTACTATTGGTTAGAAAAGAGATACAAATAAGTAAATATATAGTTATGTATAAAAATGCTATAATCAGAATATTTTGTTAGTAATGAATTGTTGTAATTGATTCGATAAGAACAAAGACAGAAGAAATAACAAAAAGAAGAACGATTGGAGACAACACCAAGATGTCACATGGAAGGAATGACTGATGTATTAAATGTTTGTTTGTTTAAAAAATAAAAAACTTTTTAAAAATGTGTCTGGCACTAATATTTATTTGTTTGTTTGTTTGTTTGTTTGTTTGTTTTATTTGCCGCCCTTCTCCGGAGACTCAGGGCGGCTTACAATGCATTAAGCAATAGCCTTCATACAAAAGTATAAAGTATAAATATAAAAGTATACAAAAGCAGGTATATACCTGCTTAAGTAGGGCTTAAGTGTTCTTTTTTTATATACAAAGTCAGTTTATTGCCTCATAATCCGGGTCCTCATTTTACCTACCTCGAAAGGATGGAAGTCCGAGTCAACCTTGAGCCTGGTGAGATTCAAACTTGCAGTAATTGCAGGCAGTTGGCAGCTAAGTGCTATTTAACAGTGCTTTAGTCCACTGCTCCACCAGGCTCCTCACTAATATACCTCACTAAGTAACTAATTTTCACTTTAGCATCCTCCACTATCCCACACTCTGTTTTCTCTTTTGTAAAAGGCTACATGGAATGTCCCATTTCTATTGTTTGTCTGTTTATAGATTCTATTGATAAATATTTTATGCTCCTCTTCTTGGAACAGAGGAGTTTTCTATAGCTTTCTTCAAGCTGGTGTTGTCAGATTCCATAATTCATAAAATCAGGAAAGCACCTGATTTATTGTTTGATTCCAAAGGACATGCTACCTTTTAATCCATTGCCAACTAAAGCAGACAACAGTGAGTGAAAACATTGGCAATTTATCACTTCAAAACTTCAGGGAGTTTGAAATTCACTTGGGTTTATGTTCTACAAAGCAACAGAGATAATCAGGGGGTCTGGAAGTAAACCTTAAAATGAATGTTTGAGGGAACTGGGTATGTCTATTTTTGATATCGCCATGATATAAAAAAGATGTTGAGACTCTAGAAAGACTGCTGAGATGAGCAACAAAGATGATTAGGGACTGGAGGCTAATATATACAAAGAATGATTGAAGGAACTGGTCATGTCTCGTCTAGAGAAAAGAAGGACTTGGGGTGACGTGATAGCAGTATTCCAATATTTGAGAGGCTGCCACAAAGAAGAGGGAGTCAAGCTCTTCTCCAAAGCACCTGAGGGCAGGACAAGAAGCAATGGGTGGAAACGAATCAAGGAGAGACGCAACCTAGAACTAAGGAGAAATTTCCTGACAGTTAGAACAATTAATCACTGGAACGACCTGTCTCCAGAAGTTGTGGATGTCCCAACTGTGGAGGTTTTTAAGAAGAGATTGAACAATCATTTGTCTGAAATAATATAGGTCTCCTTCTTCAGCAGGAGGTTGGACTAGAAGACCTCCAAGGTGCCTTCAAAACTCTATAATTCTGTAGTCGAAGGAATAGAAGGTTTAGGAGTGATAGGAGAGCAGTCTTTGACTATTTGAGGCACTGTCATAGAGAAGAGAATTAACTTACTCTCCAAAGTACTTGAGGATAGGACAAAAAGTAACATCCTTAAAGGAAGAGATATAGTTGGAATAACAGAAACTTGGTGGGGTGAAACCCATGACTGGAACATATTGATAGAAGGATACAAACTCTTCAAAAAAAAAACCCCAGACCCCATAAAAGAGGAGGTGGAGTTGCACTGTATGTAAAGGACTATTATATTGCTACAGAAATGTATGAAACCAAAGACAAAAATCTCCTAGAATGCATAAAAAAGGTAAAGGTTCCCCTCGCCCATATGTGCTAGTCGTACCTGACTCTAGGGGGCGATGCTCATCTCCATTTCAAAGCCAAAGAGCCAGCGCTGTCCGAAAACGTCTCCGTGGTCATGTGGCCAGTATGACTAAATGCCAAAGGCATACGGAATGCTGTTACCTTCCCACCAAAGGTGGTCCCTATTTTTCTACTTGCATTTTTTACGTGCTTTCGAACTGCTAGGTTGGCAGAAGCTGGGACAAGGAATGGGAGCTCACACCATTAGGCAGCACTAGGGATTCGAACCGCCGAACTGCCGACCTTTCGATTGACAAGCTCAGCCTCTTAGCCACTGAGCCACTGCATTCCTCTCCTAGAACACATATGAGTCAATATAAAAGAAAAAAAAGAATGACATAGCCATAGGTGTATATTATAGGCCACCCAATCAAGCAGAAAAAATAGATGTCCTTTTGGTCAATCAATTAACAAATATACGTAGAAAACACACTACAATAGTAATGGGGGATTTCAATTACCCTGATTATCAACTGGAAAACTCATTCTGCACCAAGTGAGAAATCAAATAGGTTCCTAACCAACCTAGCTGACAACTTTGTTGTCCAAAAGGTAGAGGAGGGAACTAGAGAGACAGCAATACTGAATTTAAGAGATTAAGTCTAGCCATACTGGACTTTCAAGAAGAGATTGGAGTGCCATTTGTCAGAAATGGTGTAGGGTCTCCTGCTTGGGTGGAGGGTTGGACTAGATTGATTGATTGATTCGATTTATATGCCGCCCTTCTCCGGAGACTCAGGGCGGCTTACAATGAGCTAAGCAATAGCCTTCATACTTTTGTATATACCTGCTTAGTAGGGCTTTTGGCCCCCTCTAAGCGGTGTTCTTTTTTTATATACAAAGTCAACTTATTGCCCCCACAATTCGGGTCCTCATTTTACCCACCTCGGAAGGATGGAAGGCTGAATCAACCTTGAGCCTGGTGAGATTCGAATTCGTAGTAATTGCAGGAAGCTGGCAGCTAAGTGCTACTTAACAGCACTTTAGTCCACTGCACCACCAAGGCTCCTAGATGACCTACAACAGTGGGTCTCAACCTTCCTAATGCCGTGACCCTTTAATACAGTTCCTCATGTTGTGGTGACCCCAAACCATAAAATTATTCCTAAAACCATTGAAAATATGTGTTTTCCGATGGTCTTAGGCGACCCCTGTGAAAGGGTCGTTCGACCCCCAAAGGGGTCCCAACCCACAGGTTGAGAACCACTGACCGACAAGGTCCCTTCCAACTCTTAATCTGTAAAAAGGGTCAATTTAAAATTAACGAGAAATTTCCTGCCAGTGAGAACTATCAACCAGTGGAACTTCTTGCCTTCAGAAGGTGTGGTGGAAGTTTTCAAGAAGAGATTGGACAGCTATTTGTCCAGAATGGGATAGGGAGTCTCTGCTTAATTGGAAAGTTGGACTAAAAGACCTCCAAGGTCCCTTTGAATCCTATTATTCTAAGTTTTTATAGAATGTTTTTATTTCCCATTTCTCTCCTCTTCATTTCACTTTTCACTGTCCCTCGTAATTCTCTTAACTCTCCTGCTGTATGAATCACTTCCCTGAAACGTTCTTTGAAATAGGCTTTCCACGATTAGTGCAAACTGAGTTACAGAACCCGCTTCTCTCAAAATGCTAAACCAGCCTAAAGCAACAGAACTTTACCTCATTATAACAAAATCACTATGGATACAGAAAGGCCTCGGCAAATCCGGCTATTATATTCTGAAATCTGACAATTTTTTTTTATTACCCTTCAGAAAACAAGGTTCATAAAATTTGATTATTTTATTAGTGCTGGCTAATTTAAAAGGAGGAAGATAATGAAACAGAAGACACTTTTCAAGGCGTAATTCACACTCTTCAGGCCTATCATGTTGTAAGATGGCAGTGAGTGGCAGAGAACAGATTATTCATTCCCACTCCTGTTTGAAGAACTCCGTGATCAGTTCCCAATATGGCTTTGTAAAAGATAACTGGGTTAATTAGAGCCAGGACTGTAATGAAAAGACTGATGATGATTAATGTCATGTTGTCTCCCAAATGAGGTTATAAAAAGCACCCGGTGTCGGTGGTCTGAAAAAGAGAGATAAAATGTCTCCACTCTGAATAAGGGCAGGACATCCCGTCCTCATTCCCAGTTGGCATTCTGTTACTGCTTTGTAAATCACACAGGGACACTGTACAAATTCATATGACCGGCATGAAAAATAATTTTTTAAAACTTATATCCAACCTTTACTACCATTATAAATAACCCAAGGTGGTGAACATTATCTAACGTCTTTGACATATTTGAAATATCTTTGAAATAATGATGTACTGAAAGCCACATTATGGCCATATAAGAAGTCGTTGACTTATTACCCTAATGGAACCTAACTATTATGGTTTATTTATTTATTTATTTATTGGTTCGATTTATATGCCGCCCTTTTCCAGAGACTAAGGGCGGCTTACAATGTGTTAAGCAATAGCCTTCATACTTTTGTATATACCTGCTTAGTAGGGCTTTCGGTCCTCCCAAACGGTGTTCTTTTTTATACAAACTCAGCTTATTGCCCCCACAATCCGGGTCTTCATTTTACCTACCTCGGAAGGATGGAAGGCTGAGTCAACTTGGAGCCTGGTGAGATTCAAACTTGCAGTAATTGCAGGCAGCTGGCAGCTAAGTGCTATTTAACAGCACTTTAGTCCACTGCGCCACCAAGGTTATAAAGCACATGACCAATCTGATATTTCTGTGATGGTTGTTAAGTGAACCTATTGTCTTCAATATTTTGGGTTTTTTTTTACTGAAAACCAGAATGAAATACAGAATAACAGAGTTGGAAGGGACTTTAGAGGTCCTCTAGTCCAACTTGCTGCTCAAATAGGAAATCCTATACCATTCCAGACAAATGATTGTCAAATCTCTTCTTGAAAACCTCCAGTGATGGAGCACCCACAACTTGGAAGTAAGTGGTTTCCTTGATTGATTGTTTTCACTGTCAGGATATTTCTCCTTGAATTTGGATCTCTCTTTAATGATCTTTCACCTTGTCACTGCGTTTTTGTATTTACCAGCTGAGCTTTTATTTCTGGACTTCCAGACTTACCGTAGCTTGCCAAGTTCTTATCTCTAATCTACTGCGCATGTCTACATTCCTTCTTCTTCTCTAAAACTTTTCTTTGTTCTCCAGCCAGAGAGGTCAGGCTGGGATCTTTGTCAAAATGTAACTACTTTAGATAATGAGTTGTTTTATTTTCTTTATAACAAATAAATATGGGTTTAATTAGAAAATTCATTTCGGTTTATTTTTTCAAAGTATACACAAGGAAGAAGCCACGATTCCACCTCTAATTGAGGGCAGTTACCCCAGGCAAGGTAACGGGGCTGATTGCCGCTCTGACAATGGTAGCAGAGGATGGTTGCCTTCTCTACATAGCAAAAGTCCAACCTCACTGACCCAGGCCTTGTAATTCTGCCCTGACACACTTGTTACCATATTTCTAGTTTTACCCTCTGCAGCTTTGGAAAATAAGCTGCCTCCCTCTCTCTAGAATAGCATAGGGTCTCCTGGTTGAGTAAGGGGTTGGGCTAGAAGACCTCCAAGGTCCCTTCCAACCCTGTCATTCTGTACTCTGTATCCTTTTATCAAACATCATTTTCCTTTTTAAATAGTAAACACTTTCATAATGGTTTACACCTGTCTTAAAAATCAGATGGCCTCCAGATGTGTTGGAGGCATCAAAGTGAAAGTAAGGTGACAAGAGAAGGCCGATGATGGGGTTGATTCCTCAGCCCCTCCCAAAAAGTATTCTCTGATAAAGAAATCTTTAAAACCCCAATTCCCCACTACAACAGTCAGTTTCAAGGCAACAGGCAGCTTCAAGAGCTATTTAGCCTTTGCAAACAATGTCAATATAAACTCAATTATTTGAATCAACTGTAGGAACCAAAGGGAGCTCCAGTTTATTGCCTAGTGCCTATGGAATGCTGGGAATTGAAGTCCACATGTCTTAAAGTTTCTGAGGTTGAGGGACACTAGTTTGTAGGAAGTGCTGAGTCCCCTCTTGTTAAAGGTCATCCTGGTTCCCCAATTTTTTATTTTTTTATTTTTTTGCTAGATTACAATGCCTTTCAGAAATGTCAGGGAGAGTTATGGAGACAAAGTCAAATTTCAGAGACTTATCTTCCCCACCCCAAGAAGTAATTAGAAGTGTCACAAAGAGTTTGCATCTTCTGTAACTATGACAGTTTCTCCAGTAGAGAGGGGTGGGTGAAACTGGCAGCTCGTCTTCCCTTTGTAATACCGAGCAAGTCTCACAATGCCATTTTGGGCTTTCTTGTTTGAAACCTCATTTTCCACCTGCCAAAATCACTTTGTAAGATCAGGCTGAGAGAATGAGGTAGGATGTTAAAAAGCACGTTGGGAGGAGAACGAGATCAGAAGATGCTGACAGCTGATTCCTGTACTGTTTAGCTGAGTCTTAAATGGTAGGACAGACCTCTCATAAAGATGAACTTAGTTGGGATCTTCTTTGCCTCGAGCAGACTCCTCTGATTGATCAACAGTGGAAGGAACATAGAATAACAAGCTTGGAAGGGAGCTTGGAGATCCTCTAGTCCAGGGGTCACCAACCTTTTGGACCTCAGGGACCACTAAATTCATAATTTTAAATCTTGCAGACCACTAATATGATCTGCCTAATGATCAGCTGGGTGGGCATGGTCAACTCGATGTCACTCACATTGAGGGGCACCTCGACGGCCTCTACTTGCCCTTTACCTCCCAGCTACTCCTCTCCTGCCTGCCCGGGCTCCTTAGGGACCCAACAGGAAGCAGTTGTTGGAGCTAAGCAGCCACCATGAGAAAGAGTTGGCAAAACAGCTGGCTCAGTTCAAATTGGATCTGACCAAAAAGGAGGCTCAGCAGAAGCACCTCACTGAGGACTACGAGCATAGGCTTTCCAAGGAGAGGGGAGACCTGTGGGAGTGTAAGGCCAGGTATCGGCACCTGGAGGCTCAGCGGACTGAGGTGGTCAGCCAGTTCCAGGCCATGATGCAGTCCCACTGGAACAAGGTCCTCCAGCTCTTTGCCACCAGTGGCACTTCCCTCCAGCCTTCCCCAAAGCCCCACACCAGGAGGCTGAAGCAGACCCCAATTCAAAATTTCTGCCCCCCTCCGACCCACATAAAAAGACCCCGTAGGGGTACAATACAAACGTTCATTGCACGTATCTGGCCCAGGGGCTGTAGTTTGAAGACCCCTGATTTAGTGCAATATAAAAAAATGCAAATAATTTTTCTGTGGACCACCAAAACTTTCTCATGGGCCACCAGTGGTCCACAGACCATCAGTTGGTTACCACTGCTCTAGTCCAACCCCCTGATCAAACAGGAGATCGTCCTGGTCAAATGGTTGCCCAGACTCTTTGAAGCCTCTGGTGATGGAGCACCCACAACTTCTAGAGGCAAGCCATTCCACGGATTAATTATTTTCACTCTCAAGAAATTTCTCCTTAGTTCTAGGTTGGATCTCTCTTTAATGAGCTTCCACCTGTTTACAAACAATAATTAGATTAGGATATATTTGCCATGAGGTAAATTTCACATGTTTACATTCTAGCCTTTATCTCAAGGTGCTTTTTCAGGAGACATTCAACTGGACTTTCTTGGTTTTTTTTCTTTTGAAGACATTCCGCTTCTCATCCAAGAAGCTTCTTCAACTCTGACAGGATAATGGGGGAATGGAAGGACTTATATTCCTTGCAGACAGCTGGTCATTTTCATCTTTGGGACTACCATGACCTGGGTGACTGAAAATCTCCACAGAGTTTTAGCAATACAATTTGGGATGGACACCTTTTGAATGGTGTGGGAGTAGGAATGGATTTTTAGAGGGAAAAATTGCAGACTACAGGAACCAGGAGCACCACTCAGGTGACCCTGAGGACACAGATTAAACCTCCAAGTGCTTCAAAGACCCTCTAAAAGGATGCAAATGACCAGCTGTCTGCAAGGAATATAAATCCTTCCATTCCCCACAATTCCAGTCAGAGCTGAAGAAGCTTCTTGGAGGAGAAATGGTACATCTTCAAAAGAAAGAAGAAGGAAGGCCAGTTGCCTCCTGAAAAAAGCATCTTTGGGACAACCATGATCTGAATGACTGAAAATCTCTAATTCTAGCCTTTATTATATCTGGTCCCTTTTACTTTAATAAATATAAAGAATAATATTAAAATTCAAATGTTCTTCAGGACTAAGGGCATATAGATGTTGTGAAAGATTAAATTCAATAAATCCATGTTTGATATGTATATACACACATACACACAAATGCCATTAAAAGATAAAAGCCAGGCTGATAGAAAAAAAAATTAAGTTACAGCACCAGAAGCATTTCATGGTTGCTAAGAATATGTACTATTACCGTATGAATATGTATATTGAATCATTGGAAATCAAAAGTTGAGAAAAAAGAAAGAATATTTAAAGCTCTGAAAAAGGTAAACCTTGCTTTTATTTAAAAAAAAATGTCAACATTATGAATATTTGGGTGCTTTATTAGTTTTAGTTAATGGCATATGTATCAATTTAGCAAAAGGAATGCAATCCAAAGATGAAACAGAATCTCTTTTGACTCATAATTGTTAGCTCTGTTTTGCAACTTGCTGCTCTCTTGGTCCCAAAGATGCTAGTTTAGATTTGTTTAACATTTCTTTATCCAATTGTTTATGAGGCTCATTTCTCACTCCTTCAGAAAATTGCTCTCAGGAATGCAGTTTGCGTAAAAGAAAAAAGGCATGAATATGGGAGATAGGACCAAGAAACAATTCTGAATGGAAAGGGGTAGGCATGCTAAATAAAATAAAGACAAGTACAATAAGTAAATCTCCTTATTGCATCTGAATAGTTATTTCTCAACTTGGCACTAAAGCAACTTTGGCTTCCAGAGGCATGCATGGTGAGAGATTCCAGACTTCAAGCTTAAAAGATAGCTTCTCTTTCTTTCAACTGTTGGAAGAAATGTCCAACTGGTTGAGTTCCAAGCCAGGAGAAAGGCACTGGAGACAAAACAGAGGCTGGAGGCTGATTGGAAAGATGGTTTAATGATGAAGCAGAACCACCAAGCACATGGTTCTGGTGCAGCTGATCACATGGAGTTGAGAGTGGGTGGCTTTTATACCTTCTCTTGGGCTTTGCAGCTGAGCTTCCTGTTCCTGTGCAAGAACATGTATTCTATTGGCTGTTGTCAGATTCCCATGGGGCCATGTAGGGCAGGGGTAGGTTCTACTTACCTTTACTAACGGTTCACAATGGGATTGTGTGCACGCACTCACTTAGCTCGCACGCGCCTTGCTTCTGTACATGCACAGATCACCAATGACGACATCCGGGGCGGTGGATAGGGCCTCCTGCCGGTTTTACTACCGGTTCTTGCAAACTGGTCCGAACCAGAAGCAATCCACCACTGATGTAGGGGTTATATAGGGGTCATAGATGGCTCTGTAGGTTGTCTGAGCTCTCAGGATTGGTTGAGATTTCTGAGGGTGATGCAATGTCCTTAGGAGATTGTACAACAAGCTCTGTGTTTTAGTGGGTTAATCCTATTATGTCCTGAAGGGTCATGTCTTAATCCCTTCACCCTGGAGCTGAAGGTCTTTTGTTTTGTAGATAGGCTGGCCCAGTCTTTCTTAATGGGCACAAGATATCTGCTGGGGGCAAGGAGCTGGGGCTCTGAGTTTCTGTCTCCCTTAAGATTTTTTCAATTTCTTTTTTAGGGGAAATATTTTATCCTGTCTTTTTAAAATATTCCTCAAAATATTTCATTCTTCTAGGAAGGGGGTGGTGGCTTCCTACACAACCTAACTGAATTGCTTCCACATCATGTTTTACTGGCCTTTACTGATCGCTCTACCAAGCCACCTGCTTCTAATCTGCCTTGCTGTGTCTGGACGCAACTGAACAGAATTAGATGTGGTGCTGGAAGAAGTACCTCTGCCCTGTATCAGTGGGGCTAGAACAATACCCCTTGTTGTGGCTATGGTGATGATGTGTAAACCAGGGGTGAAATGCTCTCGGTTTGGTCCAGATCGCTTAATCCGGTAGTGATGGTGGCAGGTGGTTCGGAGAACCGGTAACAAAAATCTCTGCCCCCCTCCCCCCATGCCCAGCTAAGCCGCATGATCGTCAGAGGCTTCTGTTTTAAACTTTTAAAAGCATTTTTTCTTTAACCTCTTCTGACGAAAAAATGCTTTTAAAAGTAAAAAAAAAAAGCCTCTGATGATCGCGTGGCTCAGCTGGGGTCGTCAGAGGCTTTTCAAAGCATTTTTTTCTGCAACCTCTTGACTGAAGAGGTGGTAAAAAAAATGCTTTGAAAAGTCTCTGACAATCCCAGCTGAGTTGCCTGATCGGCAGAGAGGCTTTTCAAAGCATTTTTTAAAAAGCCTCTCTGATGATCCCAGCTGAGTTGCCTGATCAGCAGAGGCTTTTCAAAGCATTAGAAAAAATGCCTTGAAAAGTTTAAAAAAAAAAAAGTTGGCCATGCCCACCCAGTCACATTACCTCACCACCACAAGCCACGCCCACAGATTCAGTAGTAACAAATTTTACATTTCACCCCTGGTGTAAACTATTAAATATATTGTGCAAGACTGCTTATGACATGCATTCTCTGGTTCCTTAGAGCAGGGGTCCCAAACCCCTGGGCTGCAGATTGGCACCAGTCTAAAGCCCACTAGGAACCAGCACATTTATTGTGGCCTGTCGGCTACTGGCCCCTCCAGCAGCCGAAACAGATGAGGAGGAGGAGTGGGAGTCAGGATCAGCATCAAGGCAACCTGAGAGCTCTGAGGGGGAAGAGGGAATGGAGCTGGCAGACAGAGAGACAGAGGCAGAGCCTGGACCATTCAGCAGCCCTCAGATGGGGAGTCAACAGCCCCCAGGTCTGGAGGTGGCTGATGAGGAAGAGGAGGAACAGCTGGGTCCACTGCCTGACGTGCAGATGCACAGAAGGCAGAGGAGAGGAGAGCAGTGGAAATCTACGGGCCAATCCTTGGGATGGAAGAGCCACCACTGCTAACAAAGCCTCATCCTAGCTCTGGGGATAAAATGCAGGGGACGGAAATGAATAGATGTGGCAGACAACTATTTCTCTTCCTTCCAGACAGACTTGTCAGCCTGCTGTGAGGGAGGGACATTTTGCCGGGGCTGCAGGCATTCCTAATAAATGAATCGGTGATTAAGTACAGAGGGTTTGTCGTGTTTGAGGAGCTGGGTTAGAATGCCATGCAAGTGAGCGAAGCCTCATCCGCGGATGCATGAGATCCAAGCAGCATGCAAAACCACGCCCTCTTGGTCCACGGACAAAAATGCCCTTGACAGAACCAGTCCCTGACTCCCAAAAGGTTGTTAAGTGAGGCTATTCCACGAGCATCTCCCATAAAAACCATCACAACTTGCAACCCAAATTGTCAGGTCCAATTATGGTCATAAGTTAAATCCACACTGAGTACAGGTACTCCTTGATTTACCACAGGTCAATAAGTGACCGTTCAAAGTTATAACTGCACTGAAAAAAGCAACTGCGGAAGATATTGAGCTAAAACCAGAAATCTTTTTATTAGGAATTAGAAATCTTTTTATTAAACAAAAGATTAGAAAAGAAATAAAATATATAACATTACATATAATCATGGCAGCTAGGTTAGCCCTAGCACAAGTCTGGAAAACAGATCAATTGCCAACGGAGCAACAAAAAATTCAATATATATATACATGTTTTCTGAGGTTTTCGCAGGTGTTTGTATGTAGGTCTTTGGTTATTTGGGTCTTCTCCTGCGTAGAATTGGAAGTATTTTGGCGACGTTTCGACGAAGTCTCATTCGTCATCTTCAGGCTGGTGTTCACGAAGCCGAGAACACCAGCCTGAAGATGACGAATGAGACTTCGTCGAAACATCGCCAAGATACTTCCAATTCTATGCGGGAGAAGACCCGAATAACCAAAGACCTACATATATATATATATATATATATGTATGTGTGTGTGTGTGTGTGTGTGTGTGTGTGTGTGTGTGTGTGCGCAGAAATGGATAGACTAACTTTGAAATTAAAAGACATGGAAGACTCACAGTATTTTAAGGTATGGGATAGTTGGTACGAGTGGATAAATCAATGGAAAAGAAGGTAAAGTCAAAATTTAGTAAGAAATTAAAAGTAATAATCATACACTATCATTAAGATAAAAGAGGAAATAAGTCACTGTGTATATTTGTACTTATATATATATTACATATATTTAGTTCGTTTGTTGTGATTAGCATTGCTGATTGTTATTTTAAGGTTGTGAATGCTTTATATAATTTTATCCTTTTAAATTTAATAAAGTTTGTTATTTAAAAATAAAAGAAAAAAGCAACTTATGATCATTTTCACGCTTATGACCATTTCGGCATTCCCATGGTCGCATGATCAAAATTTTCATGTGTGGCAACTGACTCCTATTTATGACTGTTGCAGTGTTCCAAGATCATATCATCACTTTTTGTGACCATTGAAGAGCAAAGTCAATGGGGAAGCCAGATTCACTTAACAACCATGTTACTAGAATAGCATAGAATATAGCATAGCATAGCATCATAGAATAGAAAATAGCATAGCATAGCATAGCATAGAATTCTTTATTGGCCAAGTGTGATTGGACACACAAGGAATTTGTCTTGGTGCCTATGCTCTCAGTGTACATAAAAGAAAAGATACGTTCAAGAATCATAAGGTACAACACTTAAGCATAGTCATAGGGTACAAATAAGCAATCAGGTAACAATATCAATATAGTCATAAGTGGGAGGAGATGGGTGATAGGAACAATGAGAAGATTAAAAGTAGTGCACACTTAGTAAATAGTTTGACAGTGTGGAGGGAATTATTTGTTTAGCAGAGTGATGGCGTCCGGGAAAAAAACTGTTCTTGTGTCTAGTTGTTCTGGTGTGCAGTACTCTATAGTGTCGTTTTGAGGGTAGGAGTTGAAACAGTTTATGTCCAGGATGCGAGGAGTCTGTAGATATTTTCACAGCCCCCTTTTTGACTCGGGCAGTATACAGGTCCTCAACGGAAGGCAGGTTGGTAGCCATTGTTTTTTTCTGCAGTTCTAATTATCCTCTGAAGTCTTTGTCTGCCTTGTTAGGTTGCAGAACCGAACCAGACAGTTATAGAGGTGCAGATGACAGATTCAGTAATACTAATTTAACAACTGTAGTGATTTACTTAACAACTGTGGCAAGGGAGGTTGTAAAATGGGGCAAAACTCACTAACAGTGTCTCAGTTAGCAACCAAAAAAATGGCCTCAACTGTGGTCGTAAATTGAGGACTACCTGTATTATTGATTGAGCAGCCTGCAAATCACAAGCAATTTTAGTAGTTTCTCCCTACTATATTTTGCACTGTTTTGCTACAGTAAACCTTTCCGTATCCTTGAGCTGCGATGCCTACTAAATTCTAGGCTTGTGGGAGCCATTTTGTACCCCAGTAAGCAAATAAGGGAGATATATATCTTTAAACAAAAAACAAAAAACTTTTCAACCAGGCAGATATAAAACCCCCCAACCTTATTTGCAAACTGAAAAAGTGAGTCTCTAGCCTTGAGTTAGCACACATATCTTATTTAAAGCTCATATTTCAGAGTCTACATAAAGACGTGGAAGGAGAAAAATCAAGGATATTTTTAAACAATAGAAATATGAGCCCGTTGCCTAACCATTCTGCCATCTATGATATTTTACTGTAAATTTATGGTCCAGAAAAAAGGACGACAGTAAATAAACCGAGAAAGTGACTGTGATCATACAGTATGTAATGGGCTGTGAGAATAACCTTGGGAGACAGGAGGAAGAGCTATAGCCTAGGCCACGGGTGTCAAACTTGCTGCGTCACGTTGCCATCATGTGATGTCTCACAACGTTTTTCCCATTTGTGGAGCTGGGCTGGGTATAGCCTGCATGTGACGCATCTGGGCCATGGGCCGCCAGTTTGACACCCCTGGCCTAGACAATGCCTGATCACAGAAATCTGAGCTCAAAGCTCAGGTCGAGGTCAACCTCAAGGCACCTTATCTGTGGGGTGCTGCAAGGGTCAGTCCTCTCACCCCTTCTGTTCAACATTTATGTAAAACCGCTAGGCGAGATCATCCGTGGTTTCGGGGTGAATGTTCATCAATATGCTGATGACACTCAGCTATACATCTCCACCCCAGACCACCCCAACGATGCCCTTACTGTGATGTCCTGTTGCCTGGAGGCCGTACGGATCTGGATGGGAAGAAACAAACTCAGACTCAACCCCTCCAAGACTGAGTGGCTGTGGCTTCCAGCATCCCAGTATAGTCAGCTGGTACCGTCACTGACAATTGGGGATGAGACCTTGCTCCCCACAGAGAGGGCCCACAATTTGGGTGTCCTCCTGGACTCACGGCTATCTTTAGAAGACCATTTGATAGCCATGGCCAGGGGGGCCTTTTATCAGGTTCGCCTGATCTGCCAGTTGCGTCCCTTTCTGGATTAGGATGCCTTGCGCACAGTCACTCATGCCCTAGTCACCTCCCATATGGACTACTGCAATGCTCTCTACATGGGGCTCCCCTTGAAAAGCACCCGGAGGCTCCAACTGGTCCAGAATGCGGCCGCGCGGGTGATTATGGGCGCATCTCATTGCGCCCATGTAAAACCTCTCCTACGCGAGCTGCACTGGCTCCCAGTGGTCTTCCGGGTGCGATTCAAGATGTCAGCTATCACCTTTAAAGCGCTCCATGGCTTAGGACCTGGGTACTTACGAGACCGTCTTTTGCCACCAATAGCCTCCCACCGACCAGTTCGTTCTCACAGGGAGGGACTACTCAGGGTACCGTCAGTCAAATTGTGCCGACTGGTGACTCCCAGGGGGAGGGCCTTCTCTGTAAGGGCTCCAACCCTTTGGAATGAACTGCCCCCTGATATACGGAACATCCCTAATCTCTGTGCTTTCCGCTGTGCCCTCAAGACCCCGATGTTCAATCAGGTGGGGCTAAACATGTTAACTGGGAATGATTAAAATATTATATAATTCTGGGTTTTATTTAATTTGGGCTAAACTATGTTATAATTTTAATTATCAATTTTATGATGTTTATGTATCTTTTCTTTTTTCTTTTTTTTTTTATTGAAAAAGTTTTACATTACAATTTTTTTTAAAAAGAACCCCTTTCCCCCCCCACCCCCCACCCTACCCACTCCCCTCCCTCCCCAACCCCCCCCCTTGACTTCCGCTATTAAACAAACATTAACAATCCATATTTATCCACTTTTCAAGGTGAGATCCAACTAATAAACTAAAACTATAACATTATTTTATACAATAAAATCCTAACTCTTAACAATTTTTCCCTTTATTAATAAAAAGATCTAATAATTTTAAGCATTTAATTTAAGATATCATATAAGTAATAATAATATATAACATTAACTCTACTTCCCCCTTTTTCATCTATCATAATCTAAATCAAACAATATACTTAGTACATTTCTCTTTATACTATAACCAGAAATTAAAAATGTAAATTCAATCATTTAACATAAAGTAGAAATAGAAATTATCAAATTCAATACATTTTTCTTTTAAATTACTTAAGTGTAAAAAATATACATTCAATTAAGTGCTAGCTGAAACTTCTTACTTTGGTATTTATGCTTCATATATTCTACCCATTTCACCCACTCCTTAGCAAAGACTTCATGAGTCTTATCTTTTAAGTATGCAGAGATTTTAGCCATCTCTACAAAATTAGACATCTTCAATACCCACTCCTCTATCGTGGGTACTTTATCCTTCTTCCAATTTTGGCCAATCAGTAATCTAGCTGCGGTAATCATGTGTAAAATCAATCTAGTATCAGTTGATGAGCAACCTTTAACTATTCCCAACAAGAAAAACTGAGGTGCAAAATCAAGCTTCCGCTTCAAAATGTTCTGCATTACCCACCAAAGTTTGATCCAAAATGCTTTCAATTTTCTGCACGTCCACCAGATATGAAAATATGTTGCATCCAAACAATCACACCTCCAACATTTAGGTTGAACATTTGGATACATACATGCTAACTTTTTAGGGTCAAAATGCCACCTATAAAACATCTTATAAAAATTTTCCCTCAGATTCTGTGCTTGTGTAAATTTAACATTCTGGACCCAAATCTTCTCCCAAGTCTCCAACATTACTGGTTCTTCAAAATTCTGTGCCCATTTTATCATGCAATCTTTAACTAATTCACCCTCTGAATCTCTCTCTAACAATAAATTATACACACGTTTAATATGCATCGGCCCTTTACATTTTATCTGGGTCACCAAATCTTCTTCATGTAGCATTAATCCAATTTTCTGATCTTCTCTCCATCTTGCTTGAAGTTGAAAATACTGCAACCAAGTTAAGTTCACCCCTTGCTCCAACAGAATGTTAAAAGGTTTCAAACTCCATCTGCCCCCATCATTAAAAAGTATCTCTTTATATAACAACCCCCCGAGTGACTTTATATTTGGCAAAATCTGCCCAAGATCCAACCACAAAGGTATTTTGTAATCCAATTGATATTGGTGCTTCTTCCAAACTCGCATCAAGGCTTGTCTCAAAATATGACTATTAAATACACTGTCTCTCTTTTCTTCATAAAGTAGATATGCATGCCATCCATATTGCAAATCGTGGCCTTCTATATTCAGGATTTCTCTTTTAGTTGTGCCAATCCAATCTCCAACTTGTATCAAAACTGCAGCCTCATAATATAAACGTAGATTGGGAACCTTAAGGCCCCCTCTTTCACGCACATCTTGCATAATTTTAAGTTTCACTCTTGGTTTTTTCCCATTCCAAATGAATTTATTTAAACCTGCTTGCCATTCCATCAACAACTTATCATTTGAAACAAAAACAGAAATCTAGGTAGAACGTTCATCTTAACAACTGCTATTCTACCAACCAAAGACAGTTGCAGCTTCTTCCATTTTTCAAAGTCCTTTTGAATCTTATGCCAAAGTTCTTCATAATTATTTTGAATAAGTTTTCTATTAGATGCTGCAACTTGTACCCCTAGATATTTCACCTTTGTAACTATTTCAAAGCCTGCCACCCTTTCAAGTTCCTTCCTTTGTGGTTCCAACATATTTTTAACTATCATCTTGGTCTTTCTCTGGTTCAGGCCAAAACCTGAAACCAGACCATATTCCTCTATAATATTTTTCATCTGTATGATTGATTCCAAAGGTCGTGTTAGGGTAACAACCAGATCATCTGCGAATGCCTTTGTTCTGTAATCTTTTTGCCTTACAACTATTCCATTCATTTTGTCCGAGTCTCGTAGAGCATTCAACAACACTTCTAGCGTCAAAATAAACAATAATGGAGATAATGGACAACCTTGTCTTGTTCCTTTCTGTATATTAAAAGTAGTAGTTAACGTACCATTAATAATAATTTGTGCCGTCTGTTCCTGATAAATTGCAGAAATCGCTTGTATAAATTGCTCTCCAAAGTCCATTTTGTACAAAGTCTTTTTTAGAAAGTCCCAGTTGACTCGATCAAAGGCCTTCTCCGCATCCAAAAACACCAACACCGCAGAAGTCTGCTTCTTTTTCTCAAGATGTTCCAACAAATCTATGAGTTGCCTAACATTGTCCTTCATGTATCTACCCTCTATAAAACCTGCTTGGTCTTCATGAATCACATCTTGGATAACTGGCATCAATCTGTTGGCTAATACTTTAGCATAAATCTTGTAATCCGTATTCAGGAGAGATATTGGTCGAAAATTTTCAGGTTTTACAGATTCTTCTTCTTTAGGTATCAGTGAAATGAATGCTGTCTTCCATGAGGGGGGTATTTTACCCCCCCGCTGGATATTACAAAACAAGTCCTTGAGATGCTCAACCAGTTCCATTTGTAAAGTCTTATAATATACTGCTGTCAGACCATCTGTCCCAGGAGCTTTAGATACTTTCAATTGTTTTATTGCATATAAAACCTCTTCTGATGTTATGGGTCGGTTCAGATAAAATATCTTTTATTTTTTCTTGACTGTACACTGCTTTGAGTCCTGCGGGAGAAAGGTGGTATAGAAATATAATAAATAAATAAATAAATAAAAGCTGAAATGGAGGAAGAGCCGTGGTGGTGCAGTGGTTAGAGTGCAATACTGCAGGCTACTTCTGCTGACAGTAGGCTGCCAGCAGTTTGGCAGATCAAATCTTATGAGGCTTAAGGTTGACTCAGCCTTCCATCCTTCTGAGCAGGGGTAAAATTCAGCAGGTTCTGACAGGTTCTGGAGAACCAGTAGCGGAAATTTTGAGCAGTTTGGAGAACCAGCAAATACAACCTCTGGCTGGCCCCAGAGTGGGGTGGGAATGGAAATTTTGCAATATCCTTCCCGCAGGAGTGGGGAGGGAATGGGGATTTTGCAATATCCTTCCCCCTGGAGTAGGGTGGGAATGGATATTTTGGAGTATCCTTCCCCTGCCATGCCTACCAAGACATCCCATGCCAACTAAGCCACGCCCACAGAGCCAGTAGTAAAAAAACATTGGATTTCATCACTACTTCGGAGGTCAGTAAAATGAGGACCCAGATTATTGGGGGTAAATAGGCTGACTCTGTAAACCGCTTAGAGAGGGCTGTAAAGCACCGTGAAGCGGTATATAAGTCTAAGTTCTATTGCTAGTACTATTGCTAAGAGAGAGAAAGCATACATGTAGTCCTCGACTTACAACATTTCGTATAGTGACTGCTCAAAGTTACAACAGTGCTGAAAAAAGGGACTTTTTAAAATGTGCAGAAATGGATAGACAAACGTTTACTATTAAGAATAAAGGAGAAACTGAATATTTTTTGATATGGGACATATTTGGCTAGACAATAGAAACAGAAGTTAGAAAGGAAGAGATAAAAAAGAAATGTTTAAGCGGAGAGTTGTTAAATAAGATGATGTTAAGTATTACTGATATTATATCATTATGTTATTATATTATTACTATTAATGTGATGAATACTGCAACAGTTGTGTATTATGACTACTTAAACATAACTGTACCCAGACCACATACTGTTCGATGAAAATTGACTGTTATATAAATAAAACATGAAAAAAAGGAAAAGGAGACTTATGACCATTTTTCACACTTACAACCATTGTAGCGTCCCCATCGTCACATGATCAAAATCCAGACGCTTGGCAACTAGTTCTTATTTACAATGGTTGCAGAGTCCCGGGGTCACGTGGTCCCCCTTTTGCGACCTCCCTACAAGCAAAGTCAACAGGGAACAACCGTGTTACTAACTTAACAACTGCGGTGATTCACTTAACAACTGTGGCAAGAAAGGTTGTAAAATGGGGCAAGATTCACGTAACAAATGTTTCACTTAGCAACAGAAATGCTGGGCTCAATTGTGGTTGTACGTTGAAGACTGTCTGTATCAGAAAAGACCTTCCCGACTTTTTCAGAAAGGAAAGGCAAGAGAAGAGGGAGGTGCTTTTCGACTTGCAAGATTTTTCTACTGTGTGTTGTGGCCTGCCAGCGGCCTGCGTGAATTGTGGCTGATCCCGACGACGAGGAGGCTGGTGTGGTGTTGCTCCAGGAGCCTGTGCAGCCGGCGCTTAAGCCGGACAGCAAGGAGACTGAAGAGGATGTGGTGCCAGAGGCAGAGACTCAGCCAGAGCCTTCAGAACCTCCAGAGGCTCCTTCAAGTGAAGAGAGTGAAGTGGAGGAGCCTCTTCTCAATGCACGAGCACGCAGGGCTGCCAAAAGGCAGGAGTGGCTACTCAGGAGGAGGTCTCCTCGAGAGTAAGGCTTAGGGTTAATTGGCCACTCCTTTAGCCTATTTAAGTTTGCACACAGATAGCAAATGTTGCTGGAAACAACATTTGGTCCTACCTGAGTTTGTTACAACTTGGTTTCTGGGCTGATTGCCAACCCTTGTCGGATTTTGTTTAATCTCTGTAATTCATTAGCAGGCTGATAAGGACATTTGTGGTTAAAGCCTGCATTTTGAAAGGGGTCTGTTTGTATTAAATGGAGTTTTTGAAGCTGTGTGTGTGTGCTACACTTCTTGGGACCCGTAGTTGGGGCAGAACACTCTGACATTACAATAGAGGAAGTCCTCAAGTTATGACCACAATTCGGACAACAATTTCCATTGCTAAGCAAGATGGTGGTTAAGTAAGTTATGCCCGATTTTACAAGCTTTTTTAAAAAAACCAATGGTTAGAGGCAAATCACTGCGGTTGTTAAGTGCATCATATGGTTGTTAAGTGAATCTGGATCCCCTCATTGATTTTGCTAAGATTTTTTTTTTTAAAAAAGTGGCTTTCAGGTTCTTTGGGTGACATTCTTCAGGTTCTTAACTGTTGCTGATATAGTTTCTCTCTGGATTTTTTTTTTTTTCAAAATGAAACTTATTACATTTAACAGAATAATAGAGTTGACGGGACTTTGGAGGTCTTCTAGTCCAACCAAGGGTGGGTTCTACTTACCTTTACGACCGGTTCGCATCGTGCCTGTATGCGCTTGGTCGCTTTGCTCACGCGTGCCCGCGCTCTTCTGTGCATGCACAGAAGCTTCTGCGCATGTGCAGATCTACTTTGATGACGTCCAGGTTAGTGGGCGGAGCCTCCTGCCGGTTTTACTATTGGTTCTTGCAAACCGGTCCGAACTGGGAACAACCCACCACTGAGTCCAACCCTTATCCCATTCTGGACAAATGGTTGTTCAATCTCTTCTTAAAAACTTCCAGTGATAGAATACCCACAACTTCTGGAGGAAAGTCATTCCACTGATTTATGACCACTTTTCACAATACTGTTGCAGTATTTCCAAAGGTCATATGATCAAAATTCTGGCGTTTGGCAACTGGCATGTACCTATGGTAGTTGCACTTCCTGGGGTCATGGGTGTTGTGGCCCATCAGTGGCCTGTGTGGCTGGTGGCTGATTAGGACAGCAAGGAGGCTGGTATGGTGCTGCTCCATCAGCCTGTGCAGCTGGCACTCGAGTCAGACAATGAGGCTAGAGAAGATGTGGTGGCAGAGACGGGGATTCAGTCAGGGCCTTCGGAACCTCCAGAAGCTCCCTTAAGTGAAGAGGAAGAAGAGGAGGAGCCTCTTCTCGATGCATGGGCGGGCAGAGCTGCCAAAAGGCAGGAGTGGTTCCTCAGGAGGAGGTCTCCTCGAGAGTAAGGCTTGGAGCTAATTGGCCACTCCATTAGCCTATTTAAGGAGGAACTCCAACTGAAGCAATTTGCAGGGAACAACTTTGTTCACTCTCCTTCGTGTCTTGATCTTAGTTCTCTGCAAATAGCTCCTGGGCTTTCTGCCAACCATAGTAAGATTAAGATTATTTATTCTTTGGATTCTTGTAGACTGTTAAGAAAGTTAATTAACAGCCTTTGTTTGGATAAAAAAAACTGATTTAATTTGGTAAGCTAAGGTTTGTACAGACTTTGTGTGTGCTGCGTTCTTTGGGGTCCATAGCTGGGCCAGAACAATGGGATCACTATTTGTAACCTTCCCAGCTGTCTTCTGACAAGCAAAATCAATGAGGGAAGCCCAATTTGCTTAACCACGGTATGATTCACTTAACAGTTTCAGCAATTTGTTTAACAATTGTGGCAAAAAGGTCATAAAACGGGGCATACAGCTCACTTATCTTGCTTAACAATGGAAATATTGGGCTCAGTTGTGGTTGTAAGTCAAGGACTACCTGAAATAGTTTCTCTTTTGTTCAGTGGGTGGTGTGTGTGTGTGTGACACACCAACCAAGTCAAATTAGGCATTTTCAAATTTCTCACATAGCAAGTCCAAAAGTTTTGCCTTCACTGTCACAGTTGAATATATAAAATATATTAATATCAACTAGCTGGACGCCTGTGCTTCACTACAAAACTATGTGCTCATGCTTGATAAATTGACACTTACAGCCTGAAACTTAATGTAGAATGTGTAACTCCGTAGCATCAGAGTGTGTTAATATAATGCAACTGGCAGTTGGAACAGAGGAGGACGGGGAGTAGAATGTCCCAGCCGGCAGCATCCATCGGCATTCATCTGCTAGCATCCTGTCAGTGTGTGAGAGAGTTGAGGGGTGTTTGGAAACTCAAACAGTATTTGCTGTGTGAGCAAGAAGGAGACAGGAAGGAGGCTGGGCGTGGCTTAGCTCAACTGTTCACAGCTCAACTGTGAACACAGCTTGCTGCTGTGAAAGTAAAACTGAAAGTGAAACTCCTCTGCTTGTGTTTTGCATTTGGAACAGATTTCTTTTGACATGGGGAGGGGGAATAGAACTCCTTATCATCAGAGTGTGTTAATAATAATATAGGAAATGCTAATGCTCTGATGGTCATTTCGAAAAATCCTTTTTTTCTGAGCATCTAGAAGCCAAGAGAAACATACATGGCAAATTTCAAGTTTGTAGACTTTACGGTTCTGGAGATTTTGCGATTACGGCGTGAGTGGTTTTCGCTTTTATAGGTATAGATATATAGTAATGTATAAAATTAATATAAAATGTTTCAAAGTCTTCTTTTGTCCTAAGATCTTGCTACTCTGCTATTACAAAGCCATTAAAGTTTGTTTCAAGGTTCATCTTTGCTCACAGAAAGGAAGACATTCAACGGCCTGTTCTTGAAATGAACTCTTTTTTACCTATAAACTTCTGTTTGAAAAACTCTAACTTCGTATTTCATCTCTTTGTAGTGTATCACTCATTTTGAGGGTGTTAAATAGTAAATGTTCCATCAGGTTTTACCTATCCCCTTTGATAGAATGATCAAAAATAGATGTTTCTTGTCTTGACTTCTCCTATTAGATTTAAAATTATTGTGGTAGGAAATGAGATATCCACCCAGGGGAAATTATTGATGTCCTTCTCTTCATAAATTAAAGGGAAAAAAGTCTTTGAGAAGTTGCTACACAAAGATTTATTTAAACTTAGAACCTTTCTTCTATTCAACATTTTTTTAAAAAAAAATGTGAGGGTAGTTTTAAGTTTCTAGAAGCCTTTCTCCTATTACGTCTAATTCTTTATCTATATTATTAAAAGATTTAATAATAATATTATTAAAAATTACAACAAGACAAAGTTTAAAAAGTAAAAGAAAGAAAAAGAAGGAAAAAGAAATACAGAAAAAGAGAATAAATCTATAAAGAAATGAGTTTCCTCTTTATCATGTCAAATGTAAACAATTTTAGGAATTTATCACCTTTTTAAAAAAAAACAAAATAGTTCTAACAAACTGACTGACTGAAAAAGTATAAATCCTTTCCATTCCCCATCAGTTAGTTAGAATTGAAGAAGCTTCTTGGATGAGAAGTGAGACATCTTCAAGAAAAATCAAGAAAATCCAGTTTGCCATTTGAACAAAACCCTCTTGGGGACAACTATGACCTGGATAGCTGAGAATCTCTATGGCCCCTTATGATTTTTTTTTAAATTTGTCCTTAGATCTAATAGACTCATTTCTGTCTGTGTATAAAACAACAGAATGATCTATGAAAAATAAGTATTGTTTTTCTTTGCTTCAGGCATAGCAAAGAAATCCGTTCTCTATTTGCTTTTTCAACATCTATATAAGTTTAGGTTTAGGTTTTATTTGATTTATATACCGCCCTACTCCCGAAGGACTCAGGGCGGTGAACAGGCACAACATAAAACACATAAAATACAAAATTTAAAAGCAGAATAAAATCGAATTAAAACAATTTGGCCCAAGACAGATTTAAAACACCCCAGTAATTAAGAACAAATTAAAATTAACATTTTAAAAAGGGAAAAAAGGGGGAAAGGTTAAGCCAGGCCAGCCTGATGGAATAAAAAGGTCTTGAGAGCGCGGCGGAAGGTGCGCAGATCCGGGATCCTCCGTATCTCCGGGGGGAGCTCATTCCAGATAGTAGGTGCCCCCACAGAGAAGGCTCTCCCCCTGGGGGCCACCAGTCGACATTGGCTGACGGCACCTGGGGGAGCCACTCTCTATGAGAGCGTACCGGCCGGTGGGAGGCCGTTGGTGGCAGCAGGCGGTCTCGTAGATAACCAGGTCCTAAGCCATGGAGCGCTCTAAAGGTGGTAACCAAAACCTTGAAGCACACCCGGAAGACCACCGGGAGCCAGTGCAGCTCGCGCAGGAGAGGTGTCACATGGGAACCCCATGTCACTCCCATAACCACCCGTGCGGCCGCACTCTGCGCCAGTTGGAGCCTCCGGGTGCTCCTTAAGGGGAGCCCCATATAAAATGTGCATCGTAGCCATCTGGGGTTTTGAATTGCCAGCATGGGGCTGGGGTGGTGGTGGTGGTGGTGAGGGGGAGATGGTTTTAACCTATGCAGTCAACAATTTGCAATCAAATATCAATCAATAAATCAGAATAGATCTGGAAGGGACCTCGGAGGTCTTCTAGTCCAACCCCCTGCTCCAGCAGGAGACCCTATACCAGTGGTGGGTTTCAAACTTTTTTACTACTGGTTCTTGGGGGTGTGGCTTGGTGGGCGTGGTGTGGCATGGCTTGGTGGGCGTGGCTTGGTGGGCGATGCAGGAGAAGGATACTGTAAAAACTCTATTCAAACCCCACTCCAGGGGTAGGATACTGCAAAATCCCTATTTCCTTCCGATCAGCTGGGACTCGGGAGGCAGAGAATCGATGGGGGTGGGGCCAGTCAGAATTTTTACTACCGGTTCTCTGAACTACTCAAAATTTCCGCTACTGGTTCTTCAGAACTGGTCAGAACTGCTGAAACCCACCTCTGCCCTATACCAGTGATGGCGATCCTTTCGATGCCGAAAAGGGAGCACTTCGTGCACTCATCAGGGCTGCAACCCAGAAGAGGAGCTGCCCAGAGGCCATGCGTGTGCCAAATAAGGTACTTCCCGTTTCCAGCAAGTCTTCCGGTTACTGCCGCACATGTACACACGCCGATCAGCTGGCTGGCACGCATGCTCATGCCGGAAAATGGAAGACCAGCCCTTCCAGTCTTCAGCACTGCCACACACATAAAGGTCAGCCGATTGTCATGTGTGCATGTGCGCCAGAAACCCGGAAGAGAAACGGGCGACATTACGCGTGCCAGGTGACATGGCTCCGCGTGCCACTTTGCGCACACGTGCCATAGCTTTGCCATCACAATCCCTATACCATTTCAGACAAATGGCGGTCTAGTCTTTTCTTAAAAACCTCCAGTGATGGAGCGCCCATGATTTCTGGAGACAAACTGTTCCACTGGTTAATTGTCCTCACTTTTAGGAAGTTTCTCCTCAATTCCAGGTTGCTTCTCTCCTTGATTAGTTTTGCATTCAGTTTTGGTCACCACGACGTAAAAAAGAAGTGGAGACTCTAGAAAGAGTGCAGAAAAGAGCAGCAAAGATGATTAAGGGACTGGAGGCTAAAACATACAAAGAACGGTTGCAGGAACTGGGTATGTCTAGTTTAATGAAGAGAAGGACTAGGGGAGACATGATAGCAGTGTTCCAATATCTCAGGGATTCCCACAAAGAAGAGGGAGTCAAGCTATTCTCCAAAACACCTGAGGGCAGGAGAAGAAGCAATGGGTGGAAACTAATCAAGGAGAGAAGCAACTTAGAACTAAGGAGAAATTCCCTGACAGTTAGAACAATTAATCAGGGGAACAACTTGCCTGCAGAAGTTGTGAATGCTCCAACACTGGAAGTTTTCAAGAAGATGTTGGATAACCATTTGTCTGAAGTGGTGTAGGGTTTCTTGCCTAAGCAGGGGGTTGGACTAGAAGACCTCCAAGGTCCCTTCCAACTCTGTTATTGTAGTCCAATCCTCTGCTCAAGCAGGAGATTATAATTTGGGGCAAGTGGCTGTCCAGTCTTGTCTTAAAAACCTGCATTGATGAAGCACCCACAACTTCTCGAGGCAAGCAGTTCCACTGTTTAATTGTTCTCACCGTTAGGAAGCTTCTCCTTAATTCCAAGTTGTTTCTCTCCTTGATTAGTTTCCGTCCATTGTGTCTTGTCCTGCCTTCTGGTGCTTTGGAGAATAGCTTGGCTCCCTCTTCTTTGTGGGAATCCCTGAGATATTGGAACACTGCTATCATGTCCCACCTAGTCCTTCTTTTCTCTAGACTGGCCATACCCAGTTCCTGCAACTGTTCTTCATATCTTTAATTATCTTTATATAAATATATAATTATGGTGGAATAGGTAGTTAAGAAAGTTGCATCTCATCCCCAACTCTGGTATTCAAATATCAGCACGATAAATACATTCCCCCCCACCTACTTTGCTCTTTATTTTAAATTTTAATCACCTGTCTCTTAAATTCACCTCTGGTACACTGGAGATATTACCTTCACTTCTACAGTTTTCTGTTATTCTGTGTGTTTTTTTTTTAAATGACCTTTTCAGGTGCTTCCGTCATAATGTCATATATCTCATCCCCTTGAATATTAAGTGAGGTGCCAAAAATATCCTTTTCACCCCGTCTTACCTTGCAATATCATGGCTCTTCCAGCAGGAGGAGGTGTTGCATCAGGACCTTGGTGGCAAGGTGGCTTGCTGGAGGTGCCAGGTGGTGATTCTTCTCTAGGGCTTCTTAAAACAGTTGGAAGCTGTATATGCTGTAGTAACTAAAGTCTCCCTCCAGGCACACATTCAGCTCCCTGGATGATTTCATGGAAAAAGACATTGAATCACAAAGAAGGTTTCCAGACATTTGCAGAACTCGAGGCACCATCAACAAATTATTTAACTCTTCCTTGCTTTGGGTCAATTTTTTTGAAGAGGATGGGCCATGCCCTGCTCTTCTAATTTGTGGCAGATTAATTGATAGTCTGAAAGCTCGTTACAAGCTATGAAACAACATTCTAATTCGGAGACAACAGCGTGCAATAGCAAAGTGATAATTCTGTTTATACTCCAAAATGCATATTTTCAGTTGTTTAAAAAAAAATGCAGTAGTGACATCCTTGTCTTCCTTTCCTTCTATCTGTGTCTTTTTGTCTTCTGTAGGAAGAAATATCCTTCTGGGTTCTGCTCCAAGTGGGGAAAAAGACACTGGAGACATGGAGACTGCTTGGAAAGATGGTTTAATAGTGGACAGGATCACATGGCTTGAGTTCCTGAACAGAAAAAGGGGCAGATACAGCGAGTCTCCGGGTTTTATGCTTTCTCTGGCTTTGAACTTCCTGGGACCCCGAAAGAGTATCCTGATTGGTTATAAGATTCCAGGGGGTGGGGGGTCTTAGCTAGCCTTGCTGGCTGATGGTCACATGTGCTTTCCAGGTCACATGCTTCCCAGGTCACATGTGGTGAGTTTCGGTTGCTAGATGGGGCCCCATTGTTTTGCAGATTATAGTCCTTTGACAAAAGACTGAGTTTCTGCCTCTGGCCCATTAACAAAGGGTGGGGGGGGGGGCAAGAAAGTAGGAGCTGCTTTAAAACATGCTTCTCCATTTCTCATCCAGGGAAACATAATATTCTGCCTTTTTAATATTTCCCAAAAATATTTCATTCCTCTAGGAAAGGGGTGGGTGCTAACTTCCTTCCTTCCTTCCTTCCTTCCTTCCTTCCTTCCTTCCTTCCTTCCTTCCTTCCTTCCTTCCTTCCTTTCTGGCATTCAGCTTTTTATTAGCATTGAAATATAAAATGAAAATAATGGGAAAGAGGAAGAAAAAGGAAAGAGGAAAATGTGTAGGATAAAAGAGAAAAGAAAAAAAAGGATTAACTTCCAACTTTTAGCACAATAGAAAAGGGGTAATAGCATACAGCTCCAGATTTTGCATGATATTACATACTAGCAGGACATGGTGGCTCAGTGGCTAAGATGCTGAGCTTGTTGATCGAAAGGTTGGCAGTTCAGCGGTTCGAATCTCTAGTGCCGCATAACGGGGTGAGCTCCGGTTACTTGTCCCAGCTTCTGCCAACCTAGCAGTTTGAAAGCACGTAAAAAATGCAAGTAGAAAAATAGGGTCCACCTTTGGTGGGAAAGTAACAGCGTTCTGTGTGCCTTTGGCATTGACCACAGAGACGTCTTCGGACAGCGCTGGCTCTTCGGCTTTGAAACAGAGATGAGCACCGCCCCCTAGAATCAGGAACGACTAGCACATATGTGCAAGGGGAACCTTTACCTTTACCTTATGCATACTAGCCTTTTTCTAACAACAAAGCTATGTAATCAGCAAAATCCAAAATCAAAGTTTCATTTGCCCCCCCATCCCAAGCACCAAGTCCAGAAGTGGTTTCCAAATAGAAACAAAGTTGATTGTATTCTTTTCTTTAATTAGAGCAGTCAATTTAACCATCTCTGCTAACTCCATCAGCTTTTGCAGCCAGTCATCCATCATGGGAATTAAGGTAGCTTTCCATTTTTGTATGTAGAGCTTTCTTGCTGCTGTCAGCGAATATAACATCAAAGTTCCACATTTCTTTTCAAGTTCTTTGTCCATTAAGTCTAAAAGAAAAGTCTCCGGTTTTAACTTTATATTCATTTTATGAATATAGAAGCAGACTCAAGCCCCCACCCTCCTCAATAGCCCACAGCAGATGTCAGCATTTAAGAGATAAAGAGATAGCTAGGTCTATTCATAAGCAAATGCCCTCACCCAAGATCCAACAAAGGTAGGATTAGCCCTCTACCCATCTAGCAACAGAACTCGCCACACGGCACCTGGGAAGATTACATCACCCAGCAAGGCTCAACCAAGCCTGGGACTCAAAGCCCAACAGAGGGTATAAATCAATCTCTCTCTCCCTCTTCCTTCCCCCCTCCTTCTCTCTCTTCCTCCCCCCCATCCCTCTTCCGTTCTCTCTCCCTCTCTTCTTCTGCTTTTTTGCCCAGGACCTCAAAACCATGTGATCCTGTCCACCATTAAACCATCTTTTCAAGCAGTCTCCATGTCTCCAGTGTCTTTTCCCGCATTTGGAACTGAACCAGGGGTGAAATCCAGCAGGTTCCGACGGGTTCTAGAGAACCGGTAGCGTAAATTTTGAGTAGTTTGGAGAAGTGGGAAATACCACCACTAGCTGGCCCCAGAGTGGGGTGGCAATGGAGATTTTGCAATATATTTTCCCCTGGAGTGGGGTGGGAATGGAGATTTTGCAGTATCCTTCCCCTGCCACGCCCACCAAGCCACGCCCACAGAGCCAGTAGTAACAAAATTTAGATTTCACCACTGAACTGAACCCAGAAAGATATTTCTCCCAACACTACAATATCCTTTTTTGGAATTCAGAGCTCTCACGGGTTAACCTCTACGATGCTATATAAAGCTACATCTGATAGGCTGCAGGACTAATTTAAAATTAGAAGGAAGATTTCTTTTTTTTATTATTGCAGCTATTGTTAAATCAGGTGTCCAAAAGAATATCTTGTTCATTTCTGCAAATCTTGATCTATTTTCTATTCCGCCTTGATCTAAAAAAAAAACCTAAGCAAGCAACACGGAAGACCAAATCTTCAGAGAGTTTGCATGAGAAGATTTGGCAGATTCCCTGACTTAAACAAGGGATTAACTGGTTTTACCCTAGCAAGATTTCCTTTGTGATTATGAAACAATTTGGTGTCATCAATCTGCCAGTTCTAATCTACTTTTGATTCACTTTTTGATTAGACAGATTTATAGGGAAGAGGACAAATGAGGTGTGGAAGGCTTGGCACGAATAGACGAATTTCTATTGTATCCACAAGTTCAAATATATTAAATAGCCCTGGTAACTAGGGAGGGAGGGAGATGAAGGGTTCAAAAATGTGAAATGAAAATAAAAAAATACATAAATCTCTCTGTTTTCTGAACTGCTCTTCATTTAGCTGTCACAAAAATAGGCTGGCAATTCTTATTTTATCTTCTGTCCCCATGACAAACCAGCCCGGTCTTGTCCCCAGAACATGAAGGACTCAATCATATTTTGCTGCTCTTTGTACTGCCAAATAATTCATTTTTCCCCCTTTGTTTAAGACAATATGGTCCTACCAGGGTCCAAAGCATTCACTGTATGTCTATGGAGATTCTCAGTCATCCACATCATGGTTACCCCCAAGGTGCTTTTTCAAAAGGTAGTTGGACTTTGTTTTTCCTTGAAGACATTTTGTTTCTCGTCCACTGCTTACATAGAATAACAGAGCTGGATGGGACTTTAGAGGTTTTCTCGTTCACCCCCTGCTTAGGCAGGAAACCTTATACCATTTCTGACAGATGGCAGTCCAGTCTCTTCTTGAAAGCTTACAGTGCTGGAGCATTCACAGCTTCTGGAGGCAAGTTGTTCTACTGATTAATTTTTCTAACTGTCAAGAAATCTCTTCTTAGTTCTAGAATGCTTCTCTCTCTGATCAGTTTCCATCCATTGCTTCTTGTCCTGCCTTCAGGTGCTTGGAGAATAGCGTGACTCCCTCTTCTTTGTGGCAACCCCTGAAATAACAGAACACTGCTATCATGTCACCCCTAGTCCTTCTTTGCATTCATACCCAGTTCCTACAACTGTTCTTAACTTCCGGTCCCCTAATCATCTTTTTTTTTATCATCTTTGTTGCTCTTCTTTTCACTCTTTCTAGAGTCTCAACATCCTTTTTATATTGTGGTGACCAAAACTGGATGCAGTATTCCAAGTGTGGCCTTACCAAGGAAGGATAAAGTGGTATTAACACTTCACATGATCTTGATTCTATCCCTCTGAAGAAGTTCTGAAGAAGCTTCTTGGATGAGAAGTGAAATGTCTTCAAGGAAGAACAAAGTCCAGTTGCCTTTTGAAAAAGCACCTGTCAATTCTCAAAGCATCTGTGGCCTGCTCTCGAGTTGACATAGGCAAGGGGGATGGGAAACCGATGAAGCAGCATGGCAGCCAAAAAATGAAAGCACATTCCAGACATCTCTTTCAAGGCTGTCTCCCAGGGTTACCTACAGCGGCCAGAGGGGAGTGATTTCTACAACCCGAGAAATTGCTCTGTTGGTGAATGTGATTGATGACACACCCTGGGGGGAGAGGAGAAATACAGTCATGATTGGGGCATAAATTACGTAGGTTCAGAGTTGGCTTCACTTGGATACATGCTGTCATGAAGCTCCTAATAAATAACTGGATTTCTTTTGAAGCTTGGCTCGAGGCTCATGATTTAATTAGGGCATCCATCAGAACCCTGACAGCACCTTTGGGACATTCACTGTACACTTCCTATTTGAGGCCAGGGTCATGTGAACAATTGGTTCATTTGCACATCAAGATGAGATTGGTAGAAGGACAGCGTCATTGTCTTAGGAGGAAAGAAATGAAGTTGGCTAGTAGACGAGCAATCATCGCTCTCAGACGATTCACCCACTCACCCATATGAACAACCCATTTCTTTAGTGAGTCCCAAAACTTACACAACAGAGACTAAGGGTAATATCTTGTTACACTAGTAATATCATTTTGCTGCATCAAGGGGCAGTTTCTGTTAAGAGCCATATGTCAAGTTTTGAACTGTACCCATGCTGCTTTCACTTTTGCTGCTTCTCAGGTTGGCAACAAACTATGGGGGGAGGCAGCAGTGGGTTACACAAATTCTTACCACCGGTTTGCTGCGCATGCACACACACTCTCTCTTTGTGCACACGTGTGCCTTCCGCACATGCAACTGACCTTCCGTGCATGTGCTTTGCTCACATAAGTGCCATCCGTGCATGTGCCCGGTCTCAAAAACATGTCTAAATAGGATGGCATTACGCTGGGGCGGGGCGTGGGTGGGCTCACCTGCAGTCGCCGCTACCAGTTCGCCCAAACTGGTACGAACCAGCTGAATACCACCTCTGGGGGGAGGGAAAGGGGGAATTGGAATGTAAGTGTTAAACATCAAGCAGTCAGTCAGTCTGTGAGACCCAAGGTCACTGCAGCAGCTATTGGCCAGACTTTCAAGACATCTCACAACAATATTGTGACACTTAGTTGGACAATGTTGACCTGCACTAATAGGAGGGAGGGGAGGATTCTATACTTTAATTATATTGAACTATGCAGGAATTAGCCAGAGCTGGTTTTGCTTTCATTCTGTGCCAAATGATGTACTCAATAAAGTTTTGCATTAAGATTGGATCGTCTCAACAGTGCTTGTTGGGTTGGGTTCGTCAGTTGGAACCTTGACATCATAAGTGTGAAAAAGTTCATTTCTCTTTGCTCACGAGAACATGTCCTAAAACTGTTCAGGATCATCTGTCTAGCAAAGCAGCAAGATATCACATTTCCTGGGTTTACCCTTCCAGGGGTCTCCAAACCTAGCCAACTTGTGGCAGTGGTGAAATTCAATTTTTTTTTTTACTACTGGTTCTGTGGGCGTGGCTTGATAGGCATAGTGAGGCTTGATGGGTGTGGCTTGGTGGGCATGGGTAGGGGAAGGATACTATAAAATCTCCATTCCCACCCCACTCCAGGGGAAAGATACTGCAAAATCCCCATTCCCTCCACACTCTATGGCCAGCCAGAGGTAGTATTTGCCGGTTCTCCAAACTACTCAAAATTTCCGCTACTGGTTTTCCAGAACTTGCTGGATTTCACCCCTGCTTTGTAGACTTCAATACCCAGAATTCTTCATGTTGGCTGGGGAATTCTAGAAATTGAAGTCCAGAAGTCTTAAGAGTTGCCAAGTTTGGAGACCCCTACTTAAGCCAACAAAACTATCCCAGCCAATATATTATGCAATATATCTATAAATATGGAGGGAGGAATCCACAGAGGTCCTGATCTTCTCAAGAATTACCTCTCCCACCATCAACCTTGTCATGGGTGATCTACCACTTGCTTCTTCCCAGTGAATGAATTTCTTTCATTAGCCAAAAGAACGAGGCAGCTGCTTCAGACATCTGCAATCTGAGTTATTGATTTCCTGGCAAGGTGTTTGCCCACCCACAGATTATTTCCCTTCTAGGAAGCCATGCTGAGGCGGAAAGAGCTTTTCAGAAGAAATATGTGAGGTCGCAATGCTAAGATTTATTATCTCGGTGGCTGAAACACCCACCAACAGAATCCATTAAGGAAAGGTACAAGACAGGGATGATGGGCTGTTGTCTTCTGATACTGAAAAACAACAAAAAAGTAAACCTGACAATCCCAACTTTCTCCTTGCCACCAAACGGAGAAGCATTATGTGCGTGGTAGTGTATATGTGTGTGTCTGTACTTACACACCCAGTATGTTTACTCCCATGCTGTTTTTTTCCTCTAGATTCAAATTAGAGAAACCACTGGAGACCTATCACTAGATCTACTAATTTCTCTCTTCCCCCCTTGGTTAAAAAGTAATCAGTGATAGCACTTGATTGACTTAATTTTGGCTCAGAAGTTAAGCATGGTCAGGCTTGATTAGTAATGGGATGGAAAACTAAGACAAAGCCAACAGCTATACACAAATGCAGAGAACTTTGGGAAAATGTCTCCTGAAAGGAAATCAATAGCAGACAAGCCAATGTGGTTGTCCATAAAATTGGGTGGACATATCCAAGAAACCACCAGATGTTGAAATAAACTTGAAGGTTACTTGACTTTAATGCTCGTTATCCCTCAATCTTGACAATGTTTCCTAGCTCTTCTAGCAAAATCCACATTCCGGGCAGAGAAGGCTGCTGGTTTGAGAGAAGAGTCAAAGAGGCCGTCTACATTAAAATTTAACAGCCCTCTTTCAATGGAAGTGGAAGGATATGACACCACCTATCTCCAGCAGGTTCTGACAGGTTCTGGAGAACCAGTAGTGGTGATTTTGAGTAGTTCGAAGAACCGACAAATACCACCTCTGCCTGGCCCCAGAGTGGAGTGGGAATGGGGCTTTTGCAATATCCTTCCCCCAGGAGCGGGGAGAGAATGGGGCTTTTGCAATATCCTTCCCCTGAAGTGGGTGGGAATGGAGATTTTGCAGTATCCTTCCCCTGCCATCCCCACCAAGCCACACCACGCCCACCAAGCCACACCCACAGAACCGATAGTAAAAAAGAAAAATGATTTCACCACTGCCCTGAAGTCACAGATAAACCTCCAAGTGGCCTCAATGACTCTCAGAGAGAGTGCTAATGAGCAGATGACTGCAAGGAATATAAACCCTTCCATTCTCCACCATTCAGTCAGAACTGAAGAAGCTTCTCGGATGGTCTTTGAGCAAAAACAAAGAAAGTCTGGCTGCCTCTTGAAAAAGCACCTTTGAGACAGCACTCCTGAAATTCAGCAATATCTAGATCCGTGATGGCGAACCTATGGCACGGGTGCCACAAGTGGCACGCGGAGCCATATTCATTGGGCATGCGAGCTCAGCTCCAACACACATGTGTGCGCCAGCCAGTTGATTTTCGGGCCTTCTGGGCCCACCAGAAGTCAGGAAACATATTGTTTCTGGCCTCCGGAGGGCCTCAGGGTGGGAGTGGGGGGTGGGGAAGGCTGTTTTTGCCCTCCCCAGGCTCCTAGAAAGGTTCTGGAGCCTGAGGAGAGCAAAAAACGGGCCTACCGGGCCCACTGGGCCATCACGTGCCAAAAACAGGGGGAACACGGGGGGGAGGCAGGGCGCATAGAATTATGGATGTGGGCACGCGTGCGTGTGACCCCACCGCGCTCCCCCCACTTTTGACACACTATGGCAAAAAGGTTAGTCTTCACTGATCTAGATTGTCAGTGATGACCCTGAATATGATTTCCCCCTCCTGTGCTTCCATTGGTTTAGAAGAACCTCTATTTTAAGACCATGTTTAGAGTACTTCCAAAATGACGTTCATATACACCAACTACAAAATCATTACTAATTCCATATGCTTATTAAATGAATTTGTAACCAATCTTGGCATCTCTAGAAAACCCATGGATTTAAACAATCTATAGGTAGTGGTCAATATATGACTGTAATGGAGCCTGCTCATTACTGTCCTAGGTCATAATGGTCATAAAGCAGATCAGTCATGAGACTGACCCAATTTTATGAGCTTTGTTGCAGTAGTCATTCAGTTAATGCCATGGTCATTAACGGAACACTGCTATTGCTAAGTGAATCCATGGTTTGCTATGGGGCACAATTTTGCTGAAAACCAAAAGTGCCGATTTTTTGGAAAAATCACCGTAAAACACCATAATGTGACTATGGGATGCTTCCAATAGCCATAAACGCAGCTGTGTTTCTGGACATCTGGATTTTAGTCACATGACACAAATTACATAATTTTAAATCCAGGCCATAAGTTCCCTTTTTTTGTGTTGCTCGCAACTTCGACCGGTCCTTCAGCAAAACCAGTCATAACTCAAGGATTACCTGTGGTCCATTCCAAGATCCTGAAGAAGAAGGACAGATCATTGTCCAGAAAGGTGGAGATAGTGCAAGTGTTATTAAGAAGTGCAAAGTGTGTCTTTATTCCACTTTTTTATTAATGACTTGGAAAATAACGTGGGACGAAACCTGATCGAATGTGCGGAGGAAGTAAAGTCCCGGGATCAAAACCTAAAATGATCTTGATGGGTTAGAGCAGGGGTCTGCAACCTTAAGCACTCAAAGAGCCCTTTGGTCCTGTTTCCTACAGAAAATACCGGGAGCCACAAAACCTGGGTGGGTGTGGCCAACTCGACATCACTCACTTCCACCCAGTCACATGACACCCTCCAGCCGTGCGTACCCAGGTTTTGTGGCTCCCAGTGTTTTCTGTAGGAATCAGGTATCTCTGTCTGTGTCTCTTTCTCTTTCTCTTTCTCATCTCCCTCAGGCCAGGTGAGGAGTGACTAGAAGGGGAGGGCGAGGGGTGGGGCCAGCCAGTTCAGCCAATAGGGAACCACAGCTGGGGGCTGAAAGAGCCGCATGAGGCTCCAGGGCTGCAGGTTGCTGACGCCCAGGTTAGAGAAATAGGCTGGAAATAAAAATTCAACTTACCACCAACAAATGTAAAATCAGATCCTTAGAAAATATTGCACAATGGTAGGATCAGATACCGAAATTCACCTGACTCTCATCGGCAGGTGATCAAAAGTTAAATCTCTTGCAAGTTCAGCTATATTTCTGATGGGCTTATGAACAGGTCCATGTTGGGCCCTTCCTTTATACGTAGATATACAGTATCTTCATCAGGGGTGGAATTAATTTTTTTACTACCGGTTCTGTGGGCGTGGCTTGGTGGGCGTGGGGTGGCTTGGTGGGCATGGCAGGGGAAGGATACTGCAACGTCTCCATTCCCACCCCACTCCAGGGGAAGGATACTGCAAAATCTCCATTCCCACCCCACTCCAGGGGAAGGATACTGCAAAATCCCCATTCCCTTCCCACTCCAGGGGAAGGATACTGCAAAATCTCCATTCCCTTCCCACTCAAGGGGAAGGATACTGCAAAATCTCCATTCCCACCCCACTCTGAGGCCAGCCAGAGGTGGTATTTGCCAGTTCTCTGAACTACTCCAGATTTCTGCTTCCGGTTCTCCAAAACCTGTCGGAACCTGCTGAATAGCACCCCTGATCTTCATAATATAGTAGCTGGAGTAAGTTTTATGGCTTAAAATGCAAATCTACAGGTCCATGAACAAATCTATAATTAGCAACTATAAGTAGCCTCTTTTGCTGGTCATGGTTCTCAGACAGATTCCGACCAGATGTGATAATGCAACCTAAAACATATTTGCTCTTTAAGGAAAGGGTATGAGTGCTTTTAAAAAAACAGCAATGAATGTCATTGTAAAACGTGCACAAGTACCACATTAGTTCTACATCAAGAGAAGTAGAATCTCCAAAATAATGAAAGTCATAGTGTTACTCTGCTCACCATCTTGTATACTAGATCTGTCAGGTGCAAAGAATGAGGAACATCTGTTGCAGCATAGAAGATCTATTCAAACCTTATACACAAGAATAGGGATGGGGAAC
This sequence comes from Masticophis lateralis, assembly GCA_030761175.1. NCBI lineage: Eukaryota > Metazoa > Chordata > Lepidosauria > Squamata > Colubridae > Masticophis > Masticophis lateralis. The sequence goes on from JAUDYJ010000003.1 coordinate 10,749,424, forward strand.
TATTTATGACCTGTAGACTTCAAGTCCCAGAATTCATGAGCCAGTCATGTGGGCTCAGGAATTCTGGGAATTGAAGTCCACAGGTTATAAATGGGCCATGGTGGCCCATTCCTGCACAAGAATCTAGTCAATTAAAATTCAACACCAAATTGTTCAACTAAAGGTCAATGGAATTCAGGAGTAGTTGGACTTGAACTGTTTGTGGGAACATAATCAGTGGTGAAATGCACTTATCTTTGCTATCAATTTGGAAATGTGAGCGTGTGTGCCTGTTCTGTGCATGCACAGAGCCTTTTGCGCGTGCACAGAGGGTCAAAAAGGGGACATAATGACTTCTGGTGGATGGGTGAAGCCTCCTACCGCCAGCCCTACCGGTTTGCGCGAACTGGATAAATCCGGCCGGATTTCCCACCTGAATATAATGATTCTAAGCTGATGACATGCTTAACTCCGCCCCCAGCTATGCCTACTCTTCTCCTACCATTTCCCATGTTGAATACTACTCTGCTAGCAGGATTCAAATGATGATCAGCGGAGTTGAGTGGGGGAATTAGCCAGCTCTGGCCTTCAGAAGAGAAGACGGGGGTGGGATTTGGGGGTATGATATCATTCTTTAAGTACCTGAAGAGCTGTCTGATAGATGAAGGTGAAGAATAATTGTCTTGTTATCTGAACATCTGATGGTGAGAAGAGTTTGCTGATGGAACTAATTATCCAGGGAGATGGAACTAATTAGCTGAGAAGGCGTTGTAATAGTTCAAGCAAAATGAACCTCATTCTGCATTCTCTTGCATTGAGCGGGAGGTTGGACTTGATAGCTCCCTCCTATTTTATGATTCCGGATGGATCTCTGAAATAATTAGCATCTCTAAGAAGCCTCTCTTGCTGGTGGCAGTTCTTAAAAAGGTTTGTTTATTTATTTATATCCCACCTTGATTATTTCTACAAATAACTCAAGGCAGTGGGCATACCTACTGTAATACTCCGCCTCCTCTTTATAACCATAACAACAATAGCAATAACACTTAAGAGTTCTATACTGCTTCACAGTGCTTGACAGCCCTCTCTAAGTGGTTTACAGAGTCAGCCTATGACCGCCCAACAATCTGGGTCCTCATTTTACCCACCTCGGAAGGATGGAAGGGTGAGTCAACCTTGAGCCTGGTGAGATTCGAACTGCCAAATTGCAGGCAGTCAGCAGAAGCATCCAGCTGTACTGAGTTCTAACCACTGTGCCAACATGGCTCACATTCGGAAGTGGTGTTCAGCCAGTTTCACCCAGTAGTGGAAATCGTGGGTGGGCTCTAAATCGTGACTCTATGCCATCCTATTTAGGCATGTTTTTGAGGCTGGGCACATCAGCAGACGGCAGGTGTGTGAGCAAAGCACATGCATGGAAGGCCGGGGACACGCATGGTGGCAGGCACGCATGCAAACTGGGCGCACGCACACACGATGTGACTGCACACATGCATGGCGAACCCGTAGTAACATAATATGAAACCCACTGCTGCTCACAATCCTATGAGGTGAGTTGGGCTGAGAGAGTGACTGGCCCAAGACAGCCCAACTGGCTTTCATGGATAAGGTGGCACTAGAACTCACAGTTTCCCAGTTTCTGTACAAAAAAGATTCCTACAAAAAGAAGGAATCCCTTAAATCAGGTAATCCTAGATTTACAACCTTACAAATGGTTGTTTATTAGCACTGAGAAAACTGACTCACACTTACAGCCATTACAGCATTTCCACTGTCATGGGATCAAAATTTGGGCTCTGCCTGTATTTGCAACACTTGCAGCCAAAGAAGCTCCTTGGATGAGAGACAAAACATCTTCAGAGAAAAACCAGAAAGTCCGTTTGTCTCTTGAAAAAAATACCTTTGGGACAACCATGATCTGGATGACTGAGAAGCTCCATAGACATCCCACTCATCTCCATTTGCAACCTTCCCAGCCAACATCTGCCAAGCAAACTGAATGAGGGAAACTGGAATTGCTTAAGGACCATATGATTCACTCAATAATTGCAGTGATTTGCTTAACAATCACGGCAAAAAAAATCCTGTGGGTTGTAAAATAAGATGTAACCATCTTAGTAAGGGAAATTCTGATCCCAACTGTGGATGGAAGTCAAGGGCCACCTGTAGTCCAGCTTGAAGTTATCTAGGCTCTTGTAAGTTCAAACCAAATTCTTGCACTGTATCCAAAGAGCAACTAGAATCTAGAGCAGATTCTTTCAGCGTATTAGGAGGCTAATATTGCCCACCAGCCATAATTTGGATTGGCTGACTCTTAGGAATATTCCTCTGGGGTAACCTCACATAAAATATCCTGCAATGATCTAACTATGATGGAGGCAAGCATGGATAATCAACATGTTGGGGTAGCCTGAATTCAATAGTAAATGTTCCATTATTAACCCAAAGATTAACCCAAAGCAGATCTTACTGCTTTTTTATTGTTTAAATTGTTTTTAATCTGTAAAAATGAAGTGTTTTAATACTGTGTGTGACCAGCCATACGCTAAATAAATAAATAAATAACCCAAAGATGGTTTTTCAGGAGGCAACTGGACTTTCTGGTTTTTTCTTTGAAGACCTTTCCCTTCTCATCCAAGAAGCTTCTTCAGCTCTGATAGGATGGTGGGGAATGGAAGGATTTATACTCCTTGCAGACAGCTGGTCATTTGCATCCTTTTAGAGAATCATTGAGGCCACCTGGAGGTTTATCTGTGACACCAGGATCACCTGAGTGGTGCAAATGGGTGTGGAGCCTTCTTGGAACTGCTGAAAGGACTGTGTTGTAGACTGGAGATAGATGATGTTGTATCCCACCCCCTCTGTTGAGAGAGGGCTGTTCAATTTTGACATAGATGGCCTCTTTGACCCCTCATTCAAACCAGGGGTCCTCTCTGTCTAAAATGTGGACTGTGCTGTCTTCAAAAGAGTGGCCTTTGTCTTTTAAATGCAGATGGGCTGCTGAATATCGTCTTGAGGGTTTTGTTCTCTTGTGTTGTGCCATGTGTTTATGAAGTGGTTGTTTTGTTTCCCCATTTTACAGATCTGCACATGGTTCACTTCACTGTACTGCATACACCACATTGTTCAGTTTGTGTCTGGGTATTTTATCCTTGGGGTGGACAAGCTTCTGCCTTACTGTATTCTTGGGTTTGAAGTGTGCACATCTGTTGTGTTGGCTGAAGATCTTCCTGAGCTTTTCTGATATTCCTGCATTGTATTATTAACATTCCATTATTAACATTATGAGGAACATATTTTTGTGCAGTAGGGGAAGTATTCTGCTGTTCCTCTGACTGTTGCGCTGTAAAAGGCATACATGGTTAGTCACTCATTGGTCCTGCAATTTAAAGCAAATACCAGCTGCAATAGTCCTTGACTTACGACTGGTCACTTAAAGACTGTTTGACCTTACAATAGAAAGCTATGTACAACCCATTTTTAAAGTTTTGGCTACTGGAAGCCCCGCCACAATCATTTACCCTTGGCCATCAATGCTAGTGAGTGTGGGGTTTGGTCCCCGTTTATAGACACTAGCTCTTCTCTAAGCATGTTAGTAGATCACAAGCAGAAAATTATTTTCTTCTTGTTTGTCTTGTGCTGTGATGGCGAGCCTATGGCACGCATGTCACAGGTGGCACATGGAGCCATATCTGTGGGCATGAGAGCGTTGCCATAGCTCAGTTCCAGTGCGGGCTGGCCAGCTGATTTTTGGGCCCATTGGAAGTCAGGAAATAGGCCGTCTCTGGCCTGGAAGGCCTCCTGGGGGGGAGGCTGTTTTCAAAAAAGCCTCTGGAGCCTGGGGAGGGTAAAAAACGGGCCTATTGGGCCCACCGGTAACCTTTTTGTCATCACGTGCCAAAAGTGGGGGTCGTGCAGAGTGGTGGTGGTCATGTGTGCATGCAGGGAGGGGCATTGAATTATGGGTGTGGGCACACGTGTGCGTGTGACACCCCCCCCTCCCGTGCTCCTCCCGCTTTTGGCACGCGACAACAAAAAGGTTAGCCATCACTGGTCTAGTGTTAACAGCAGATTGTTTGTCTGATGTTTGCCTGGTAAAAGCAGATTACCTGGTGTTTGGTAAAAAGCACAGTTTGTTTTGTATTTATCCGGTAATAGCAGATGGTTTGTTTGGTGTTTATCTGGTAACAGCTGATTATTGGTCTGGTGTTTATATGGTAATAGCAGATGGTTTGTTTGGTGTTTATCTGGTAACAGCTGATTGTTGGTCTGGTGTTTATATGGTAGTAGCAGATGGTTTGTTTGGTGTTTATCTGGTAACAGCTGATTATTGGTCTGGTGTTTATATGGTAGTAGCAGATGGTTTGTTTGGTGTTAGCACCTGCCAACAATCAAATAGAAAACAATACTCTAATCAAAGACCACAAGGAGAAAAATTACACTCCCACCAATACGGACAGGCCTAGCTATTATATATAACCAATATATAACCAAGGAACAAGGGATCAAAGCACTGATAATGTTACCTAATTAAGTAATAAATCGTCTGCAAGAAAACCACCAAGCTCAGAGAGGACCCTACAGTTCAACTCTAGATGTTCTCTTCTATTGAAATAGGACTCTTTTGAACAGTCGTTCTTCAAATCTGGTTAAGAATACAACTTTGAAGAACTGCACACTTCGTGTAACACAGCGGTAGAAAACATTCAGTCTTTAAACTATGGCTTATTTGTTATTTGCCCGATCTCTCAGACATGGTTATTATTTTAGTGTATAATAATATAATTTATGATTGTACAATTAATAATTATATGTACTCAAATAGGCTCATGACGGTTTACTGAATAATTAAATCATAAATGTATAACATAATGTATAAGCTTCCACGCTGAGCCTTAATGGAGAAACAATAGAACAGGAGTGTCAAACTCGATTTCATTGTGGGCTGCATCAGGGTTGTGTTTGACCTTGCAGGGGGGGAGCATGGCCAGGGGGCATGGCCAGCTTGATGTCACTCATCAAGGCTCTGTTTTCAGCCATGACAGCCTGTTGCAGCCATCTGCTAGTAAAAAGAGAGCTCAGGGAGGACATGCACGGCCTGCCCAGACTCTGTTTTCGGCCATGATGGCCTCCTACAGCCCTCTGCCAGAGAAAATGGAGCTCAGGGAGGTTGTGTTCGGCCTTCCTGGGCTCGGTTTCTGGCTGCAATGGCCTCCTGTAGTCCTCTGACAGTGAAAATGGAGCTCCCAAGCTTCGTTTTTGCTGGCAGAGGGCTGCAGGAGGCTGTCATGGCCTAAAACGGAGCTTGGAAGGGCCACGTGTGGCCATCCCGAGCTCCATTTTTGCTAGCAGAGGCACCGTGGGCCAGTCCATCACTGTTTCCAGGTGTCAGGGTTCTAAGTAACACCGTCAACGAAAGAAGACTCCGAAGCTTGAAGTTCCTCAAAGTTCCATTTTATTAGAGATGTCATACTGGCACATCTGGGAAAACCTGAATCTGAAAGCTTCCATGCACTGTCCCAATTGGAGATGCCTCCCGGTCACACCCCTCCAGGTACAGGGCAAGATGTCCTTGACTCACAGAGAAAGGAATGTTATTATGTCTATATATCTCCCCACTCCCAGTTTCCCACAGCACTAAATGTGGCAGGCCTGAAGATGGCTTCCAGGTCTCACACCAGGGTGGCCCCGTGGGCCAGATCTAAGCACGGTCCTTGAGTTTGACACCCCTGCAATAGAATTTCCACAGTAAATAATGCATCCCCAATATATAACACAACCTTAAAACAACCTCTAAACCACAATATGCCATAAAAACCCTGATGTCCTTCTAATAGAGCAATTATGCAATACTAATCATTCTATTACAGTTCTTCATAAATTGTCATCTTGAATGCAGCAACATGCACAGCTACATCTAAGATAAAAGCTCTTCTGGAAAAGCCCAGTTTTCAATCTCTCTTTTAAGGATATCAGTCAGGCTAACTGCAGATAGTCCTCAGCTTACAACAGTTCATTTAGTGACTGCTTGAAGTTACAATGGCACTGAAAAAAAATGACTAATGGCCATTTTACACACTTATGACCATTGCAGCATTCCCATCAGTGGTGAGTTCCTCCCAGTTCGGCCCAGTTCTCCCGAGCCGGTAGCGGTGATGATATGATGTCACCAAACCGGTTCTGCCTCCCCCCCTGCACCCCACCCCACCCGCATTATCCTTACCTTTTATTTGGCCCCATCCCTAATCTATTGCTGTCTTCTGAGTCCCAGCTGCTGGCTAGAGGGAAAAAACTGTTTAAACTCTTGCCGCGGGGTTCAAAGGGCCGCCCTACAGCTGATCAGTGTTAAAAGAAAACAAATGGGTAGACCAGTGTGTGCAAAAATAAATGGGTAGACCAGTGCCTGCAAAAATACATGAATAGACTGATGCCTGCAAAAATAAATGGGTAGACCAGTGCCTCCAAAAATAAATGGATAGATCGGTACAGCTCTGCAAGCAGTTAAAAGCTTGGTAGACCAGTTCCTCTGCTAAATCCTAAAGAATTGTCACGTGACCATCAAGCCATGCCCACAAAATAAGCCACACCCACAGAACCGGTAGTAAAAAAAATTTAGAACTCATCCCTGATTCCCATGGTCATGAGATCAGAATTCCAATGCTTGGTAACAGTCTTGTATTTATGACGGTTGCAATGTCCTGGAGGAGGGGTGTCATGTGAACCCCTTTTGTGACCTTCCGACAAGCAAAGTCAAAGGGAAGGTCAGATTCACTTAACAACCATGGCCAGAAAAGTTGTAAAATTGGGTAAAACTCACTTAAGAAATGTCTCACTTAGCAACAGAAATTTTGGGCTCAACTGGGGTCATAAATCAAGGACTACTTCTTCAGATGGTGCTAGACAGGTTAGACCTGATGAGCAACCACTCATTCAATGATCATTTGAAGTTATGGCAGGACTGAAAGAGTGGAACTTACAACCACTCCTCGAAATTCCAGATGTCTTGGCACATCCATAGGATGATTTTGGTGCTTGGCAATAGCAACAGCACTTAAACTTATATACCACTTCACAGTGGTTTACAGCCTGCACTAAGTGTCAAAGAGCCCGTCTACATTAAAATTCAACAGCCCTCTCTCAATAGAAGCGGAAGGATATGACACCACCTATCTCCAGCAGGTTCTGACAGGTTCTGGAGAACCAGTAGTGGTGATTTTAAGTAGTTCGAAGAACCGGCAAATACCACCTCTGGCTGGCCCCAGAGTGGAGTGGAAATGGAGATTTTGCAATATCCTTCCCCCAGGAGTGGGGAGAGAATGGGGCTTTTGCAATATCTTTCCCCTGGAGTGGGGTGGGAATGGAGATTCTGCCATATCCTTCCCCTGCCATGTCCACCAAGCCACGCCCACCAAGCCACACCATGCTCACCAAGCCACGCCCACAGAACCGGTAGTAAAAAAAATGGATTTCACCACTGGATTGGATTGAGAAAGTGACTGTCTCAAAGTCACCCAATTGGCTTTCATGCCTAAGGCGGGACTAGAATTCACAGTCTCCTGGTGACTGGGCCAAAGTCACCCAGCTGGCTTTCATGACTAAAGGAGTACTAGAACTCACAGTCTCCAGGTTTCTAGCCAGCACCTTCATCCCTATACCAGACTAGCTCCTTTTCCTTGTCTTGTGTTGTCAGAGCTGTTCCACTGAGAGAGTTTTTGAAACCAATTTCTGATTTGGGCTCTGTTTATATCCACAAATTAACAAATAGGTGATTCCATCACCTCCAGTAGAAAATATGCTGATGAGGAATGAGACACAGCTTGTTAAACATCCCAATTATTCAGTGGTGGGATTCAAATAATTTAACAACCGGTTCTCTGCCTTAATGATTTCTTCTAACAACCAGTTCACCAAACTGCTCAGAAAGTTAACAACCAGTTCTCCCGAAGTGGTGCGAACTGGCTGAATCCCACCACTGCAATTATTGTGACATGCTGCAATTTGGAAGCATAATCATTTAATTCATTCGGGGGCCCTGAATGAAAGGGAAATCAAGGCTTTGGCACTTTAGAAGACTTGTGGTCCTACAGTCCTTCTGATGGAGATCCATAAATCCAAGCTTGCATGGAGAATTTTATTTGAGAAAAGTGCAGGAAAACTACCATCCGTGGCTTCATCTGGACCATAAAGAATGGCTAACTTGGAGAAGAAGTAACAGAGAAAATATATTTCTCAATTTGGGTTACTCTGGCAATTTATCTAGAAAGTCTCCTTGCATCCTTAAGCAGCCTCAAGCTAAATTAAGCATTGCAGATTTCAGAAGGGAGTAAAAAATCAACCATTAAGACCAGGAAGAAAATAAATTTGATCCTCTGCTTCAGCTCAAGGCTTCTCTTTTCTTAATGCTGAGCTATAGCAGGTCCTTTTTGTACTCTTCATTTGGAAATGGGGATAGATGTATCTCAGTTTAATTTCAAAAGCACTTTCCTAGACTTCTTGTTAAATCTTTGATCAGGATTCAAGCATTTCTTTTTTTAATGAGGGAGGGAGGGAGGGAGGGAAGATGGAAGGAAGGAAGGGAGGGGGGAGGGAGGGAGGGAGGGAAGGAAAGAAGAACACCAGAAAGAAAGAAAAAAGAAAGAGAGGAAGGGAGAAAGGAGGGAGGGAGGGAGGGAGGGAGGGAGGAGAAAGAAAGGAAGGGAGGGAGGGAAGGAGGAAGAAAGGAAGGAGAAAAAATGAAAGAGAGAGAGAAAGAGAGAAAGAGAAAGAGAAAAAGAAAAGAAAGAAAGAAAGAAAGAAAGAAAGAAAGAAAGAAAGAAAGGGGGAGGAGGGAGGGAGGGAAGGAGGAAGAAAGGAAGGAGAAAAAATGAAAGAGAGAGAGAAAGAGAGAAAGAGAAAGAGAAAAAGAAAAGAAAGAAAGAAAGAAAGAAAGAAAGAAAGGGGGAGGAGGGAGGGAGGGGGGAGGAAGGAACAAGGAGAAAATGAATGGAAGGAAGGAAGGAAGGAAGGAAGGAAGGAAGGAAGGAAGAAAAAGAAAGAAAGGAAGGAAGAAAGAAAGAAAGAAAGAAAGAAAGAAAGAAAGAAAGAAAGAAAGAAAGAAAGAAAGAAAGAAAGAAAGAAAGGGTAAGAAGGTCATTCTCACATACCATTACATTCGTCATCTTCTGGCTGATGTTCTCGGTTTGGTGCTTATGGGCAAACATTTTTTTTGCCCATAAGCACCAAACCCAGAACATCAGCCAGAAGATGACGAATGTGATTTCGTCGAAACGTCGTTACTATTCTAAAGATATGTTTACAATTACACGGGAAGAAACCCGAGATATTACCTATACACACACACACACACACACACACACACACACACACACACACACACACACATATTTCCTAAGGCCAAGCTGCACAATCTCTTCTCGGCCCTGTCTGAACAAGATCTGCCCCCAAGCCATACTTGGCAAATCGAGTGGATGGAATCAGGATACAAATTGAATTAGTTTTCATTTCCTTTGCCTTCTCCTTTAATTTAATCAAATTTATATGAGTTATTACGTACCCAAATCTGTGGAGAGTTGCAGTTAAAAAACACACGTGAAATCAATTGAAATTTTAACTGTTGAAAGAACCAGGAAAAGCAAGCCAAACCAAGCCAAACCAACAGAGGCCATCGAAATTAAGAACTGAAATGGTTAAGTTTTTATAAAATATACATGATCTATATTTCTGGCTTCCCATCATTCGCTTCTCCTGCTGCTGCATTTTGGTTCTCTGAGGTCTGGATTCAGGCTTTTTTTTTACAGTTTCAGGCAGGCCCAGGTGTATTTTCCAATAGCCAAATTTTAGTATCTTTCTATTGTTATCGGGGACAAAACGTAATTTTCTACAAGAACGATGGATAATATTTTAAAAATACAGCAGTGTGGTCCCATTTTTCTTGGGGACTGAGAGCATTACCAGATATTGGTTTTGATTCCTTGACAAAATGAATGGAGCCCTTTGCCAATCAGTTGATTTTCCCATTAATCCCTCGGAACCGGCCCTCTTTCCTCTTGTGGTCACACGACTTGAAGGACTTGAAAACCGTGCAGGGACATCAGCAGTTCCTGGGGCGTCCTACATCGAGCAGCTGACGCAGCCGCTGGAGAAGGCACTTAAACATTCTTCATCTTCCCAGCTCCTGCATTTCAAGCAGGAGGAAGGAGCCCAAATAGGAGAAGTAAAACGATGAGTTATCCTGCACTGGAGGACTTCAGACAGAAGCTGGAAGGTCATCTTGTCAGGGATTTCCAGGTGGAACCTGCACCAAATATAGGGAGTTGAAATAAAAGACACCTAAGGAACATTCCAATGGTATGATTCTATGAACATGTTAGGAGATACACTGTCTGTCTCTCTGTCTGTCTGTCTGTCTGTCTGATCTATCTCTAACGATCATCTATCTACCTACCACATTCATCCATTCACCCATCATTTCTCTCCCTCCTCCCTCCCTCTCTCAGCTGTCTCTGTCTGTCTGTCTGTCTTTCTCATCTATCTACCCATCTCTCATCTATCTATCTTTACCATATCTCTCTCTCATCTCTCTCTCATCTATCTATCTATCTATCTATCTATCTATCTATCTATCTATCTATCTATCTATCATCTATCTATCTATCTATCTATCTATCTATCTATCTATCTATCTTTACCATCTCTCTCTCATCTCTCTCTCATCTATCTATCTATCTATCTATCTATCTATCTATCTATCTATCTATATCTATTTATCTATCTATCTATCATCTATCCATCTCTCATCTATCTTTCCATCTCTCTCTTATTTTATCTATCTATCTATCTATCTATCTATCTATCTATCTATCTATCTATCTTCTATCTATCTATCTATCTATCTATCTATCTATCTATCATCTATCTATCTATCTATCTATCTATCATCTATCCATCTCTCATCTATCGTTCCATCTCTCTCTCTCATTTAATCTATCTATCTATCTATCTATCTATCTATCTATCTATCTATCTATCATCTATCCATCTCTCATCTATCTTTCCATCTCTCTCTTATTTTATCTATCTATCTATCTATCTATCTATCTATCTATCTTCTATCTATCTATCTATCTATCTATCTATCTATCTATCTATATCTATCTGTCTATCATCTATCCATCTCTCATCTATCTTTCCATCTCTCTCTCTCATTTAATCTATCTATCTATCTATCTATCTATCTATCTATCTATCTATCTATCTATCATCTATCCATCTCTCATCTATCTTTCCATCTCTCTCTTATTTTATCTATCTATCTATCTATCTATCTATCTATCTATCTATCTATCATCTATCCATCTCTCATCTATCTTTCCATCTCTCTCTCTCATTTAATCTATCTATCTATCTATCTATCTATCTATCTATCTATCCATCCATCCATCCATCCATCCATCCATCCATCCATCCATCCATCTATCATCTATCTATCTATCTATCTATCTATCTATCTATCTATCTATCTAACTATCTATCTATCTATCTATCATCTATCCATCTCTCATCTATCTTTCCATCTCTCTCATTTAATCTATCTATCTATCTATCTATCCATCCATCCATCCATCCATCCATCCATCCATCCATCTATCATCTATCTATCTATCTATCTATCTATCTATCTATCTATCTATCTATCATCTATCTATCTATCTATCTATCTATCATCTATCCATCTCTCATCTATCGTTCCATCTCTCTCTCTCATTTAATCTATCTATCTATCTATCTATCTATCTATCTATCTATCTATCTATCCATCCATCCATCCATCTCATCTCTCTCTCTCTCTCTCTCTCTCATCTATCTATCTATCTATCTATCTATCTATCTATCTATCTATTTATCTATCTATCATCTATCTATCTATCATTTATCTCTCTCTCTAATCTATCTATCTATCTATCTATCTATCTATCTATCTATCTATCTATCTATCTATCTATCTATCTATATCTCTCATCTATCTATCTTCTCATCATCTATCCTTCCATCCATCCATCCAGTGTGTAATATGGCTGCCCGTGTATCCAGAAAATTCTGGACGGTGAACAAAATAAAAAGTAACAATAATTCAAGCAAAATACCAACTAATTTTTTTATTGAGACTCAATAGAACCGTATCCATGCCAGAGCTCCCACACTAACAGTGTGACCCCAGGACCAGAGGAACAACTTGGTCTTCACAGGCTTGCAAAAAAGCTAATAGAGCAGGGCCTGTCTATATTTCAGGGGGAGGTTCTTCCATAATGCAGCTACCATAACAGAGAACTGGAAATATTAGTAGATGCTTACAGCTAGCTAGCCGTTACATCGTTTTTCAGGTGGGAAAAGAAAGGGATTTCTTTTCCAGCAGGAAATTTGGGGTCAGGATAAGGCACTTGATTGCTATTGATCAGCTAAGCACAGAATTGCCGAGACATAGCTACTGGCCAGAAGCAATAAGCACTGAATGGCCGTTGGTTTTCTGCAACTTCAGTTCATTTCACTTTCAAAAAAGTGAAAGTGACTGTTTGCAGATTTGGAAAACCGAGGCTAAACTTCTGCTTTGCTTCCATTGTGTTATGCACTGTTGATGTTACTTAGTTGAGTAATGAAATCTCTGCCAGGCAACACCAAGAACCCCACAGATCAACCCTGAGCTACAACTATTCCCTTCTATTGAAACATCTAATGAACCAAAGAATTGAAAGCAAATGCAGTTTCAAAAACTGAAAAGAGTATTTCAAATTCTTACCTTTGCTTGACGTCTTGTAGGCATCTGTGAGATAAGGGGCTGTGAGATAAGAGATAGGTTCTGACAAAGCTGCTTTCACTACCAACTGAACCTAAAATTTTGAGCTAAACAAAGAAAAAAAGAAAACTCATCAGACTCTGTGCATTTGCAAAACTAGGCTATTTTTCCTTGCTTCAATTTGGGGGCTGCTGGCAAGTAAATTGTGGGTTTCATAGAAGATGGAATAAAAGAGTGGTGCGGTGGCCCAGAGGTGGAGCTCTCGCCTCACAACCAGGAGGCTGTGAGTTCAATCCTACGTAGAGCAGTGGTGGGTTGCCCCCAGTTCGCACCGGTTCTATAGAACCGGTAGTAAAATTGGCAGGAGGCTCCACCCATTGACCCCTTGCGCAGAAGAGTGTGTGTATGTGTGCGAGCAAAGCAACCATGTGCGTGGGGCCCCATTGCACATCAGTAGTAACAGTAAGTAGACCCACCCCTGAGGTAGGGGCAGATATTTCTCTCTCTGGGCATGATGGGAAGATATCTGCTGAATATAACTCTGCATTGGCAACAGGAAGAGCATCCGGCCAGTAAATATTCAACTCCATTCAGTTGCCCAGACTCCACCCCACAAGGGATAATGGGGTCATTAAAAGATAATGAGGAGGTTAAGGATGATGATGATAGAACATAGAGTAAAAGAGTTGGAAGCTCTTGATGTTTTCAGACAAATGGTTGTCCAGTCTCTTTTTGAAAGTTTCCAGTGATGGAGCACCCCCAACTTCTGAAGGCAAGTCATTCCACTGGTTAATTGTTCTAATTGTCAGGAAATGTCTCCTTATTTCTAGGTTGCTTCTCTCCTGGGTTAGTTTCCACCCATTGCTTTTTGTCCAGCCATATGTATATTGTATATAAAACGAACAGTTTGGGTTTTTTTTTTTTAATATAAAACAAGTGTGCTTCTTCCGTGATTCCAATTTGTGATGTGAGCTCCTTTTCAGTAATTAGCAGAAATGAATACAAGGTAGTCTTTGACTTACAACTGTTCATTTAGTGACCATTCGAAGCTACAACGGGATTGAATAAAGTGATTTATGACCGGTTTTCACACTTAACGACCATTACAGCGTTCTCATGGTCATGTGACCAAAAATTCAGATGCCTGGCAACTGACTCATATTTATAACAATTGTGGTGTCCCAATTGTGATCCCCTTTTGCGACTTTCGGATAAGCAAAGTCAGTGATGGCTAACCTTTTTTGCCATCGCGTGCCAGGAGCGGGGGGTGGGTGGGTGTTGCACGTGTGCCCACACCCATAATTCTATGCGCCCTGCTCCCACACATGCGTGCAACACCCCCCTCCCCGCCCTCCCCCTGCTCCTGGCACGCAGTGGCATGGTAGGCCTGTTTTTTGCTCTCCAGAGCCTTTCTAGGAGTCTGGGGAGGGCGAAAACGGCCTTTCCCACCCCGCCGGAGGCCTCCAGGAGAGTTGGGGAAGGCCGTTTTTGCCCTCCCCAGACTCCTAGAAAGGCTCTGGAGGCTGGAGAGAGCAAAAAATGGGCCTTCCTCACCACCATCCCGAGGTCCTCCAGAGGCAGAAAACAGCCCGTTTCCCTACTTCTGGTGGGCCCAGAAGGCCTGAAAATGGAGTTGAGCTCGCGTGCCCACCAATATGGCTATGTGTGCTACCTGTGACACACGTGCCATAGGTTTGCCATCACGGAGCAAAGTCAATGGGGAAGCCAGATTTGCTTAACAACTGGGTTACCAACTTATCAACTTCAGTGATTCACTTAGAGACTCTGGCAAGAAAAATCATAAAATGGGGCAAGATTCACTTAACAAATGTTTCACTTAACAACAGACATGTTGAGCTCAATTCCGGTCGTAAGCAGAGGGCTACCTGTAATCTAATGGGGAGGTGAAGAATGGTTAGATGCTGGAGGAGATATGTGTAGGAATCTGTTAGAAGAGTAGTGTGGGAAGCTACCCCTCTCCTAGAAGAATGAAATGTTTTGAGGAATATTAAAAAGGTAGAATATTATATCTCCCTGTATGAGAAATGAAGAAACATGTTTTTTTAGAGGGAGAAAGCAGCCCCTACCTTTCTTAATAGCCCTCAGCAGATGTCAGCACTTAAGAGAATAATAGATAGATAGCTCTATTCATAAGCAAACACAATCACACAAAATCCAAAACAGGAGGAAAGCCGTTAAGACACAATAGGAATTGCCCCACACCCTTTCAGAACACAAGCCTCTTCACTGCATCATCTCACAGCAGCCCAAACTTCAACCAAACTTAGCTCAGACAAACACGACCCCTACATGACCCCATGGGAGTCTGATAGCAGCCAACAGAATATATGTTCTTGCACAGGAACAGGAAGCTCAAGTTCAAAGCCCAAAACCCACTCTCTACTCCATGTGGTCAGCTGCCCAGAACCACAAACCCATGTGCTTTTGCTTCATCATTAAACCATCTTTCCAATTAGTCTCTAGCCTCCATTTTATATCCAGTGCCTTTCTCCCAGCTTGGAACTGAAACAGGTAGTGATCTGGGAAGGTGCATTACAGCAACTTCAGATTGTACAGGCAATGCTTAAAGAAGGTGAAGAGAGAAAGGCATTACCTAAAGGAGGGGAAAAAGTAAAGGTAAAGGTAAAGGTTCCCTCGCACATATGTGCTAGTTGTTCCGGACTCTAGGGGATGATGCTCATCTCCGTTTCAAAGCCAAAGAGCCAGCGCTGTCCGAAGACATCTCCGTGGTCTTATGGCTGGCATGACTAAATGCCAAAGACGCATAGAACGCTGTTACCTTCCCATCAAAAGTGGTTCCTATTTTTCTACTTGCATTTTTTAAGTGTTTTTAAACTGCTAGGATGGCAGAAGCTGGGACAAGTAACGGGAGCTCACCTGGTTACGCAGCACTAAGGATTCAAACCGCTGAACCGCCGACCTTTCGATTGACAAGCTCAGTGTCTTAGCCGCTGAGCCACTGTGTCCCTCTCTAAAGGAGGGGAAACAGGTAGCCAAAGCAACATCAATGAGAGTTGTTTACATATGAGCTCACCTGGAAAAAAAAAACAGGTCTCTGTGAAATCTGTTTTGTACTTGCAATCACCATGATTCTTCTGCATTTAGTTTTTCTCCAGCCACATTTGAACTTGATTTTAATAGCCTGTTTCAAAAGAAAGAAGCATTTTTTTCCCCTGCACTCCTGGCAAGGCTTTCTGACCCAGCTGGATGCCAAAAAAAATTCGAAGCTTTTTCAAGCTCCCCCCTGGCCTCTTGGAACCTATAACCAAGCTCTGCAAAATAAAAAATAAAAAAAAAACCACCACCTGAGATGTTGATGGATTCAGCCAAAGTTGAGATCACCAGGGAGAATTACTCATTGGAAATTTAGGTCTGTAACAGTCCAAGTGCAGTTAATGTGAGATGTAGAAATTGCATTATGGTAATTCCATGCTGGGAGGAACCGTATCAATTGGCAATTCTGCTTGCTGGAGCTAATGAAAGCACTGAGCTTTAAAACAAGGTGGAGATCCAAAAAAACCCGCTTGAGTGGTTTAGTCTTTGAGAACCTCCATGCAACTTCACTCTGATCTGCAGCTTGGAGGCTTAGTGTGGGTCTTTCTGTGACTATTCCCAGATTTGAATTGTGAGGCAGGTCCGATGTATTTTTTAAAAATTTGTTTACTGACTAATTCAACCTTCATTGAAAGTTGGATGGGGAGAAATAGGCTCAGACTCAACCCCTCCAAGACCGAGTGGCTGTGGCTTCCAGCATCCCAATATAGTCAGTTGGTGCCATTGCTGACAATTGGGGGTGAATCTCTGCCTCCCACAGAGAGGGCTCACAATCTGGGTGTCCTCCTGGATGCACGGCTGTCTTTAGAAGAGCATATGACGGCCGTGGCCAGGGGGGGCTTTTTATCAGGTTCGCCTGATTCGCCAGTTGCAGCCCTTTCTGGACCGGGACGCCTTGCGCATGGTCACTCACGCCCTTGTCACCTCCCAGCTGGACTACTGTAATGCTCTCTACATGGGGCTCCCCTTGAAGAGCACTCGGAGGCTCCAACTGGTCCAGAATGCGGCCGCGCGGGTGGTTATGGGCGCAACCCCTTGTGCCCATGTGACACCCCTCCTGCGCGAGCTGCACTGGCTCCCAGTGGTCTTCCGGGTGTGATTCAAGGTGCTGGTCATCACCTTTAAAGTGCTCCATGGCTTAGGACCCAGGTACCTTCGAGACCAACTTCTGCCACCAGTAGCCTCTCACCAACCAGTCCGCTCCCACAGAGAGGGCTCCTCAGGGTGCCATCAGCCAAGTTATGTCAGCTGGTGACACCCAGGGGGAGGGCCTTCCTGCCCTATGGAATGAACTGCCCCCGGAAATGTGCAAGATCTCCGACCTCCGTGTATTTCACTGTGCCCTCAAGACCCTGCTGTTCCGCCAGGCTGGGCTATCAATGTAAATGATTTTAAATTGGTTGTTTTAAATTTGGGTTTTAATCCGGGCCGAAATTATTTAATAATTTTTAACTATTTTTTTAAATTGATGTCTTTTTTTTTTTGTGCTTTTAATAGGCTGTACACCGTTCTGAGTCCTTCGGGAAATAAAATTGTTGTTGTTGTTGTTGTTGTTATTATTATTATTATTATTATTATTATTATTATTATTGGACCCCGAGGAATGGTGCAAGTTGCAAAACTCACTAGATGCTTTAGGTCACCATGGCACAAAAACTGTACTGCAAAGTCCTTATTCTTGAGATGCTGTCACAAAGATGAGGGGGGCAAACGATGTTCCAAAACATCAGAAGGCAAGACAAGAAACCATGGATGGTAACAAATCAAGAAGAGAAGCAACCTAGACATAAAGAGAAATTTCCTGGCAGGGAGAATGATTACTCAATGGGATAGATTGCCTTCAGAGTTGTGGGTACTCTGTCTCTGGAGGTTTTTAAGAAGAGATTGGACAACCATTTCTCAGGAATGGTATTGGGTCTCCTGTTTGAACAGTGGGTAGGATTAGAAGATTTTCCAGGTCCCTTCCAGCTCTGTTATTCTATTACAGTTACACCAAGAAATTTAAAGTACAAGTTGCTGCAGATGGATGGGCAATGAATGAAAACCAGACTTTGGCCCAATCAGCAAAAGACTGGGAGTTCTAGCCCCACCTTAGACACAAAAAACCAATTGGGTGACTTTGGCCCAATCACCAAAAGACTGAGAGTTCTAGTCCCGCCTTAGGCATGTAAGCTTGCTGCAGATGGATGGGCAATGAATGAAAACCAGAGTTTGGGCCAATCACCAAAAGACTGGGAGTTCTAGCCCCACCTTAGACACAAAAAACCAATTGGGTGACTTTGGCCCAATCACCAATAGACTGAGAGTTCTAGTCCCGCCTTAGGCATGTAAGCTTGCTGCAGATGGATGGGCAATGAATGAAAACCAGATTTTGGGCCAATCACCAAAAAACTGTGAAACTAGTCCCACCTTAGACACAAAAAAACCAATTGGGTGACTTTGGCCCAATCACCAAAAGACTGAGAGTTCTAGTCCCGCCTTAGGCATGTAAGCTTGCTGCAGATGGATGGGCAATGAATGAAAACCAGAGTTTGGGCCAATCACCAAAAAACTGGGAGTTCTAGTCCCGCCTTAGACATGAAAAACCAATTGGGTGACTTTGGCCCAATCACCAAAAGACTGAGAGTTCTAGTCCCGCCTTAGGCATGTAAGCTTGCTGCAGATGGATGGGCAATGAATGAAAACCAGAGTCTGGGCCAATCACCAAAAAACTGGGAGTTCTAGTCCCGCCTTAGACATGGAAAACCAATTGGGTGACTTTGGCCCAATCACCAAAAGACTGAGAGTTCTAGTCCCGCCTTAGGCATGTAAGCTTGCTGCAGATGGATGGGCAATGAATGAAAACCAGAGTCTGGGCCAATCACCAAAAAACTGGGAGTTCTAGTCCCGCCTTAGACATGGAAAACCAATTGGGTGACTTTGGCCCAATCACCAAAAGACTGAGAGTTCTAGTCCCGCCTTAGGCATGTAAGCTTGCTGCAGATGGATGGGCAATGAATGAAAACCAGACTTTGGGCCAATCACCAAAAGACTGGGAGTTCTAGTCCTGCCTTAGGCAAGTAAGCTTGCTGGGTTACTTTGGGCCAATCCACTCTCTCTCTCAACCCAACTCAGTCCAAGGTTGTTGTTTTGGGGAAAATAGGGAGAAGAATGAGTGCTAAGTATGTTTGCCACCTTGAGTTATTCATAAAAACAATAAAGGCTGGAAGTAAATCAATAACTGAACATGAACAAGTCCGAAAAAAGCAGGAGGATTTTGTCTGCATGCTTCCAACTGCATTCCAGTAACTAGTGCAGTGTTAGGATAGGGACCTGAAATATTAGCAGCCAGCTGTTTTCCATGGAGTTAGGCAGCATCTGGCCAGTTGTCCTTAATAGATTCCAGTCTTCAATCTTCCTGAGATCAGCCTTGCCTTGTTGGTCCTGGCCTTTTCTTCGTGCTCTTCACCTAATGATCTATCTGTCTCTTTCTTTTAAACCCTGGAGAGCTTGTAATTCATGTCTGCTTCTTGCTAGCATGCAAACCTTGTCTTCCTTTGCTTTGAGCTAAATCCAATAACCAATTAAGCCTCTTAGAAAGCCTTATTTGACTTAAGCTTTCATTTCCCGTCTCACAAAGATGGCCGCATGAATTACAGTCATTTCATAAGAAGAGTTTCATGGCTTAAAAAGTGAATTGGGAAACAATCTGGTGGTGCATCCCCCACACATTCCCAGTATGGTGTTAATTTCAGGATTCATATTTATAGGTGGAGGTTTCCACCTGTTCAATCTGTGCCTTGCCCAAATTCCTGGTAATGGCAAAGAGAGGAAGGAACGGGTTCAACAAAGGAGAAAGGCGACTTTACAGTCCAAGTGTTAATATCACTTTATAATGCCTCGGTAAGGCCACACTTGGAATACTGCATCCAGTTTTGGTCATGTTCTGCCCCAGTTCTGGATTCTCAAGGATTGTGACACACACCAATGGTCCTTAACAAAGTTATAATGTACCAAGAATAAACAAAGTCCGGCAAAGGTTGGCAACCAGCCCAGAAAACAAGATACGATAAGACATTCACTCTCCAAAATGCTCTGTAATAATTGCACGTTGTTTCCAGCAAGAAATTACTAACTGCGTGCCACTGAAATAGGCTAAGGGAGTGGCCCATTATCCTCAAACCTTACTCTCGAGGAGACCTCCTCCTCCTGAGTAGCCACTCCTGCCTTCTGGCAGCCCTGCATGCTCGAGCATTGAGGAGAAGCTCCTCCACTTCGCTCTCTCCACTTGAAGGAGCCTCTGGAGGGTCTGAAGGCTCTGGCTGAGTCTTCCTCTGGCACCACATCCTCTTCAACGTGAGCGCCTGCTGTGCCAGCTGCTGGCATGACCCCACACCAGCCTCCTCCTCATTGGGATCAGCCACGATCCGTGCAGGCCGCTAGTGGACCACAACAAGTCACTACAATATAAAAAGGATGTTGAGACTCTAGAAAGAGTGCAGTGAAGAGCAACAAAGATGATTAGGGAACTGGGGGCTAAAAACATGCAAAGAATGGTTGCAGGAACTGAGTATGTCTAGTTTGATGAAAAGAAGGACTAGCGGGTGACATGATACAAGTGCTCCAATAGCTTAGGGGCTGCCACAAAGAAGAGGGAGACAAGCTATTCTCCAAAAGCAGCTATTCTCTGACCTTCTCCAGAAGGCAAGACAAGAAGCAATGGGTGGAAACTAATCAAGGAGAGAAGCGGCCTAGAACTGAGGAGAAATTTCCTGACAGTTGGAACAATTAACCAACTTGCCTCCAGATGCTCCAACACTGGACATTTTAAAGAAGATGTTGGGTAACCATTTGTCTGAAGTGGTGTAAGGTTTCCTGCCTAAGCAGAGGGTTGGACTAGAAGACCTCCAAGGTCCCTTCCAACTCTGTCATTGTGTTCTATTCTAAGAATAATTTACAGCATCCTTTTGCTGATAAGAGAAATCAAGATAATTGTGAGCCCAGAATTATGCCACTTGCATTCTGATGCGCCCGACAGTGAAATCTAGGCTCGCAGTCAGCCCTTCCTGAAATTCAAGGATTCTTCGATTAACTGCCATTCAGAGGCAAACTGTACGATGCAAGAAGCTGTCCTTCTTTCTTCTTAATTTGACAGTAAGCAAATAATCTGATGTTTCCTGAGGTCATTATTTATTTCTTGGCTCTCATGTTTGTGGAGTTGTAAAATTCAGTTTCCTGCCTCGGAGTCATTTAAAAAAAAAAAAAGATGTCTCCACTGGTGCCAAAGGAGGGTTTTATTTTATTTTATTAGAAAAATATGTCTGCGTTGGGATTTTATGAGAAAGGTTAAACTTTCTTCCAACTCTAAACCTAGTAGAGCTGATGAATAATAATAATAATTTTTTTAAAAAAGAAAGAAAGAAAATGGCAACTTCGCCGTGTGTAAATATTGATGTGGAAAGTAAAGGTTCCAGTGATGGTGGGATCACTTGGGCTGTGATTCCTAAGCTAGGAGATCCAACAGATCCCAGGAGCAACACAGAGCTCTCTTTCCAGAAGAGTCTGTCTTCTCTTAGTGGCAGGGTGTAAGATTCAGGCAGGAACATCATGGACTAATATAGCCATAATGAGCAATGGTGGTGCAGTGCTTAGAATGCAGGATTGCAGGCTAATTTTGCTGACTGCCAGCAGTTCGATCCTGATTGGCTCAAGGTAGACTCAGCCTTCCATCCTTCCGAGGTGGGTAAAATGAGAATCCAAATTGTTGGGGAAAATATGCTGACCCTGTCAACCATTTAGACTCTAGAGTACCAAGCTCAGGAGATCAATTCAGAGAATTGATCTCCTGAGCTTGGTACTCCTGTCAGATATGTTGAACACAGCTAAGACTACAGTAGTTTGGCCATGGAATCAGTAAATCAGTAGAGTGATGATCTCTACTAGATATATTCAAGCAGAGTCTATTGAGCTATTTCTCTGGGTTGCCTTAAATTTGAGTTTCTGGTCTGAATAGGGGATTGGAGTTGCTGCTGAAATGGATATACAGGTAGATATACACCTTGTTTCCATTGATTTATGATCACAATTGAGCCCAAAATTTCCATTGCTAAGCAAGACATGCGTAAAGTGAGTTTTGTCCCATTTTATGACCTTTCTGTCCTCAGTTGTTAAGTGAATTGCTGCAGTTGTTAAATTAGTAACATGGTTGTTAAGTGAATCTGATGCCCCCATTGACGTTGCTTGTCAGAAGATAGCAAAAAGTGATCACATGACCCCAGGACACTGCAGCTGTCATAAATTCATCCCTGTTGCCAAGCATCTGAATTTTGATCACGTTACCATGGGGATGCAGCAACAATGGTCATAAAGGTGAAAATGGTCATAAGTCACTTTTTTTAGTGCTAAATGGTCACTAAACAAATGGTTGTAAGTCAAGGACTTACTGGTACCAAGTCTATAACTTTACAGTTTCCAAAGTCTCCAAGCAAAACTAATTATGATAATGGGACTATAGTCCAGTACAATTGGAGAGCACCAGGTGCTGCATGATGCCTCCTCAGATGCCTCCCCCCCCCCCTGCCCCGGTCAATGGTGTCCCTCTTTACCAATGTTAAAATCTGGTCACCTGAATTTAGAGAGGGCTGTAAAGCACTATGAAGCGGTATATAAATCTAAGCACTGTTGCTATTACTATAGCACAACCACATAGCTGTCATTGTGTATAGGAACATCTGGACTATGGACAAGACCCTCCAAAGTCCAGAAGGGAAATTCTATACAGGTTCATGGAGAATAACAGAGTTAATTAATGAGCCACGGTGGCACAGTGGTTAGAGTGCTGTACCGCAGGCTACTTCTGCTAACTGATGGCTGCCTGCAATTTGGCAGTTTGAATCCCACCAGGTTCAAGGTTGACTCAGCCTTCCATCCTTTCGAGGTGGGTAAAATGAGGACCCAAATTGTTGGGGAGCAATAGGCTGACTCCATAAACCACTTAGAGAGAGCTGTAAAGCACTGTAAAGTGGTATATAAGTCTAAGTACTATTGCTATTAAGATGGTGTGGGAATTCCAGATCCAGTGGACAGGCAAGTACTGGCCAATCAATCAATTAGATGTTGCAGTAGCAGACGAGGTTCAGAAGACAATGGTAGTGACAGATATAGTGATGCCTAGTGAGAGCAATATCAGGAAGAAGGCGTATGTGAAGCTGCAGAAGCTCCTGGGTGTGAAGGAGGAAATAGAGAGGAGGTGAAAAGTTCAGGCCAAAATGATCCCAGTGGTGGGGCTGAGACCTCTAAGCTGGAAGAGTGGCTCCAGCAGATCCCAGAAACAACATCAGATCTCTCTGTCCAAAAGAGTGCAGTGCCAGGAATAGCTAAGATTCTGTGAAGAACCCTCAACTCTCAGGTCACTGGAGAAAACCCAAGTTTGAGGAGACACATAATGCCCATAGAAACTACTTTAGGCTTTTCTTTCCGTGTCCTCTCTAGCTCCCCCTTCAGGCCCTGGTACTTCCTTCAGCTTCTCACACATCTCCTTAATGTTGCTTTCATTTGGCACCGCTACCTCTATCACCATCCCTGTCTTATAGCCCTTATCTAGTACCAAGAGATCTGGTTGGTTGGCTAGTAGCAATAGCAAGAGGACTTAGATTTATATACCGCTTTGCGGTGCTTTACAGAGCTCTCTAAGCGGTTTACAGAGTCAGCATATTATCGCTCCCCCCACCCACACACACACAATTTGGGTCCTCATTTTACCAACCTTGGAAGGATGGACGGTTGAGTCAATCTTGAGCCAGGGAGATTTGTACCTGCTTTTCTGCCTCCCCTTAAATGCTCTCTTGGGAAAAAAAAATACTGCTTTGTTAATAGTTACTGCTCTGTAATCCATTGAGAAAATAATATTATATGGTAGTTGTTGTCATTGCAATAGTAACAGGATATCATTCTAACATTGGAGGAAAATAACCAGTACAAATGACTATAATTTTATCTCATTTTCATTGCCTTTACTCAGGATACTTAACCTGATTACTGAATTAACCTATTTTCTGAGTACACACAATATACTGACTGATTGGACAAGCTGTTGCTAAGCTACAAGGCAACAAACAAACAAGATCCTAACCAAGAGGGAAGAGCAAAGGTGTGATCTGGAGATTCAGCAAGAAGGCCTCCCCATCAACGGTTGAAATTTATTTCATTTTTATTTATTTATCAACATTTGTATCGTACTGAACTCATACAATTCTGGGTGGTTTGCCATAATGAAAATCAATCATCCAAAGCATGAGCATGATATCAAAATAACCAGGCAAACCCGAACACGGTCAGCTGGTCACTGTAAACTCATCAACAGCAATAATAAACTTATTTTATTATGGGATTATGTACCATGGAGATCATAAGGGAGCCAATTTGGTCTAGTGCAGTGGTGGAATTCAATATTTTTTTTAACTACCAGTTCTGTGGGTGTGGCTTGGTGGGCGTGGCAGGGGAAGGATACTGCAAAATCTCCATTCCCACCCCACTCCAGCAGAAGGATACTGCAAAATCCCCATTCCCTCCCCATTGCTGGGGGAAGGATATTGCAAAATCTCCATTCCCACCCTTCTTTGGGGCCAGTCAGAGGTAGTTCTCCAAACTACTCAAAATTTCCGCTACCGGTTCTCCAGAACCTGTCAGAACCTGCTGGATTTCATCTCTGGTCTAGTGGTTAAGGCATCAGGCTAGAAAGTGGCATTTCCTGAGTAGAAATAGAATAGAATAGACTTTGGAGGTCTTTTAATCCAATCCCCTGCTTAAGCAGGAGACCCTAAACCATTTCAGACAAATGATTATCCAATCTCCTCTTAAAAATCTCTAGTGATGGAGAACCCACAACCTCTGAAGGCAAACTGTTCCACTGATTAATTGTTCTTGCTGTCAGGAAATTTCTCCTTAATTCTAGGTTGGATGTTTCCTTAATAGGTCTCCATCCATTGCTTGTCTTGCCTTCAGATGCTTTGGAGAATAGGTTGACCCCCATCTTCTCTGTAACAATCTCTCAAATGTTGGAAGGCTGCTATCATGTCACTCCTAGTTTCTGCAACCGTTAGCCAGGAAACCCAGCTGGGTGACTTTGGGCCAGTCACTCTGTCTCAGGTCAACTCACCACACAAGGTTGCTGTTGTGGGGGAAATAGGAGGAGGAAGGTGTGTTGGACATGATTTCTACCTTGACTTATTTGTGAAAATAATAAAGGCAAGCCATCTTAATAATAAAGGCAGGACGAGGTCCAGGGAGAAGAAGAACATCATGGCTTCAAAACCTAAGGGACTGGTTTGTACAAAACTCAGCAGCATTTTTTCATGCAGCTGTTGACAAAAATACAATTGCCAACATGATGGATATGGGAGGAGGAGGAGAAGGAGAAGGAGAAGAAAGAAGGAGAAGGAGAAGGAGGAGGAGGAGGAGGAGGAGGAGGAGGAGGAGGAGGAGGAGGAGGAGGAGGAGAAGAAGAAGAAGAAGAAGAAGAAGAAGAAGAAGAAGAAGAAGAAGAAGAAGAAGAAGAAGAAGAAGAAGAAGAAGAAGAAGAAGAAGAAGAAGAAGAAGAAGAAGAAGAAGAAGAAGAAGAAGAAGATCTTAGATGTATATACAGGTTGGGCAAATCCTTGGAGATTTTAGTCCCTGATATTTCTAAACCGAGTCAGTTAAATTTGAAATGTCAAACAAATTAGCAACAAATGAATAATTCCTTCTATTCAAAGCAGCAATCTCAATCAAACTGATTTTAATTGACAGGACAATTCAGTTAACGTTGTGTGTATGTGTGCCCTCAATTTGTTGCTTTCAGCCATTGCATCAGAGCACTCTCAATACAAAACAATTCAACTTTTCACACTGAATCAACAATTCAAATCAAATCAGGGATGATTTGCACACCCCTACTAATTGAGACTTAGAGTATTCAAACTGAGAGGTTGGGAAATGCATCGCTGTGTCTTTAATTTGATGTGGCTAAGATAGTTTGTGGTGGGAATGAGAAGAAAGTTGAAAAGAAAATCACAACAATGCTTAAAAGAGAAGTGGAAAGCTACTTCATCACATCAAAGTTATCATCACAACACAATGGTCTTCGCTCGCAAATAAGAATAACTTGAAAGCCACCCAGAGTCACATTATAGGGCACATGTGTGGCATACAAATTCAATAAATAAAAATCAAATAAGAATAGAATAGATTTGCCCCCAACACTGTAATATTCCCAATTACCTCCATGATTTATGGATGACAAAGTCCCCACTCCACCACAGAATTATTCTGGGATGTACGGAATTTTTGGATATAGGATCATTAAAGGAAAAAATAACCAACAGGAAGAGATGATTGTACATAGCTGGTAAGGCTGAAGACATGAACATCATAAATATGGGATGAAAATTAATCTACTGCCAAGTTTAGCCCTGATTTCACAAGTAACTCACATCTGCTCCAGATATGAATCTTGGGAGCGTTGAAAAATCCAAGGGTTGATATATACATTCCATCTCATTAAGGGTTTGATCCCGTGGTGAAACTCAAATTTTTTTACTACAGGTTCTGTGGGCGTGGCTTGGTGGGCATGGCTTGGTGGGCATGGCAGAAGAAGGATACTGCAAAATCTCCATTCCCACCCCATTCCAGGGAAAGGATACTGCAAAATCCCCATTCCCTCCCCACTCCTGGGGGAAGGATATTGTAAAATCTCTATTCCCACCCCACTGTGGGGCCAGTCAGAGGTGGTATTTGCCAGTTCTCTGAACTACTTAAAATTTCAGCTACCGGTTCTCCAGAACCTGTAAGAACCTGCTGGATTTCACCCCTGGTTTGATCCATGGAGGCATATGTGTGATAGAATGTGCCCCTAGAGAAGCAGTGTGGGGAGTCTTGGTAACACAGAGCTTTCCCAGAGACGGGCCCAGATTAAGAGGCTGCACAATTCCAAGCTGGATGGGGGACAGGGAAGAGCTTCAGGGTCGCCCCAGCCTAGAATCTCTCAGGATATCTAGTAGGTTAGAAGGTTATATAGTTTTAGTTTGGCGCGATTCTATCTATTGGATGTAAGCAAAGAAACCATTGAACTTGATTGGATTTTGCTGTGAGGCTCTGGGTTTGGGCCTGACATCATACGTGGGGGCCTGTGGAAAAGCACCAAACCCATTGTGCCAGGCCAACTAAAATTCATTCCTTCATTCCTTCAGTCATTCAATTTCTATACCTCCCATCTCACCTGTGTGACTTTGGGCAGTTTCAAGGTTAGCTTGGAATTTCATCCCTCTTATGGACACTCCATTTTCATTCCCCAGAAACAGCCTTTAGTAAAACATGCAATGTTGTGACTAAGATGGGGTGTCAAGTCACAACAAGATAAATAAGAATAAGGAAACTGAAGGTGATTTTTCTTCTTCTTCCAAAATCCCATCAAGGTTTTGTGCCGTTCTTTCTGCAGAGAAAAACACTACCCATTAATTTTGGGGGAGAGATATTTTGGGTTGTGGAATATCTTTGTAGAGCATTTATTTTATGCCTTTTAAAAGCGTCTCCTTTTTAGCTTTACAGCTAAGTGTATTAATTAGCAGGAGACCTATGTAAAAGCATGAGATAAATAGAACACTAGCTATGGAAATAGTTTATCATCCTAGCAAGATGAAATAACTCTGAGGCAAAAAGTAGGAAATACCCAAAATCAGACTATAGGGCTGAATTCAAAATTTTTTTACGACTGGTTCTGTGGATGTGGCTTGGTGGGCATGGTATGGCTTGGTGGGCATGGTTTGGTGGGTGTGGCAGGGTAAGGATACTGCAAAATCCCCATTCTCACCCCACTCCAGCAGAAGGATACTGCAAAATCCCCATTCCCACCCACTCTGGGGCCAGCCAGAGGTGGTATTTTCTGGTTCTCTGAACTATCCAAAATTTCCACTAACGGTTCTCCAGAACCTCCTGGATAGCACCCATGTGTAGGATCCTTTTCTTTGGGGTCACCTGTATAGGATGCTATGAGTGCATTTTAGTTCACAGGCACATCTCATCATTGTCAACCATTGAGTCATGTCCGATCCTTGGCCACTCTATGTATCAGCACTCTCCATGGCCCTCTGTCTTACACTGCCTCCTTCAGAACTATCATGGTCATCCCGGTGTCATCCTTCATAGTGTCCAGCCAATAGGTACTGTACTAGAGTTCCCCTTCTCCTTTTTCTGCTGATCACTTCCACCATGATTGACTTTTTGAATCAGTCAACTCTCATGTCATGACCAAAGTAT
Source organism: Masticophis lateralis (assembly GCA_030761175.1). Taxonomy (NCBI): domain Eukaryota; kingdom Metazoa; phylum Chordata; class Lepidosauria; order Squamata; family Colubridae; genus Masticophis; species Masticophis lateralis. The sequence goes on from JAUDYJ010000003.1 coordinate 10,777,538, forward strand.
GACAGCCTCTGTTGGCAGTCTTGCTTCAATTGATATGATTGGTGAGGTCCACTCTAGGACTCCTTTGTTTGTGATTTTTGCAGTCCATGGGATGCGTAATAGTCACTTCCAGCACCATCTTTATGTGGTCTTAAACCAGTCAGGAGATTGACTAATACTTTGAACAGGAGGCAGAAAATCACCTGGAGGGTGAGAATCGGTAGCATTTCAGTATTTTATTAACCAAACCTACTTCACTTGTAGACTGGTAGAAGACTCATAATTAGAATTTTTGGGTAATTATACGAATTGCTGAAATAGCTTTCATTATTATTACATTGTTTTTCTATACATACTATGGTGGTATATCTCAACTTTAGCAATTTTCAAGTGGGCAGACTTCAAAGTGCCAGCCAGCAAACTGCCAAGGCTGAAAAAAACTATATTATAGCAATTTTTATTAGCATTTTTGAGTGCTGTATTTTATTTGTCTAATCTCATGTAACCTGTCTAGAGTTTGTTTTACCTCTTTGGCAGAGTAATAAGGGGGAAAAAAATCAAACCAGAAAATAATTGAAATTATTCCATTTTACAAAGAAGGATTTAATACCTATGAGAGCCAATCAACCAACCACCAAGTTTTAGCAGGATGCACAAATTATATCAGGTATTTCATTTTCAGAGTTGTGTTTCCTGAACAATTTGCACGTTGGCTGTTAGAAGAAACAATATCCAATTCTTCCAAAATATTTTTATGTTTACATGTATAGAATCCCATTTTTTGAATATATAATAGTGATAGAACATGTGATATCCAAGAAATGAAAAAGTCAATGGGGAAGCCAGATTCCTGAATCATTAAAACACATGAATAGTCCCCAAAACCTCTTTTATTGCAACAGCTGTGAATTATGTTCATTCACAGCTGAGTCCCCATTAGTTAGAGAAGTCTTTTGGGATAATTATCAACCTTTATCTCCCTTGACACTCTGCCAAAGACCTACTTGGCAAAGCCACACGGATTCCAGAATCAAACAGAGATGCCAATTGGGAACAGAATTAACAATGTTGCTTTCTTGCAAAGTGCTCATGTGCCTTTGCTGATCTTTTAAGCCTTATTAGAGGGGCCAATCGGCTCCTGGCCTTACTCCCGAGTCATCCCTTTTGCTTTAGCTGCTCTTCCCTTCTGGCAGCTCTGTGCATGCATGCACCTCCTCCTGTTCCTCTGCCTCTCTGCTGTCTGACTTTCGAAGCTCCAGCATCCTCGCATCACTCCCAGATGGCCCCGGCCCCATCTCTGCCTCTGATGCAGAGCCCTCGTCCGGGCTTCCCCAAACTCTAGGACTGGCCTGTGTTCCTCCCCAGCCTCCTCACTGTCTGACTCTGCTGCCAACTCCACAGACTAATGGCGGATCACAACAGATTCACTTAACAGCCGTGTCACTAACTTAACAACTGTGGCAAGAATGATCATAAAATGAGACAAAATTTACTTAACAACTGACATGTTTAACAATGGAAATTTTGGGATCAGTGCAGTGGTGGGTTTCTACCAGTTCACCCCACTTTGAGCAAACTGGTACTGGTGGTGGCGGGAGGCTCTGCCCACACTCTCAGACGCTCTGTGCATGCAAGCTCCGGATTCCGAATTGTTAGCAAAGGTAAGTGGAACCCACTACTGGATCACTGGTGATCATAAGTCAAGGACGACCTGTGATAGTGTGTGGAGATAACCTTGAGAGATAGGAGGAAGAGTTGCAGACTAGACAACCTTAATGGAAAAGGTATCTCAGCCCTCAGAAGGAAAAGGGGTGTGGGAAGCATCTCAGAATTAACCCTCTCTTGTTCTCTGGAAAGTAAAGTTGAGGAAGAGAAGAAATATTTTCACACTTGCAAAATTCTGTTACTCTAACCTTACAATAGTGGTAGTGATAGTACTCATGGTTTTTGAGCTTCTGGTCTGGGACTCGTCAAAGGACCAATAGTATCACATATACATTGTCTTCCTATGAATTGTGGCAATTCCAGTTCAAGGGTTTTTTTTTCCACCTGAAAATTATCATTGCCTTCTTTTTATTTATTTATTTATTTATTTGTATCCCCGTTTATTATTTTTACAAATAACTCAAGGTGGCAAACATATTTTGAAATTTTAGGCCTCGATAGTCTCAAACTACGCCCTCTACGTTCCGACCTAAGCTTAGTTCATAAGATTATTTACCAAAACATCCTACCTATAAATGAGTCCTTTAATTTCAACTGCAATAACACAAGGGCTTCAATAGATTCAAACTCAATGTAATTCGCTCTAATCTCGATTGTAGGAAATATGACTTCTGCAATAGAGTAGTAAATGTCTGGAACGCTCTACCTGATCCTGTTGTTAAGTATAATTAATATTAGTCTTGCTAATTCCCAAACCTTTTACCTTAAACTGTCTACCGTGGACCTTTCATGTTTCTTAAGAGGTCCCTAAGGGGGCATGCATAAGCACACCAGTGTGCCTACTGTTAAGGATATAGTTGTGAGATAACCAGGAACGGTTATGAAGCAGAGCATAGAGTGTTTGCGCACGGAAACGGTGCTGAGAGTAGTTGTGACTAAACTGCATACAAACTGGTTTTTAAAGTAGTTTACTTATAGAGCAAAGCAAAAGCATAGTCCTTTTACCAATCCAAGTCTTAGCCATGCATAATCAATCCAGAGATACAAAACTTCTTACAGGTTCGTAGAACAAGACATGAATCATTCAGGAACAATATAAACAGTTCAAAAAGCAGAAATAAATAAACCATGATCAAACTGACCATGTTAAGCGACCAAGATATCTAAACTCTTCTTAAATACAATTGCTACAGAGCTCATCCAATCAGGATGCAGAATGACTCAGCAATACTCTTAAAGTTATATATATACATATAATGTTGGCTTCTATATTACCTGGCCAACTAGTTAAGCAATGACCATTTCCTAACACCTACCATCCCCGTCCTACTGTCCCCATTTATATGTACTCATTTTATGTGTTTATGGCTATGTTTTGCTTATTTATTTCCTTTTATTTGTGCCAATTTTTTTTCATGTGTCCATATTTATGTCTATACTGTTACTTGTTTCCTTGTACTTGTTGACAAATAAATACAATAAATAAATAAATAAATAAAATATCCAACAGACCCTCCTCCTCCTATTTCTCCACAACAACCCTGTGAGGTGGATTGGGCTGAGAGAGAGAGAGAGATTGGCTCAAAGTCACCGAGTCAGCTTTCATGAGCTACGACAGGACTTGAACTCACAGTTTCCAACTTTCAAGCCTGATACCTTAAACAGAAGGCCAAACTGGCTCTATCTTCTGAGCTCTTGAACTATTTACCTCCTAGAATCTATCAAAATATTTTTTTCCCAAAACTTTCGATTAGCAATTTTAACTGCCTCTCACTTCTCCATCAAGGACAGTGTGCTCTTACACACAGTAGAACAAAGAACCTCCACTTCCTGTCTTTTTCTGAGATCATTTCAATCTGCAAAATGTTTTTTGAGGTTTGAAATCAATATAATTAATGGATGATGATGGACATTTGGTATTCTTCTTTACACAATACCCCTGTTCGTTGTAGCTGAAGGACTTAAAGGGAATATAACAGAAAGCCCCTGAAAGTCCATTAACGTGGAGAAGAAAATATATTTAAAGACCACAATAGTTGACCGAGGGTATTAAAATTATTACAGATGAGTCATACTAGTTTGATGGGCACTGCCTTAGTTGCCAGTAGTTTATGAGTGTCATTCATAAAATGCTGGTGTTTGACTGACAAAACTTTTCATTGCTTGGTTCCTAGTTACTTTGGGGCAATTTGAAACCACCTATCTCATGTCATCATCACTAGAAGGGGAGGCACAGTGGCTCAGTGACTTAATGATTCTAGAGATGGTCTCAGCTCCAGCACTTCAAGCCCTAGCAAGGTGTGGCAGGGTGAGGTCCTGTCACTCACCTCATCTTCTGCCCACCCTAATAATTCAAAAGTTTGTTCTATGCGAATAGATAGATAGGTGGGGAGACAAGCTGGTGCTCTGTGCAGGCAGTCAAATTGCTGACAACTGTGAACCTATCCGGGTTGTGGTGCCTGTTGGTGAGGCAGCTCCAGAAAGGGGACCTTGGGAGACCCTGCTGTTCTTTCTGTCTGGTGCGAAGCCAGCTTACCCTCCTATGGTGCACTTTGTGAAGCGTGCCAGCATTTCCTATAACAGAGCTAGTACCTTTGGCAAGCCAAACTACTACTCTGCAATAGCATTGTCTCCTGACTGCTGTAATAAGACCAAAGGTGGTATTCAGCTGGTTTGGACCGATTCAGCTGAACCGGTAGCAGAAATCACAGGTGGGCCATTCCATTTAGCTATGTTTGTGAGGCTGGGCGCATGCGGGGAAGGTGCGCACACCAGCAAAGCATATGCTTGGAAAGCTGGGCGCATGTGTGGACATTTGCAAACCGGTAAGGAAGGTACTCTGACTAAGTGGCTAAGATCCTAAAATGTGGTGGCTCAGTGGCTAAGACGTTGAGCTTGTCGATCGAAAAGCCAGCAGTTCAGCAGTTCGAATCCCAAGTGCCGCATAACAGGGTGAGCTCCCATTACTTGTCCCAGCTTCTGCCAACCTAGCAGTTCGAAAGCAAGTAAAAAATGCAAGTAGAAAAATAGGGACCACTTTTGGTGGGAAGGTAACAGTGTTCCGTGCGCCTTTGGCATTTAATAATGCCGGCCACATGGAGACGTCTTCGGACAGCGCTGGCTCTTCGACTTTGAAATGGAGATGAGCACTGCCCCCTAGAGTCGGGAACGACTAGCACACTTGTGTGAGGGGAACCTTTTCCTTTAGAGAAGGTAAGTGAATACCATCCCTGAACAAGACCATATTTTAATAATAATAATCAGTGGAGGATGCTACTCTGTATTTGATTAGAGGGGTGCGGGCCCAAGACAGATCTCCTTTGCCGTGACCGCAAAGAATCTAAGACACAGGTTTTCTGGACTATCAATTCCCAAAATGGCTGCGGTGGGGGGGAACGTTTTATAACCATCCAGAGTCAGTCCACCTCAGCCTGCTTTGATTCATGATTTGCAATTCGGTCAGATCTGATGCAGAGTCCTATTTGACGGCATTGCAATGGCTCTTTTCATCACCGAGAAGAGGCAACCTTCTCTTGCCTCCAACCCAGGGGATTAGTTAATCTGTCTTGCATGCCCTCAACATTCTTTTTCATCCAACCGTTTCAAATAAAATTAGGCTTCTATGCTAACAGAGACGTCAATACACCCAGAATCACTGAGGCTAGGTTTCTTCTGATTCAGGTTTGTTTACATGTGGCCAGACAGAGAACTGATGAATTGCCACAAAGAATGCAGCCTCTAACATCCTGTTCTCTCCAACTCTACAGCTGGGAGAAGCCGTAATGTTCCCTTCCCCCTCTATTGCATGCCAACAGACTGATTAACACAGCATACTGTTTACTGCAGTCCCAGAGCCTGCTAAACCCTTTGAGTCAGTAATCCACAAGATGAGATTTCTCTGTTACTCTTGTTTTCTAACCTTTTTGATTGTTACTGTAATGAGCTTCATGGTGGACTTCTTTCATAATTAATGAGAAATTAATTTTATTTCACTTATATAGCATAGAATAGAATTCTTTAATTGGCCAAGGGTGATTGGACACACAAGGAATTTGTCTTTGGTGCCTACGCTCTCAGCGTACCCCAAGAAAAATAAAATGCATTCATCAAGAATCATAAGATGCAAGACTTAGTGACGGTTGTAGATTACTAATAAGCAATCGAATCATACTAGGAAACAAATAAAAAAAATATAAATTGCAAAGATACAAGCACCATGGTTATAGTCGTAAGTGGGAAGAGATAGGTACTAGGAAGGATGAGAACAAGAATAGTAATACAGTCTTAGCAAATAGTTTGACAGTGTTGTGGGAATTAGTTATTTAGCCGAGTGATGGCATTTGGGAAAACTGTCTTTGTGTCTAGTTGTTCTGGTGTGCAGTGCCTTATATTATCATCTTGAGGGTAGAAGTTGAAACAGTTTATGTCCAGGATGCCAGAGGTCTGTAGATATTTTCACAGCCCTCTTTTTGACTCGTGCAGCATACAGGTCCTCAATGGAAGACAGGTTGGCAGCCATTGTTTTTTCTGCGGTTCTAATGATCCTCTGAAGTCTGTGTCTGTCTTGTTGGGTTGCAGAGCCAAACCAGACAGTTATGGAGGCGCAGATGAAAGTGATTGACTCAAATTCAACTGGCCAGTTTTCATGCATAAGGCAGGACTAGAACTCACTGTCTCCTGGTACCTGGCTCAAAGTCACTCAGCCGGTGACTCTCATGCTAAAGGGGGACTAGAACTCAGAGTTTCCTGATGATTGGCCTAAAGACACCCAGATGTCTTTCATGCCAAAAGTGGAACTAGAACTCACTGCTTCCTGATGATTGGCCTAAAGACACCCAGATGTCTTTAATGCCTAAGGCAGAACTAGAGCTCACAGTCTTCTGGTGATTGGCCCAAAGTCATCCAGCTAGCTTTTGTCCCTAAGGGGGGGACTAGAACTCACGGTCTCCTGGTTTCTAGCCTAGTGCCTTAACCACTAGACCAAACTGGCTCTGGGTGTTAGCTACATCCCTTTTTGTTATGGAAGCAAAGAAAAAAAAAAGGGAAGAAACAAGCGGGCGTGACCATGGTGGGTGTGGCCTAGTCAGCCTCCTGCACCACAATGGGGGTCTGTTTTTGCCCTCCCTGGGCTCTGGAGGCTTTCCTCAAGCCTCCAGGAGGGCAAAAACGGCCTCCTCAGGCTCCAGAGGCCCAATGGAGGCCAGAAACGGGTCCATTTCTGGCCTTCCCGAACTTCCAGTAGGCCCATTTTTCGCCCTCCCCAAGCCTCCACTTATCTGCATCCAAAACGGGCCGCGTGGGGACTCCTGGGTCTGGCAGGGCGGGTGGGGCCCGCCAGGAGTAGGATTTGGGGGTTCTCCAAACTGCACAGATTCTTAGCTAGAGGTTCTCCCGAACCCCTATGAATCCCCAGCAGTCCACCTCTGGACTTAATTGAAGTTTATCCCTACTACACCCGGCAAAGAGAACGTGCTTTGGGAGAAAAAAAATATTCTCATTTTCTTACAACGCCAGGACTATGAGTCATTCCATAAAACTGATTTGGAAGTTTTAGAAGAGACAAATGAAACATCATATGCCCTTTATTGGTAATGATGGCCGCTAACTTGGACAGCTATAAAGAGGGATTAGATAAATTCATGGAGGACAGGTTTATTGAAGGCTATTAGTCTGAAAGACTTAATATCATCTCCAGGTAAAGAACATAAAATACTCTCGGATTTTTGGTCCATCCAGTCCAGCAGTCTGTGTCAAACAATGGCCGATTGGCTGCATTGCCCCCTTTTTATCATGTCGTTATTAATCTTGATATTGTGGGAAGGAAATCAAATCCTCCCTGCCATTCATTCTTCCTTCTGTTTCTCTCATTCCAATCTCTCTATTCCCAGTGGAAAAAGTTAGCAATTCCACTGGCAATAAAGACAACAAACTTGATCAAGAGGTTGAAATTGGCCAAAGATGGAAGCCCAGGCAGGTAAGCATTCCTTTCAAGGTGCCAAGATGATCTTTTATATATTAATTCCACCCATTAATACATAAAAGATCCTTTACTCCAGGGGTCCCCAAACTTTGCAACTTTTAAGACTTGTGGGCATCAACTCCTAGAATTCCGCAGCCAATATAGGTGGCTGAGGAATTCTAGGAGTTTGTTTATTTATTAGTCCAATTTATATGCCACCCTTCTCCGTAGACTCAAGGCAGCTTAAAATGCATTATAGCAATAACCTGCATACTTTTTTATATATACCTGCTTATTAGGGCTTTCGGCCCCCCCTAAGCGGTGTTGTTCTATACAAAGTTGGCTTATTGCCCCCACAATCAGGGTCCTCAATTTACCTACCTCGAAAGGATGGAAGGCTGAGTCAACCTTGAGCTTGGTGAGATTCGAACTTGCACTAATTGCAGGCAGCTGGCAGCTAAGTGCTAGCACTTAACAGCACTTTAGTCCACTGCACCACCGAGGCTCTTAAGTTGCGAGTTGGCATTCACAAGTCTTAAAGTTGCTAAGTTTGGAGACTGCTGTTTTACTCCAGGAGACCACCGTTTCTATTTTTAATGCTAATTGAACAAGAAATAAATGGGGAAACTACAATTTAGCAGGCTACCTGACCCTAGAGTGCCCCCTTTTGGAGAATCAACCAATTACACTTTCTAAGGCAGGCAAAAGTAAGGTTTCCCTACAGAAGTGGCTTGTGAGGGAGAATTCAACATAATCACCTCCAATACCTGTTTTAGATTTTCCCAGTCTATGGTTTAGTTTCTTTAGTCTCAGCTTCCCAAAGGTTCTTTTTCAAGAGGCAACTGGACTTTCTGGTTTTTAGAATAGAATAACAGAGTTGGAAGGGACCTTGGAGGTCTTCTAGTCCAACCCCCTGCTTAGGCAGGAAACCCTACACCACTTCAGACAAATAATTATCCAACATCTTCTTGAAAACTTCCAGTGTTGGAGTATTCATAACTTCTGGAGGCAAGTTGTTCCACTGATTCATTGTTCTAACTGTCAGGAAATTTCTCCTCAGTTCTAGGTTGCTTCTCTCCTTGATTAGTTTCCACCCATTGCTTCTTGTCCTGCCCTCAGGTGCTTTGGAGAATAGCTTGACTCCCTCTTCTTTCTGGCAGCCCCTGAGATATTGGAACACTGCTATCATGTCACCTCTAGTCCTTCTTTTCATTAAACTAGACATATCCAGTTCCTGCAACTGTTCTTCATATGTTTTAGCCTCCAGCCCCCTAATCATCTTTGTGGCTCTTCTCTGCACTCTTTCTAGTACAGACATTTTCTTTGAAGATGTTTCGCTTCTCATCCAAGAAGCTTCTTCAGCACTGAAAAAGCTTCTTGGATGAGAAGCGAAATGTCTTCAAACAGAAAGTCTAGTTGCTTCTTGAAAAAGCATCTTTGGGATAACCATGACCTGGATGGCTGAGAATCTCCATAGAGATTAACCTCAGCTTGGAAAGAAATCCGGTTCTCCTTCTAACAATTACATTATATCGTTTCAATACAACAATATTTATATACACTAATTACAAATCCTTGCACTGTATTACTTAGATTAATTTGGAAACACTTGGGAAGATCAGAAGCCTGGACCTGAATGCGATATAATCTACTTCCATTGATATGTCAGACACAAAAAATCAGGAGCATATGTTCAATTGGAGTTGAAAGATTTATTGCTTAAGCCCATACACAAGAATGTAGTGAATTAAAGTCCAGTATTCAACTGGCACCAGATCAGAGTCAGCAGAATTCAAGAGGGGTTGGAATTGGACCATTTGCAGCAATGTAAGGATTCTAAGCTAATGGCACACTTCACTCCACCCCTCTTCTCCTACTGCTGCTTCTGAACATCCAACATCAGGGGTGTCAAACTCATGACCTGCAGGCTGGATGTATCACGTGCTAACCCCACCCCATCCGGTTTAGCAAAGGGGGGAGGAGTCCAGATACGTAATGTGATGCTGCGGTGTCAACATGAGTTTGACACCCCTGTCCAACATTGAGGTGGAGTTGCCAGAATCTCTCCCCAGTTCTACATACCTGACTTGATAGATCCATCATGAGAGACAGGTTCTGGATCCCATTCATTAGGGAATACCACTAGCAGATCCAGGAATATAGTCTTTTTTATTGTGACACTCACTCTCTGGACTACCACTCCCGCAGAAGTTGGATTTGCCTCAACCTTGCTGTTCTCAAAAGGTCCGAGCTCTGGATCTACTCCAGTAGTAACCATCCCAGGTGTGTGGGCAGGTGATAACTGGGTTTATTAAGCCGGACTCAGGCACACAGATGAGCTCCGAAAAGCACTGGTCATGAAACAGATGCAATCCAAAATTAAAGTCAGCGCTGGAAACATTCCATTCCCAGCACAATTATATAGACAAACCAGGCCCTCCGCTGGCGCAGGCCTTGCCTGGAAATCACTCACCCGGCTCTGCGTGCCTGCACAGCTGATAGTCGGGCATCCTGGTTGCACAGCTGATCGTCGGGCATCCTAGTTGCCTTGCACTGGCCACCGCCCAGGCACACAGCTGATTGGTGCTCCAATGGCGTTTCTCCAGCATGTGGATGTAGCCACCGCCATCACGAACTTCCCACCTCTACCAGGACCTTCCCTCCCCCCCCCAAGTAAGGAAAACCCTGAGGTTTGACAGCTGCCCTTTCATAAGACTTTGAGGACCTGGTTTTGTTCCTGTTGTGGCCTATACACGGACTGTGCAGCTAGTAGCTGATTCAGACAGTGAGGAGGCTGGTGTGGTGCTGCGCTAGCAGCCTGTGCACCTGGTACTTGAGTCAGACAATGAGGAGGCTGGAGAAGATGTGGTGCCAGAGGAGGGGATTCAGCTAGGGCCTTCAGAAGCTCCAGAAGCTCCCTTAAGTGAAGAGGACAAAGAGGAGGAGCCTCTTCTCGATGCACGGGCGCGCAGAGCTGCCAAAAGGCAAGAGTGGCTCCTCAGGAGGCGGTCTCCTCGAGAGTAAGGCTTGGGGCTAATTGGCCACTCTCTTAGCCTATTTAAGGAGGAACGCCGACTGAAGCAATTTGCAGGGAACAACTTCGTTCACATACCTTCGTGTTTTGTCTTGCTTATCTTATCAGCTTCCTGCAAATTGCTTCTGGGCATTCTGCCAACCATAGTAAGCTTTCAGTTATTATCCTTTGAATTCTTGACGGCTGTTAATGCAATTAATTAACAACCGTTGCTGTAAAAGACTGGTTTATTCAGTAAACTAAGGTTTGAACGGACTTTGTGCGTGCTGCATTCTTTGGGGTCCGTAGCTGGGGCAGAACAGTTCCTGATCCTGTGCAGTTGAACCTGTATCGAGTTTGTGTTGATAGTGGTGTTGGTTGGTCTTTTACTGCTGGTTGCTGTATATATTATTTATTAGTTTGTTGGGCTAGAACAAGGTCCCTTCCAACTCTGTTATAATCTTTTAATTTTGCTCTTAATCATTGTTAGCCATCCAGAATCAGGCATTTGATATGGGCATCTGTGTAAATTAAATAAAGACACTTTTAAGCCTTACTGTCCATGTTTCATCGTTGTGGAAAAATCTATCTGTCTGCTTGCTAAGAGTTGACACCAACTGGATGGCACATAATCAATGACCTATGCCTCTGGAGGTAGTAAACAGTCATCAATATCAATAGCTTTTAATAATCTGATCTCCTATGAGCCTCCCCAGTCCAGTTTTCATTTAAAACCATCCAGACTGGCTGTTATTTTTTTTTTATCACAACTGCAGGCAACACACCTCCAAATACCAGGGAAACAACAACAGGGCAAGATACACGACTCGTGTTTATCAGTACCTCAAAGGCTCTGATTGATTACCGTGAAAACGAAAATCTATACAAAAGTGGATCTTGGTCTGAATCACTTGGATTACCATATTTTTCGGAGTATAAGTCACACTTTTTTCCTCCTAAAAGAGGGTGGGAATGTTGGTGCGTCTTATATACAGTGAATATAGCCATTTTTGGCCTCCCGAAGGCCCCACCCTGCTTGTCCCACTTTTGTGAAAAATGGGCCTGTTTTTGGGAGGCCTGCAGATTGTTCCTGGGGTCGGGGAGGGCAAAAAAAAAAAAAAAGTTTTTTCTTACTTACCTCTTCAAAATCTTGGTGCATCTTATACACCGGTGCGTCTTATAATCCGAAAAATACAATACATGATTTTTGTGTCTTGTTGTTAATCTTGTAAATTCAATAAGATCAAGATCTGAGATGAGGAAACACCTTCTTCCTTTCCGGTTCCTTTAACTGAAGGAGAAAGATTGACTCCTTCTTTAGATGCCAACATATTTTTTTTAAAGATTTTTTTTATTTTTAAACAAACATACATAAAACCATCTTCAGTTGTAAACAGTGTGTCAGTTAGTTACAAGTCTTTTGTGCATCATTCACCAAATTCATAGTTTACAATTTACCTAGGTTCTACCTAGGTAAAGATTCTACCTAGGTACCTTAGAGTTTACCTAGATTCTCATATCATCAGCCAAATATATATCTATATATTGTTATCCTCATTAATCATTTATTTGACTATGACTATATCTTCCCTCATTATCAATTCAAAAATATTCTAAGATTTGAGTTAATTTTTATTATAACATTCATTTCATCCTCCTGAATCTATCCAATAATAATACATCTATATGTTATATTTCACATAGTTCTACAATTGTTGTATTGTGGAAGTCTCTACCATATGTCATTTCCATATTTTTTTATCTAACCATTGATATTTGCCACCATATTTTGATCTTAATTCTTGGTCATGAAATGGACTGCTGTATTTATTTGTTTGTTTTGTTTGTTTGTTTATTCATTTATTCATTCATTCATTCATAATAATTTTTATTAAACAGTTTGTCTTTAAAACAATCACACATACCGTATATAAAAACAAAACATGTCAAGACATAACGTATTGAACATTATGTAACAATGGTAATTTTGCAGCATTGTATCAACTTATGTATTTTGCTTTTGTATTACTCTATTCCATCATTTCTATTTACTACTCAATAGTAGGATAATTGCATTACTCCGACATATATATATATATATATATATATATATATATATATATATATATATATATATAATTTTATTTTCGTAGGTCTTTATGTGTATATTTCTTTATGCCAGGGATTTTCCTACGTATATCAAGATGTTTCATGGCCTAATTTTCAGTGAAATCTCCATTCACCAGCTTTTAGGCCTTCCTAAACATTCCAGCAGCTATTTTGCTAACTGTTTGAATTTAAGAGGGAGACTGGAATAGATCTATTTCTATTTTGTTAAATTTCGTCAGCCAGCCGCACCCACTTTTCTTAATTCTGCCCTGTAACAGTCAAATATTTATTATTTTATTTTCGTAGGTATATATATATATATATGTATGTATGTATGTATGTATGTATGTATATGTTTTTCCTTTAAGCCAGGTTTTTCCTACGTAGCCAAGGTTTTTTCTGGAACCACAATTGAGCAAAATCACATTCACTACATTCTGGGTTCTTTCTCCATCTTTTCACTCTGGCAGCAAACAGAATCTTGTGCTGCATTCTGGGAGACCTAAATAGCTATTTCTGGCTCGTTAGCCGTCATCAGTAGGCCACACCCACATCTCATGCTCCTCCCTGTAAAGGCCCAATGTCTATTTTCTTACTTTTCATAAGAATAATGTATGTGTGTGTGTGTGTGTGTGTGTGTGTATACATACATATACATATATATATACACATTATAATATTCATTGCTCTTATATTTATATAATATAATATAAATGTATATATATTTATATATATATACATTTATATTCGTTTATATTTGCATCTCTTTATTTAATGTTGTTCAATTACTTTAATTTAAGTTTCATCAATATTAAGTTAAACATTTCTTGTTCTGATTTCTATTTTCGAGCGAACTGTACATTTTATTCCATATTTCAAAATGCTATCTCTCTCTTCCAACTCCACAGTCATTTTATCCATCTGGACTACTGTATTTAAACAATGCTTTCTAGTCACAGATAGTCCTTGACTTATGACCAGCGCAGAGCCCAAAGTTTCTGTTGCTAAGTGAGAGCATTGTTGTGAGGTTTTGCCCCATTTTACGATCTTTCTTGCCACAGTCGTTAAGTGAACCACTCCTTTGTTAAGTTAGGAAGACGGCTGTTAAGTGAATCTGGCTTCTCCATTGACTTTGCTTGTCAGAAGGTTGTAAAAGATAATCACATGACTGCAGGACACTGCAACTATCTGAAATAGGACAATTGCCAAGCATCCAACTTTTGATCATGTGATCATGGGGATGCTGCAACTGTCATGAATGCAACAATTATCATAAATGATGGCCGTTGTAACTTCCAACGGTCCTAAACGTCAATACAGATAGCCATCTCTATACGGATGAATAGAATAGAATAGAATAGAATAGAATAGAATAGAATAGAATAGAATAGGGAATGGGAATGGGAATGGGAATGGGAATGGGAATGGGAATGGGATAGGGATAGGGATAGGGATAGGGATAGGGATAGGGATAGGGATAGGGATAGGGAATGGGAATGGGAATGGGAATAGAATAGAATAGAATAGAATAGAATAGAATAGAATAGAATAGAATAGGGAATGGGAATGGGAATGGGAATCGGAATCGGAATCGGAATGGGAATGGGAATGGGATAGGGATAGGGATAGGGATAGGGATAGGGATAGGGATAGGGATAGGGATAGGGATAGGGAATGGGAATGGGAATGGGAATGGGAATGGGAATGGGAATGGGATAGGGATAGGGATAGGGATAGGGAATGGGAATGGGAATAGAATAGAATAGAATAGAATAGAATAGAATAGAATAGAATAGAATAGGGAATGGGAATGGGAATGGGAATGGGAATGGGAATGGGAATGGGAATGGGATAGGGATAGGGATAGGGAATGGGAATGGGAATTGGAATAGAATAGAATAGAATAGAATAGAATAGAATAGAATAGAATAGAATAGAAATGGGAATCGGAATCGGAATGGGAATGGGAATGGGAATGGGATAGGGATAGGGATAGGGATAGGGATAGGGATAGGGATAGGGATAGGGATAGGGAATGGGAATGGGAATGGGAATGGGAATGGGAATGGGAATGGGATAGGGATAGGGATAGGGAATGGGAATGGGAATGGGAATGGGAATGGGAATAGAATAGAATAGAATAGAATAGAATAGAATGGAATGGAATGGAATGGAATGGAATGGAATGGAATGGAATGGAAAGGAAAGGAAGGGGAGGGGAGGGGAGGGGAGGGGAGGGGATAGGGATAGGGATAGGGATAGGGATAGGGATAGGGATAGGGATAGGGATAGGGATAGGGATAGGGAATGGGAATGGGAATGGGAATGGGAATGGGAATGGGAATAGAATAGAATAGAATAGAATAGAATAGAATAGAAATGGGAATCGGAATCGGAATCGGAATCGGAATGGGAATGGGAATGGGAATGGGAATGGGATAGGGATAGGGATAGGGATAGGGAATGGGAATGGGAATGGGAATGGGAATGGGAATAGAATAGAATAGAATAGAATAGAATAGAATAGAATAGAATAGAATAGAATGGAATGGAATGGAATGGAAAGGAAAGGAAAGGAAGGGAAGGGGAGGGGAGGGGAGGGGAGGGGAGGGGATAGGGATAGGGATAGGGATAGGGATAGGGATAGGGATAGGGATAGGGATAGGGATGCGATGGAATGGAATGGAATGGAATAGAATAGAATAGAATAGAATAGAATAGAATAGAATAGAATAGAATAGAATAGAATAGAATAGAATAGAATAGAATAGAATGAGTTGGAAGGGACCTTGGAGGTCTTCTAGTCCAACCCCCTGCTTAGGCAGGAAACTCTACACCACTTCAGACAAATGATTATCCAACATCTTCTTGAAAACTTCCAGTGTTGGAGCATTCATAACTTCTGCAGGCAAGTTGTTCCACTGATTAATTGTTCTAACTGTCAGGAAATTTCTCCTTAGTTCTAAGTTGCTTCTCTCCTTGATTAGTTTCCACCCATTGCTTCTTCTCCTGCCCTCAGGTGCTTTGGAGAATAGATTGATTCCCTCTTCTTTGTGGCAGCCCCTGAGATATCGGAACACTGCATGTTACTTTATTATCAGGGCTTGATCAGCCTCCTATGAAGATCTAAAAAGTGAATCAAAACATTCGAGTAATAAAGGTTAACACAGACTATTCAGATTAGCCGGAAATCCTGGTCTAGTTTTAGATTCAATCTGACTGACTCAATCAGTTCACAAAAGTTGATGAAAAGGAAGAATGAGCTCAGAATGACATTTGTTTGTACAAGGGCTTTTGGTCCAACACATTGTGCTGAGATAAAATGTAGAGCGGATACAAATGGATGCATCAGATTAGATTAACACATGCAAAGCTCACAATTCAGAGTAATGAGCTGGAAGAGTAAATGAGAAAGGAAGCACCAAAAAGTGTTTTGTCATAAATTAGATCATGCACAATATGGAAGAATTTTTTTTCTGAGACAAAGAACATATTTTTTTTTTAATTTGATTTATATGCCGCCCTTCTCCGGAGACTCAGGGCGGTTTACAGTGCGTTAAGCAGTAGCCTTCATACTTTTGTATATTTTTTATACAAAGTCAGCTTATTGCCCCCACAAACTGGGTCCTCAATTTACCCACCTTAGAAAGGATGGAAGGCTGAGTCGACCTTGAGCCTGGCTAGGATTGAACTCGCAGAAATTGTAGGCAGCTGAATCTTAATTGCTGCCTTTAGTAGGAGGCATTAGCCCCCCATGCTACTCAGGCTCATTTGTTTCCAAATCTACCAATCCAACTGGCTTAAGCTACAGTAGTGGCCAAAATTGTGGAAACCTTTTGGGGAACGTGCATTTTTGAGGTTTGATGGCTAATAACACCACTTTTTTTTAAAGAGTTTCAAGATAATCACATTCCACCCCTGGAATGGCCTGGGAATAGCCCAGACCTTCACCCAATTGAAAATCTAAGGAGCCGACTAAAGAAACTTGTTAGTCAGAAGTGGCCCAGCAATAAAACCCAGTTAATAGAAGCAATAATTCAATCTTGGTTTCACATTAGAACAGCTGCAGAACTAAAAGACTTGGTTCACTCCATGGGAAGACGTTGTAAGGCCCTAATTCATGCTAAAGGTTACTCAACTAAGGATTAACTGACACGGTGATGATTTTTTTATATCTCGTTTTTTCTACATGTTTCACCTTTCTTCTTTATACTGTAACTGCTATTCTGATAGCAAAAAGTTATTGCATACATTATTGATTAAATTATCTTTCCATTGTTATATACTTTTATGGTACTACTACGACTACAAAAAAAGTGGTGTTATTAGCTAGTTTTAGTAAATACACTTTTCCCAAAAGGTTTCTACAATTTTGCCCACTACTGTAGGTGAAATCATTTAAAATTGTTCTATACGAAAGATCATAGGGATGATTTAAATCAAGCTAAATGGTTGATTCTCTTGGGGTATCCATTGGCAACTTGGGTCCTATGAATTTCATTTTTCATTCCTCTGTTCAGCAGATGGTTGTTCACAAGAGATTGAGGCTGCTACCTGATCAGCTTGCTTGAGCATTAATTCATTCCTCTCAAAAGCCGAGCCTTCTCCTCTGGTCTCCATAAAGTTTGTTCCAAATCTTTACGGGGAATTTTGAAAGTCATTTTCACCCAACTATACTGAAATGGAGTATGGAGAATTAACATATCATCGCTCGAAGGAGCAACTCAACACTGATTGAGACCTGGGGGAATGGGCAGGTACCATAGGATTTATCCAAAGCAAAAGGATATTGGTGAGTAGGGTTGAGAAAGACTAAAGGAATCTCTTGTTAAAAATAAAATGCATGGTTGGTCGCAGTTCACAACTGGAATGTGTTCCTTGTTAGAAAAAACTGGATTAAATTAACAGGCAAACAGGTGAACTCAATACAACTAGCCAGAATTGTTGCAGAATTTACAGACTTCATCTGGCAAAAATTCCGATGAATAATTCTGACAACTCAATCATAATGCTGCTTGTGGTCAGTTTGTGAAATTTTGTTGCAACTGTTGATCAAAAATTCAGTTGTTTCATCTTTTTCACTAAAAAATGTCTTTTTACTATTGCTCGTTACATGATGAATTTCTGCCTTCATGCAATTAGTTTGTTCTTAAGCCACTAAAATAAAGCTCTCTCCCTCCCTCCCTCTTTCTTTCTTTCTTTCTTTCTTTCTTTCTTTCTTTCTTTCTTTCTTTCTTTCTTTCTTTCTTTCTTTCTTTCTTTCTTTCTGATTTTTATTGGCTTTTCCTTCTATATCCTTCAAGTACTGTATTGGCCATGCATTGGCTTCTTCTTGCAATTAACAAATATGTTTTTGAATGTTTCTATCCTATATATAAAATAGAATAGAATAACAGAGTTGGAAGGGACCTTGGAGGTCTTCTAGTCCAACCCCCTGCCCAGGCAGGAAACCCTACACCACTTCAGACACCACTTCAGACAATATATAAAGTGATGTGGTGGTTCAATGGCTAAGATGCTGAGTTTGTCATTCAAAAGGTCGGCAGTTCGGCGGTTCAAATCCCTAGTACTGCATAATGGGGTGAGCTCCCGTTACTTGTCCCAGCTTCTGCCAACCTAGCAGTTTGAAAGCACGTAAAAAATGCAAGTAGAAAAATAGAGACCACCTTTGGTGGGAAGGTAACAGCGTTCCATGTGCCTTTGGCATTTAGTCATGCTGGCCACATGACCACGGAAACATCTTCAGACAGTGCTGGTTCTTCGGCTTTGAAACGGAGATGAGCACCGCCCCCTAGAGTCGGGAACTACTAGCACATATGTGCGAGGGGAATCTTTATGTTTGCTTTTATCCTATATATAGTCTTTACCTTTATTTTGTTGTCATTGTTCAGTTGCTAAGTCATGTCCAACTTTTAAGTGACCCATAGACCACGGCACGCCAGGCTCCCCTGTCCTCCCCTGTCTCCCAGATTTTGCCCAAATCCATGTTCATTGTGTCGCTGATGTTATATAACCATCTCATCCTCTGCTGCCCCCTTCTCCTCTTCCCCTCAATCTTTCCCAACATCAGGGTCCAAGAAGCCCTCTCTTCTCAACTGATAGGCAGGGGATTTGAGCTTCAGCTTCGAAGAACTGTCTTCCAAAGAACAGTCAGGGTTTATTTCTTTTAGCATTGATTGATTTGAACTCCTTACAGTACTCTTTATGTATCTCTTCACAACACTGGTGGAATTCAATTTTTTTTTACTACCGGTTCTGTGGGTGCGGCTTGATGGGTATGGTGTGGTGTGGCTTCGTGAGCATGGTATGGTGGGCGTGGCAAGGGAAGGATACTGCAAAATCTCCATTCCCTCCCCACTCCTGGGGGAAGGATATTGCAAAATCCCCATTCCCTCCCCACTCCAGGGGAAGGATACTGCAAAATCTCCATTCCCACTCCACTCCAGGGGAAGGATACTGCAAAATCTCCATTCCCACCCACTCTGGAGCCAGCCAGAGGTTGTATTTGCCGGTTCTCCGAACTACTCAAAATTTCCAATACCGGTTCTCCAGAACCTGTAAGAACCTGCTGAATAGCACCTCTGCTTCACAACAATGTGAAATCACAGCTGCCAATTCTTTAGCTGGTGTTGGCCTTCAGACACACCAAGTTCTTCCCAGGAACCTGGAATGACGTAATATATTAATGTTGTACGCGTGCAGACCAAATAGTGTGGCTTTTTGCAAAAGACAGGTTGTGGGTTTTTTTGGTCAACTTGTAGGTTTCCAAAGTGCCACCCAACCTTTATTATTATTTAAAAACCAATTGGACCAGTCCCTTGTATCCAGAAATCTTCCCACCAGAGGCTTATGTTCTACTTAATCAAAGAAATTTTGCTTTTACTGGATATGTAAGTTCATAGTTGTGATGGCAATAGAAATTCAGTCTTCCCCAATGAAGAATGCTGCAAACACAAAGTTTACGGCGAATTTATGAGGCCTTGTACAAAGTTTCTTCAATTATTTTGGAGAGTGTTAAAATATTTTTAAGCGTAAGGCCGTTTTATCTGCAGGGACTATGCCAACATTTCAGCCTGTTTCTCGTACAATTGAGCATCAAAGCCTGCTATATAATGAAGAATAATATCAGCTGTCTTGCAAACACTAATGAATTCCACTGGGCGGTTTTAGAAAGGTAGGTACTATCATTTTGCCAGAGTTGTATTCTAGACGGTGCCTGGCTTTTAAAGTCATTAAATTTAATTATGGTTTGTGTGCATTGTCATCCATCCCTTTTTCTGGATCATTAAAAAGTCAGAGGAAACTTTAACATGGATGTAGAAGTTCTTCTATTTCCAAATTCTGTTTAAAATATTCCCAAATATTATCTGACATATGGGTCTTGAAAACTAAAAGGACACTCTTCTAAAACAGTGTTTGGGGAATTTTAGGAGCTGATATCCATACAATTTAAAGTTGCTAAGGTTGAAAAATCCTACCCTAAGGGATTTTGGAGACCAATAGCTACCCACATCTTAGTCACTTCCTGCCCTGACTATTGTTGTTGTTGTTAGTTGCAAAGTAATGTCTGGCCCATTGTGACCCCATGGACAAGGTTCCTCCAAGCCTTCCTGTCCTCTACCATCTTCTGGAGTCCATTTAAGCTCATGCCAACTGCTTCAGTGACTCCATCCAGCCACTTCATTCTCTGCCGTCCTGTTCTTCTTTTGCCCTCAATCGTTCCCAGCATTAGACTCTTCTCCAGTGAGTCCTTCCTTCTCATTAGGCGGCCAAAGTATTTGAGTTTCATGTCTTGACTATAGGGAGCTCTATATGGGCTGCCTTGAAAAGTAGCTGGAAGCTTCAATTGGTTCAAAATACAATGATCTGTATGGTTTTATGCAAACCTTGATATGCACAGGTGTCCCCTCTCTCGTGGGACTACACTGGCTGCTAACTTGCTTCCAGGTTCAATTTGAAGTGCTGGTTGTCAGCTTCAAAGCCCTACATGGCTTGGGATCAGGTTATTTGAAGGAACATCTTTTCCCAGTTATATCTACCCCATCCACATGAGCAGGAGGCAGGAGCAGGGGTCTCAAACTCAAGGCCCGAGCCCTGGATCTGGCCTGCGGGGTGCTTAGATTTGGCCCGCAAGGCTGCCCTGGAAATAGTGAAGGACTGGCCCACGGTGCCTCTGCCAGCAAAAATGGAGCTATTGCTGGCAGTGCAAAAGCCAAGGAGGCCAACACAGCCGAAAACGGAGCATGCGAGGGCCACAGGCAGCCCCCCTGAGTTCCGTTTTTGCTGGCAGAGGGTTGCAGGAAGCCATCGCAGCCAAAAACGGAGCTCGGGAGCCTGTTTTCACTGGCAGAGTGCTCGGGCCACCACAGGCACCCCCAACACTAGTGACATTGAGCTGGGTATGCCCACCCTGGCCATGCCCACCTGGCCCCCAGAGGTCAAACACAACCCTGATGCGGCCCTCAATAAAATTAAGTTTGACACCCCTAATCTACAGAGACCAAGAAGAAGGATCTTCTCCATGTGGATCCTCCCCTGTGGAACATCATCCCCAAGGAGATAAGATTGGTCCCTAGTTTGATACTCATTCGCAAAGCCCTGATGACCTGGCTTTGCCAATGGGCCTGAGGCCCCCAGAGTGGGATGGAGACCATCAAATGGCTCATTTGATTGTTGTTGCAGTGTTCATTGTTCTTATATTTTATCCTTGTAAGCCACCCGGAATCACCGGGGCTGTCTTAATCCATGGGCCTAATGGGCATTTGCCCGTGGGCTCCACGAGCATAGGGGCCCCGTACTAATCTGTGTATGTTAACACTTCAATACACCTTGCATCATATAAATAAGGTAAAGGTTCCCCTCGCACATATGTGCTAGGCATTCCTGTCTTTAGGGGCTGGTGCTCATCTCTGTTACAAAGCTGAAGAGCCAGCGCTATCTGAAGACGTCTCCATGGTCATGTGGCCGGCATGACTAAATGCCAAAGGCGCACAGAACGCTGTTACCTTCCCACCAAAGGTGGTTCCTATTTTTCTACTTGCATTTTTACATGCTTTCGAACTGCTATGTTGGTGGAAGCTGGGACAAGTAACCGGAGCTCACCCTGTTACGCAGCACTAGGGATTCAAACCATTGAACTGCTGACCGTTCTGATTGACAAGCTCAGCATCTTAGCCACTGAGCCACCATGTCCCACTATCATATAAATGCAGCAACATATTACATTTTACTGCATTTTTTATTAATACAAACATGCATTAATAGAAATTAACACTGATAACTGATAAATATATGCTTAATTTTATCCACCATTTACATTTTTATTCCTGTGAGTAGTTGTTGCAGGGTCTCCAGTACACTGCTGTGCCTGGGGCCCATAATGCTGTTAAGATGGCCCTGGGAGTCACTGAAAATAAATTGGGTGGCCGTATAAAATTTCCTATATAAATAAATAGAAGCATGGTAAACATATTGAAGTCATGTATCACAATTTCCCTTGACAATTGAAATCTCTTGCACAATGCCACAGCTTGTATTTATTTAGCTATCTGAAGCATATGCAGAAAGACACACACACACACACACACAACTTTTTAGGAAGAGATGTACTGTACATAACCTAGAAGTCCACACATGTCAGGTGCAAAAAAAAAATCTGGACCCTAGCAGGTTTGCACCACAAACTATTTATTAAAGTCTATACTCAAGAATCTGGTCAACTAACGATCAGCACTAAATTGGCATTAAATAAGGGTCAACCAAATTCAAGAGAGGTTGGGTTTCTTGTGGCAACATAAAGACTCTAAACTAATGACATATTTAACTCCAACTTCCAGCTCTGCCTGTTCTTTTTCTACAACACTATGAACAATAGTGGAAAGTTGGAAATGCAACCTCCCAATTTTTCTGAAAAAATGTTGCTGTCAAATTGTATTTTTTAATATAGAGGAAAGCTTGCCACACAGAAGGAAAGTCATCACTTCAAATTAGTTTACTTTTTAATTACATTTAAATCAAAACAATTAAAAATGTAATTGAATTCAATTTGTAATTGTTAATGTGGACAGAAGGAAATAAAATCCTGCAAACTCCCAGGGATTATTCATATTAACAGTTCTTCATTAGTTTAATTTGATTTTAATTATATTTTAATGTAAATCATTTGTGTCCTGGCTCCATATATTGCTTTGTCTGTGTTCTGCCTGCCTTTGGTATAAAAGCCCCGTTGAGCTTCTAAGACAAGTGAATTCCATTCCTCCTCTACCTTAAAAAAAGTGTCTATTTAAACAGGTAGAATTTTTCAAACAATATAAAATTAAAGGGGCTAATACAGTTTTGAAGGATTAAATAATGAACTGTTCATATATTTATAAAAAAAATAATATAAAAAAGTTTCTGGGATTAGGAGAGGAAGAGGATTAACTATTAATGAGAGGCAGCCCTGGTGTTTTTCTTCAGCAAAAAAACAAAATTAAAATCAGGAAGGAGGGGAGGAAGGAGGGGAGAAGGAGAAGGGGTTAAGGAGAGGGAGAAGAGGGAGTAGGCGATGAAGACAGGGTGAGGGGAGAAGGAGAGGGAAGAGGGGGAAAGGAAGAGGGGGAGAGAGAGAGAAAGAAGGAGAAGGAGAGGGAGAGGGGGATGGAGACAGTGTGGGGGAGTAGAAGAGGAGAGGGGAGGACAAGGGGAGTAGGAATGGGAGTGGGGGACAGAGGCAAGGGGAGGGGAGAAAAAGAGGGAAGAGGGGGAAAGGATAAGGGGGAGATAGAGAGAGGGAGAGAGGGAAAATGGAGAGCAAGAGGGAGATGGGGATGGAGACAGTGTGGGGAGGGGAAGAAGGAGAGGAGAGGGGGAAGAAGGGGAATCAGAGGGAGTGGAGGATGGAGAAAGGGTGAGGGGAGAAAGAGAGGGAAGAGGGAAAGGGAGAGGGGGAGATAGACTGAAGGAGAGAGAATGGAGATGATGGAGAGCAAGAGGGAGAGGGAGAGGTGGATGGAGACAGGGTGGGGAGGGAAAGAAGGAGAGGGGGAAGGAAAAGGAAAGGAGGAAGGAAATGGGAGGGAGAGGGGGAGAGGGGAGAGGAAAGAGGGAAGGTGAGAGGGAGTGAGAGGGGGACAGAGGGGCAGGTGCAAGGGAAAGGGGAGGGAAAGTGAGAAACCAATCAGTTGTACTTTGAAGACTAACCAATTGGACTTCATATCACCTAAGCTGGTTTTTCTCAGTCTTGGTGACGTGTGGACCTCCATTCCCACAAATCCCCATGCTGGCTGAGGAATTCTGGAAATTGAAGTCCATCTTAAAGTTGCCAAGGTTGAGAAAGATCATCTAAGCTTAGGACAGGCACAAACTATCCCTAAGTATTTTGGAAAGGTTTGCATTGAATAGACCTTTCCTAGAACTGGGCAGATGCTTGTCAGTCCAGCTTTGAAGGTTTGAGCGCAAACAGCCCCTTGGAAATGCCTCATCGAAAGACCACACTTTCACTCCACTAACTGGTGGATGGGAATGATCATTTTACTTTCCTGCTGAAGGGTCTTTTATGATATGCAAAAGTTGGTTCTTCTGAAGTGAAGGTGGGTGGACTGCTGGGGGTTCACAGGGGTTCGGGAGAGTCTAGAATCTCTAGCTAAGATTCTGTGCAGTTTGGAGAACCCCCAAATCCCACTTCTGGCTGGCCCTGCACACCCCTCCCTTCCCAGGAGTCCCCACACAGCCCTTTTTGGATGCAGGTAAGTGCAGGGCACATGTGGAGGCTTGGGGAAGGTGAAAAATGGGCCTATTGGAAGTTCCAGAGGGCCTCCAGAGCCTGGGGAGGCTGTTTTCATCCTTCCGGAGGCTCAAGAAAAGCCTCCAGAGCCCAGGGAGGGCAAAAACATCTCCCCTGCCATGGTGCAGGAGGCTGACTAGGCCATACCCACCATGGCCACGCCCACCCAGCAACTGTTGTGGCCCGTCAGGGGCCTGTGCAGATTGTAGCTGATTCCGACAGCAAGGAGGCTGGTGTGGTGCTGCGTCAGCAGCCTGTGCAGCTGGCGCTCGAATCGAACAGTGAGGAGGCTGGAGAAGCTGTGGTGCCAGAGGCGGGGATTCAGCCAGGGCCTTCAGAACCTCCAGAATCTCCTTTAAGTGAAGAGGACGAAGAGGAGGAGCCTCTTCTCAATGCACGGGCGCGCAGAGCTGCCAAAAGGCAGGAGTGGCTCCTCAGGAGGAGGTCTCCTCGAGAGTAAGGCTTGGGGCTAATTGCCTGAAGATGGGATTTGGATTTCCATCATCTTTTCATTTGGTTGTTTTTTAGCTATTTTCTGGGGCGATAGTGGTGGTCCTAATGGATTATTTGCTGCTCAGCATCGCAATGTGGGAAGCTATATTAATTCCACAAATAAATAATTATACTCTCCCCCGCCCCCACTCCAGGAGTATCTTGCAGCATTTCTTTCGTGAGAACAAAGTTTGGGGAAAAAGAAAGAAAAGAGTACGATGTTGACAGCATCATTAGATTATTATATACAGTATTTGTGGGGTCTGGGAAGAATATATCCATATTGATTATTTCACATTTTACATGATACTCAGCAATATGCAAACTGATATATTTGCTGCACACACACAAATCAGAAGCTCTAGTTTCCATACTTTCCTGTCAAAATATAGAGACATTTTTAAAACAAGTCTCATTTTTGCAAGATGGCTCCATAATTCCTCAATATGCTATCTTTCGTCTTTGAATGAAAGCATCATTTCCCCTGGAGCTCTATTCGTTGTTCACCATTATTGTCAACATTTGACTGATTAAGGCTTCAAAGATCTACTGTATGAAGAGAGCTTTCTTGTAAAAACCTGGAGTGCCACCCTAAGGGGTGAAATTTTGGGAAAATTGAAAACAAATATAACGCATATAACTTGGAGCGTCAAAATCCTTCCTTCTTATTCTGCTAGAGGACATACTTGGGGCAATATTTTTCATCCGTAAGAACTGCTAACAATATTGCAATCACTTATATATATATATGTCAGCAGTGTGCTGCAGGTGCCAAAAAAGCCAATATAGTCAGAGAGGGATTAGAATAATATCACGTGAAGTGTTAGTACCACTTTATAATGCCTTGGTAAAGCCACACTTGGAATATTTTGATCGCCACAATATAAAAAAGAGGTTGAGACTCTAGAAAGGGTGCAGAGAAGAGCAACCAAGATGATTACGGGACTGGAGGCTAAAACATATGAAGAATGGTTGTCGGAATTGGTATGTCTAGTTTAATGAAAAATAGGAGCAGGGGTGACATGACAGCAGTCTTCTAATACTTAAGGGGCCGCCACAAAGAAAAGAGGGACAACCTATCCTCCAAAGCATCTGAAGGCAAGACAGCAAGCAATGGATATAAGGACAGAACCTATCTAGAATAGTTATCCAGTGGAGCCACTTGCATTCAGAAGTTGTGGGTGCTCCATCAATGGAGATTTTTAAAAAGAGATTGGACAACCATTTGCCTGAAATGGTATAGTGCAGTGATGGCTAATCAGTTGCCCTCTGGGTGAGATTCAAGGTGCTGGTAATTATCTATAAAGCCCTACATGGCTTAGGCCCGGGGTACCTGGCGGACCATCTGCGGCCAGCGACAGCTCTCCGTCGCCCGGTGCGCTCTCACAGGGAGGGCCTCCTTGGGATCCCGTTGGCCAGACAGTGTCGGCTGGCGACTCCCAGGGTGCGGGCCTTCTCTGTGGGTGTGCCTACTTTGTGGAATCAGCTCCCCCTGGGGCTCCGGATGGCCCCTGACCTTTGCTCTTTCCGTCGTGACCTCAAAACATGGCTATTTGGCCTGGTCAGATTGGACTGAAGGGGTTTTTAAAGGAGATTGTATTGGTTTTTATATTTGAATACTGAATTTTATGTGGTTTTTTTTTAATCATTGTGAGCTGCCCTGAGTCCTTTGGGAGAGAGGGCGGGATACAAGTTTAATAAAATAAAATAAAATAAATAAATAAACCTTTTTGCCATTGCGTGCCAAAAGTGAGGAGAGCATGGGGGGGGGGGGGGGCGCGTGCATGTCCACATCCATAATTCTTTGCACCCCACCCCCACCCCCCCTGCCCATGCATGCATGACACCCTTATGTTCCCCCTGCTTTTGGCACGTGATAGCATGGTGGGCACGGTAGGCCTGTTTTTCGCACTCCCCAGGCTCCAGAGGCTTTCTAGGAGCCTGGGGAGGGTGAAAACAGCCTCCCCCTCCCCTTCGGAGACCCTCCAGAGGCTGGAAACAGTCTGTTTTCCGACTTCCGGTAGGCCCAGAAGGCTCGAAAATCAGCTGGCTGGCACAGGCATGGACGCCTGTTTAATTTCTTTTAAATATTTTTAAATTTTGTATGTGATGTTTTTACCTTTGGCTGTTCACCACCCTGAGTCCAGTAGGAGAAGGGCGGTATTAAAATTGAATAAAATAAAATAAATAAAATAAATAAAATAAATGAGGTAATTAGTCCAGCAGGGCAGCAGGATAAGGAGTTCCAGAAGTGAAGTAGCATGGAAGTAAGTCAAACCAGTTGGGAGGATGCCAGGAACTCAGATAAACACCAGATGAACTCACCATTTGATCCTGACAACCGCCCCTCCCATTTGCCTCTCCTTTTAAACTCCAGTATCTTGTGAAGGGGATGGGAGCCAGGGGTGAAATGCTACCAGTTCAGACCGGTTCAGCTGAATCGGTAGCGGTGGCGGCAGGTGGTTCGGAGAACCGGTAGGGACGGCAGTGCGAGGCTCCATCCACCCACCTGGTCGTCATTACTTTTTGCTTTTAACTAGGAAGTAACCTGTTTTGTATCCTCTGCGCACGCGCAGAGGGTCCGCGCGCAGGGCACGTGCACTTCCAAACTGGTAGGGAAGGTAAGTGGATTTCACCCCTGATTGGAGCCCTTTCCTCCCTCGTAAACCACACAACTCACACCGCTCTCTTCTCCATTCTTCCCTGCATGACCTAGGATCAGGAGGGGGCGAGCTTTGGTCTTCATCAGAACACCCTCTCCCTTGTTCTAACTCTCCCCTGCTCTGCCCAGCCTGACTTTGCCCTTCCCCAGTTTCCTTCACAGCCAACAGAGCCGCTCTCTCGCTGTCTGTCAGCTGTTCCTCTTCCTTTTTTAAAAAAATAAATAAATTTTATTAATTTTTTTCAAATTATAATCAACAGAAGACAAAAACATTATTTATACATACAAACAAAAACCATACATTCCCTTCCCTCCCTCCCCCATTCATAACACTAAACATAAAAAAACCCACATCTATCCTGGCAGATATTGTTCCTGCCCCCATTAGTAAATAATTATGCCCACAACACAGAATAAGGTAAGTAATCCCCAAATGTGATTTTCATACAATTATCTTTCAATCTAAATAAGTATATCTCTCTTCATATTAACATAGGCCCTCATTTCATCTCCATTCTTTTATTCAACCAACGACACCAACTGTCCCAACTTTGAAAAAATTCAGAATCCTCTTTTTCTTTCAACATATACGTCATTCTCTCCGCTTCAGTGCACTCTAATACTTTGTTTATAATTTGGGCACTAATTGGTATCTCTTTTCCTTTCCACTGTTGGACAAACACTATTCTACTGCGACTAAAATATGTAGAGTGAGATACCATTTTTTCTTACTCAGCCCTTCTGGGCAAATACCTAGTAAATATAGCTCGCAATCTGGGTGTCCTCCTGGATGCACGGCTGTCTTTAGAAGATCACATGACGGCTGTGGCCAGGGGGGATTTTTATCAGGTTCGCCTGATCCACCAGTTGCGGCCCTTTCTGGATCAGGACGCCTTGCGTACGGTCACTCATGCCCTTGTCACTTCCCGTCTGGACTACTGTAACACTCTCTACATGGGGCTCCCCTTGAAAAGCACTCGGAGGCTCCAACTGGTCCAGAATGCAGCTGCGCGGGTGATTATGGGAGCGACATGGCGCACCCATGTAACACCTCTCTTGCACGAGCTGCACTGGCTCCTGATGGTCTTCGGGTGCGATTCAAGGTGCTGGTTACCATCTTCAAAGCGCTCCATGGCTTAGGACCTGGATATATCCGAGATTGCCTTCTGCCACCAATGGCCTCCCACCGTCCAACATGCTGCCACAGAGAGGGACTCCTCAGGGTGCTGTCAGTCAAACAATGTCGACTGGCGACCCCCAGGAGGAGAGCCTTCTCTGTGGGGGCACCCACCCTCTGGAATGAACTGCCCCCTGGGGGTATATATGATTCCCGACCTATGTACCTTCCGCTGTGCCCTTAACACTCTACTATTCCAACAGGCTGGGCTGGCTACATAAGGAATTGTAATGGGATTTTAATTGTGAGTTTTTAATGTGGGACCGAATTGTTTAATACTTTTTAAATTGTTTTTAAATTTTGTATTATATTTTTTTTTATTATGGTTGTACACCGCCCTGAGTCCCTCAGGAGAAGGGCGGTATAAAAATCTAAATAATAAAATAAATAAATAAATAAAAGTCCACCACTGGTGGAAATACGTACCTCTAGTTTTCCCACATTTCCAACATAACTCTGATGCACCCGGAAACATTTTAGCAATTCTTGCTGGTGGGAGGTGCCACCTATACAACATTTTATATGCATTTTCCTTGAAAGACATTGCCATAGTCATTTTAATATTCCCTGCATGCCCTAGGATGAGGAGAGGCGAGCTTTGGTCTTCATCAGAACCCCCTCTCCCTTGTTCTAAGTCTCCCCTGCTCTGCCCAGCCTGACTTTGCCCTTCCCCAGTTTCCTCTCTCTGTCAGCTCTCTGTCAGCTGTTCCTCTTCCATCGCAGAGTCAAACTCCGACAGGGGCATGACAAGCACTCTCCCCAACTGACCAGTGGGAAGACACAAAAATTGGCATCCAACTAATATGTCTTTTTCACACATAAACTATGTCATCTCATGGTGTTTGATTCACAGTGATGGACAAAACAGTCTCTCCTTTTGAAAAGCCCAATGAAATGATGCCAAAATGCCACGCACTGTGACTTCATGTGGGTGGAAAAAATGTTGACAGCCGGGAAGAAAGATTAGTGATAATGTTTGCCAGTGAGAAGTCAACTACTGTATTCACAGTGCCGTCTCCTGTAGATCTCTGCATTGAAAATCTGAAGAAATGGTGGCATGATGCTCAAAGATAGGGTGCATACAGGATTTTTTTCTTCTCCTTATTTGGGTTCTCTTCTTCAAAGTCTCTTTAGAGATGCACCATCTCTAATTAATCCAAGTAAGCTGGTCCATCTGTACTTGAGAAGGAGATATTTTTTTTTTAAAAAAAAATAGATGTTCCTATATAAGAATCCAATAGCAAAACACTAAGATCTTCAAGAAATCTATTTCAAGAAGATGAGTAAGTGGGATGATAATAGGATATCATTCCTTCTCTCTCTCCTTTCCTTCCTCTTTATCTTTCTACCTTTTCCACCTTTTCCTTCCTTCCTTCCTTCTCTCCCCCCTCCCTCTCTACCCAGTTTCTTTCTTTCTTTCTTTCTTTCTTTCTTTCTTTCTTTCTTTCTTTCTTTCTTTCTTTCTTTCTTTCTTTCTTTCTTTTTCTTTCATTCATTCTTTCTTACTTTTTCTTCCCTTCCTTTCTTCCTTCTTTCCTTTCTTTCTTCCTTCTTCACTTCCATCCTTCTTTCCATCCCCCACCCTTCCCCTTCCTTCCTTCCTTCCTTCCTTCCTTCCTTCCTTCCTTCCTTCCTTCCTTCCTTCCTTCCCCCCTCCTCTCCCCTCCCTCCCCTCCCCTTTCCTTCCTTCCCTGGCTTCACATCCCGAGTCTTACTAAGAGCCTTTCTTTTAAAAAGATATTTCCCCCCAAAAGGTCACCTGTAAAAAAGCAGAGAAATCCGTCCCCCTTTGGGAAAACCATTTGGCAGAGAAAAAGTAAAAATGGCAAGTGCTGTTTAAAAGCAGCTCTAATGAACAGAAAAGAAGAGATGGCCATTTTTATCAGAGGCTTGCAGCGTCCCCTGAAAAGTCACACGTCAGCTTGGGTGCCGCTATTTCAATTTCCCCCGAAATCTTTTACCTTTAATTTGGGGGGGAAAAAAAATGCTATAATGGATCCGGTTTTGGAACAGCTCAGCAGTACAAATTCACAGGGAGCCTCTTTCAGTTCATGAAATTAATGGCATAAAGCTAACAGCTTTCTGGGAAAATAAAGCAAAGCTACGTCTGATTAAATAAGTATTTTACTATTTTATATAAATAGCACGAATTCCAGGGCAGCCTTGTAAGATCAGTGATAAGGCACATAGCACATGCCAACTTTTTCATCAGCATTTAGGGCATCGCTGGAACTTAAATTCACAAGCACCGGGGAATTTTCTTTATTTGAAAGCACTTGTTTATTTCTCTGGTCTATTTAATTCTGAGTTGGAGGCTCATCTTGGATGTGACCTGCCTGGAAGATAATTGATTCAACAGTGAAACTGCCTCTTGCTGGGCGCCCTAATAGAGATGGAAGATAAAAAAAAAAATAGTTTGGTTGAGATTTCAAGGGAAAGTTAACTAATTTTCATGTGTTTGAAACGGTATGCGCACTCTGGATTCAACCATCCTTGGAAAGTCTCGCTTTTCAACATTTTGAAATGCAGCATACTGGTCCTGCTTTTTTTCCCTTTTCCCTGAATAAAGGACAAAGTGCACAAAACTACATTAAACTGGAGAAAACAACTTGCTTAACATGTGTGTTAAGAAATGCTACACACTAAAGGCACAAAGGCACATCAGGATCTTAACGTATTTTTGTTGTGGTTGTTTTAAAATATCAAAATAAAATGGAAATGGACTAATTTGCAAACATGAGAAAATGTATCAGGGAATTGCACAGCAGGTGTCCAGATGGAGTCAGGGACCTGACACAAACTTGTAGTTTTATTTAAATAAATATATTTTACTTCTATATACATAGAAAACAAGATAGGCAAGCAAACAGGAGCATCATGAGGTAAATCATGGAGCACATGCAGCACACAGAAGAAAAAGGCGGGAAAACAAGGAAACTCCCCCTACGCCCATAGCAACCAATCACAGTGCATATTGTCTCACGCAGGAGCCAGCACTCACCAATCAACTCCCAAAGGTGCTTATTCACGTGACAACTGGACATTCTTGTTTTTTCTTTGAAGAGGTTTCTCTTCTCATCCAAGAAGTTTCTTCAGCTCTGAATGAATGGTGGTGAATGGAAGGATTTATATTCCTTGCAGACAGTTGGTCATTTGCATTCTTTTAGAGAGTTGTTGAACTTTTGGGACAATCATGACGTGGATGTTTGAGAATCTCCATAGACTTTCAACAAATCAACCACAACTGTGTGTTCTGGCTCACAGCACAACCCTACTACTAAACTTAAATATTTAAACAAACTGGGAAA
Organism: Masticophis lateralis; assembly: GCA_030761175.1. Lineage (NCBI taxonomy): Eukaryota > Metazoa > Chordata > Lepidosauria > Squamata > Colubridae > Masticophis > Masticophis lateralis. The sequence goes on from JAUDYJ010000003.1 coordinate 10,809,666, forward strand.
TCCAATTAATGGATTTTCGATGCCAAGAACTTGGGAAGATTATTTCTTAAGGAATCTCCTGCAGAACATTAGAAGTTCCCTAAAGATATCATTGAACAGACTCCAGAAGCTTTTTCCAAGATGTAAAGAAGAGGAATATATATATATATATATTTTTTGCAGGCTTTTGAGCCATTTCATGTCACTATTGAAAGATGTCGCCGAACAGAAATTTGCCAGAAACTTCTCTTCAAAATGTCACATTGAATCAATTAAAAAAAAAACCATTGGAAGATTTTTTTGGGGGTGAACGTTTGCAGTGTTTAAGTGAGAAGGCGCTGACACTCTTACCACCCTTTTCTTCAACCTGTCTCTGTGGAACTGGCTTTACAGGGCTCATTATAACCAAGACCAACTATGGAAATAGGATGGATGCTATGCCAACTTTCTTTCTTGAACAAATCTTACTCCAGATAATAATAGGATAAGCTGTCAGAGGCAGGCTTACACATCCCATTACAAAGTATAATCAGTTTGTGAAATGACAAACGGTGGGGGGGAAAGTATCAACTGGGTTGAATTCATATATTTTCTTTCTTTTTTTTTAAAAAAAGAAAAAGTTGTGGGTGCCTCATAAATATATCTACCATGGATGTTTGTGTTTATTTAATTTTATTAACTGTTATGAATTTGAGAAGACCCATATCCAGAAGGCAAAGCAATATTTTAGCTCCATCTCAGAAAAAAATGCTAAGAAGTAGTCAGATGTTTTTGATAGATCCTTTTAATAACAGAGTGCAGAGACCTCACTTACTTTGTTTATTTGATATTTATCCTGCCTTTATTATTTTATAAGTAACTCAAGGCAGAACAACACCTAATATTCCTTCCTATCCCCACAATAACAATCCTGTAAGGTGGGTTTGGCTGAGTGAGAGGGACTGACCCAAAATCACACAGCTGGCTTTCATGCCTAAAGTGGGACTCGAACTCACAGTTTCTTGGTGATTGGCCCAAAGTCACCCAACTGGTTTTCATTCCTAAACAGGATTAGAACTCACAGTCTCCTGGCTTCTATACCAGCATCTTAATCTTAATCTTAACTTTAACCAGTAACTTAACCTTATTCAGCATCTTATCTGCTTTAACCTGTAGGAAGTTACAGTACCCATCCCTCTCCTAGGAAAATGAGAAATATTGTTAGGAAGTATTAATAGAACAGAATATTTCCCCTAAAAGGGAGACAGAAACTCAGTCCCCCCCCCCCCCCCCGCCCTTGTCAATTAAGGCCTGGGCCAGTCTATGGTACATAACAAAGATCTACCTCCTTCAGGCAGAGCCATAGTAGGAATTGCCCAAAGCCGTTTCATTACATCATCACCCAGCAAGGCTCAACCAAGCCTGGAACATAGACAACCTACAAAGCTGCCCCTGCATGGCCCCGTGGAAGTCTGACAACCAATCAAAATACAAGCTCAAATTCAAAAGCCCAGAGAGGGTATAAAACTCAGGCACTCTCAGCATCTCTTCCCTTTTTTTCGCTTCACCCAAGATCTTCAAGGCATGTGATCCTGTCCACCACTAAAAACATCTTTCCAAGCAGCCACCATGTTTCCAGTGTCTTTCTTCCCACTTGGAACTGAACCCAGAAGGACATTGCTTCCAACAATCCCAATCTAAGCTGTAAGAGTTTTCATTTCTCCTGCTATATAAGGGTAACAGCATAACATCAGTGGAGTCAAGGTTACCAAGATTACCAGGTTTTTATGGACTAGTTTTTAAATTGTATAGACGTGGGGTTTTAAATTGGGAGGCCGGTTGATTTAATTTATTTTAGCTATCTTAACTTTTATACTGTATGTATTTTAAATTTTGGCTGTCCACCGCCCTGAGTCCTTCGGGAGAAGGGCGGTATACAAATTCAATCAATCAATCAATCAATCAATCAATAAATAAATAAATATTCGAAGGAAAATCTTGGTTCAGTTCCAAGCTGGGAGAAGGATGCTGGAAACAACATGGAGGCTGATTGGAAAGAAAATTTAATGATGAAGCCAAAGCACCAGGGTTTGTGGTTCTGGTGCAGCTGACCAAATGGTTGAATGAGTGGATGGATCTTTATAGGGTTCTGTGACTTTGAAGTTTGAGCTGTTCCGGAGGTGGTACAAGGAGCAGGCTTGTGTTCTGAAAGGATATTGGGCAGTTCCCTGTTGTGACTAATGGCTTTCGTCCTGTGTTGGATTTTGGGGGAAGGGGCTGCTTTCTAATCCTGCCATTCTGCCAAGGAGTTTCGAAATATCCTGTCTTGAATGGATTACCAAATCTGCATGGCTAGTCTAGTAAAAGAGAAGGACCAGGGGAGACATGATAGCAGGGTTCCAATACACGAGGGGCTGCCACAGAGAGGAAGGGATCAAGCTGTTTTCCAAAGCACCTGAAGGCCAGACAAGGAATAATGGATGGAAACTGACCAAGGAGAGATTCAACCTAGAAATGAGGAGGAACTTTCTGACAGTGAGAACAATCAACCCCTGGAACAAAAGTTGCCTTCGGAAGTTGTGGGAGCTTCATCACTTAGTGGGGGGTTGGACTAGATGACCTATAAGGACCCTTCCAACTCTGTTAATCTGTCTGTTAAGATCTGCATTTCTAAAAACTGGCCTCCTCAGTTTCTGCTTGGGGCAGTGAGACTGGGGCCAGCTTCTGCCTCTCGTAAGATTTTTTCCCATTTCTCCTTTAGGGAAAATATTCTATCCTGCCTTTTTTAATATTTCCCAAAACATTTCATTCTTCTGGATTGGGGAGGGGGGCTTCCCACACAAGTAAAAATGGATGAGTGAGAACTTGACCCTGAAGATGTAATAATCCATCTTCCCCACATACCATTATTTTTGTCCTAAGTACTTAGGAAAACTGCCAATATTTTTAAAAGTTTAGATCATCTTATGTTAATTGAACAATTAAGAAGCAAGATGTTGCTGCTCAGGATTTTACTAACTGGTGTCACCAATGCAGTGAGATGGGGAGACCCCTTTAGGGGGTCCAAGGGTAACCCTGTTGTAATGGGTATGTACAGAAAGCAAGGGATAAATTGGTCCAAGTTTTCCAATGACTATAAAAAAAAACCCTCAAAAGACAAACCACAAAAAAAGTACAATTCATAAAAATAAGGTATCCTGTAACTTCCTAAGATGAAAGCATTTATTGCAATACAATCACATATGGTTTAAAGTGCACTAAATTAGATGAGTATAGACTCATGCAATCTATGGTTCTACCAATTCAGAGGGACAGCAAGGCAGATGCTAATAGTTCAAAGCAAACATTTCCCATTGCAAATTAAGTGATTTTAAGATAAATCCTAAATATCTTAGCCAGTGGTGGGATCCTCCCAATTTAACAACCGGTTTGGTGATCGTACACTTTGCACACGCCCACACCAGACACATGCTACGTGCGTGTGCGCAATTGAACGAAAAATCACCTTCTGCGTTAGTGCTAGGGAATTAAAACAGCTGAGTCATGGCAATCCGCTCTACCATGCTAATCAGCTGCAAAGATATAGTAAGTAAAGCACAGGGGCAGGTGGGTGGACCCAGCTGATAGTTGGAGCAAACTGGTTCTCTCCCAGCTGATTGTCGGAGCTACTGGTTCTCTCCCAGCTGATCGTTGGAGCAAACGGTTCTCTCCCAGCTGATCGTCGGGGCTACCGGTTCTCTCCCAGCTGATCATCGGAGTTACCAGTTCGTCTGAACTGGTCCGAACCGGTACAATCCCATCCCTGAGCTTAACCTATAATTATTAAACTCCTTGCCTAAGGCAGGGGTTGAAAATGTAATAATGTGATTGTTTAAAATGGCTTGTTAATACAAACATACATCTCCATTTTCAGGGTTCTCACTGCAATTTTCAGACTGAATATTGTGGTCGCTTTAATTTTTTTCCCACCCTCTTTCTAGCTTTTTCACAGATGATTACAACTAAGTGGGAGTCTGCATAATAGCTCTGTGACACAAAAATGTGACTTGTCTGATGCAAATGTGGAGCCGTTTCTTATTTGGAAATATAGCAATGAGCTTTTAATAGGGTTCCAGCATGTTGTTGGTTTTGTTTTCCAAAGCCATGTTTTTAAAAACACAATCCCACAATCAAAATTGTCAACAACTATTCTGTAAAATTTTACTAAATGTCCAGAGAGATACTGAAGAATCCCAAGAAGGACACAACACAACAACAAAAAAGATGCCATGTTCTACCATGTCACAATTAGGAGAACCTAACCACACAATTTTAACTAACATCCTGAACCAATGTTTCTTGACAATTTTAAACTGGGTGGATTTCAACTCCCAGAATCCCCCAGCCAGCATGCTTGCTGGGGAATTCTGGGAGTTGTAGTCCACCCAGCTTAAAATTATCCAGGGTTGAGAAACTGTGCCAAGAAAGAAAGAAAGAACGAAAGAAAGAAAGAAAGAAAGAAAGAAAGAAAGAAAGAAAGAAAGTTCTGTGTTTGAAGAGATTATCTCTGTAGTACCTTTCTTGTTTTTGTGACCTTCTCTTTCAGGTCATCAGTAGAACTTCCATAGGCATCCTCAGCCAAGTTTTAAATTTTCCTTAAGGGTCTTCCATTTTAACTTTCCAAGAACGCTACCAAATATTTGAAACAATTGACTTCTCAATTGAAAGAATGCTCAAATGAGCCCAGTCTAGATCCTATTATTGCCACCCACTGAAGAAAAAGGAAGTTTAGTGAATCATAAGAAGTGCAAAACAGCCAATGAACCATTTTGTCTCACTGTTGTTAAGAAATGCCAGCATCCAAGTCAGAATCCAATCCTTGCGAAAGTAGGCTTTTGTCATCATCCTAAATCATACCCCCAAAGGATACAATCATTTTTCCCACTTCACAAATATCACGCCATCCCATTCCATCCCTTCTAATGCTGAAAAGTCTTTCCTAATGCCAGAAGACTCGTGACTCAACAAGGTGAATTTATTTCGCCAAGTCTTGGCATTCAAAGCCCTGAAAATCAATCAAATCAAGACAAAAGGTATCAACTGTCCTGCCAATATGTCCAGCTCCCATTAACACTGCCCGTTCATTTCTGATTTCTCTCGTTTCAGGTTGCAATTTATCTCTAAAGAAAATAAATGTAGAAGATTGGTTCCTGGATGCTGGAGGAGATTGAAAATGGTAGCTCACTTCTTTAGCTCACAGGATGGGTGTCTAACTGGATGGAAAGACAGAGGGAGAGATGGGGATGGATCAGGGGTGAAATCCAGCAGGTTCTGACACGTTCTGGAGAACCGGTAGCGGAAATTTTGCGTAGTTCAGAGAACCAGCAAATACCACCTGGCCCCAAAGTGGGGTGGGAATGGGGATTTTGCAGTATCCTTCCCCTGAAGTGGGATGGGAATGGAGATTTTGCAGTATCCTTCCCCTGCCACGCCCACCAAGCCACACCATGCCCACCAAGCCATGTCCACAGAACCAGTAGTAAAAAAATTTGAATTTCACCACTTGGATGGATGAATAGATGATGGATCGATGAAGGGATAGATGGAGGGAAGGGGATGGATTGAAGAAAAGATAAATGAATGGAAGGATGGATGGGTGAGGGATGGAGGGATAGAGTAACTGATCGACTCTGAAGAGGACATTGGTCTTGGAAGTGATGGAGAACGCACTGAGGTTGATTCCACCAGTAGAAAGGAAGCAGCCACAAGGAAGGTAGGAGGTAGCTTATCTTATATTTTTATTGTATATGACCTCACTTTATAATTATGCAAACCACCTTGAGGTCTGCAAAGTTGAAGCAGTATAGAAATGCCATCGTGAATAAATAAAGCAATGAAGTTTCTTCTGCTACTATTGGAGATGATTGGAGTATTGTCCCTTGTCCAAACTTTCTGGAATCAAATCAAGACATTCTCATAAACACATTCCTGCACCCAGGAATATGAACTTATCTTTCCAAGTTTAAGTTACAACTGCAGCCCTTTTGTTGCTCGTGTTGTCTTCATCCCTACAATAGATTTATTCTGAAAAGACATGCAACCCCAAAATGAATTCTGCATGGATATTTTAGCATAGAACAATAATACTAATAAAGGAGAATATTTGAAAATTCAGCTGAAATATGGCATCCTTGGTGCTCTCTGAGCCTCGTTGTTTTCTTGTAGATGTTTCGTGAGCTAAATTGGGTAGCATCATCAGTGCCTCTCAATAATAATAGTGGCATACAAAGGGAAATCTATTGGAATGGATTTGGATGGGATGGGATGGGATGGGATGGGATGGGATGGGATGGGATGGGATGGGATAGAATAGAATAGAATAGAATAGAATAGAATAGAATAGAATAGAATAGAATAGAATAGAATAGAATAGAATAGAATAGAATAACAGAGTTGGAAGGGACCTTGGAGGTCTTCTAGTCCAACCCCCTGCTTAGGCAGGAAACCCTACACCACTTCAGACAAATGGTTATCCAATCTTTTTTTAAAAGCACTCCAGTTTGGAGCATTTATAACTTCTAGAGGCAAGTTGTTCCACTGATTAATTATTGTAACTGTCAGTAAATTTCTCCTTAATTCTAGGTTGTTTCTCTCCTTGATTAGTTTCTACCCATTGCTTCTTGTCCTGCCCTCAGGTGCTTTGGAGATTAGCTTGACTTCTTTGTGACAGCCCTTGAGATATTGGAACACTGTTATCATGTCACCCCTAGTCTTTTTTTTTCATCAAACTAGACATACCCAATTCCAGCAATCATTCTTTATATGTTTTAGTCTCCAATCCTAGAATAGAATAGAATAGAATAGAGTAGAGTAGAGTAGAGTAGAGTAGAGTAGAGTAGAGTAGAGTAGAGTAGAGTAGAGTAGAGTAGAGAATGGAGTGGAGTGGAGTGGAGTGGAGTGGAGTGGAGTGGAGTGGAGTGGAGTGGAGTGGAGTAGAGTAGAGTAGAGTAGAATAGAGTAGAATAGAGTAGAGTAGAGTAGGGAATGGAATGGAATGGAATGGAATGGAATGGAATAGAATAGAATAGAATAGAATAGAATAGAATAGAATAGAATAGAATAGAATAGAATAGAATAGAATAGAATTCTTTATTGGCCAAGTGTGATTGGACATACAAGGAATTTGTTTTTGGTGCATATGCTCTCAGTGTACATAAAAGAAACAAAATAAATGCATCAAGAATCATCATCTTTGTTGCTCTTCTCTACACTTTTTCTAGAGTCTCCACATCTTTTTTTTTTTTACATCATGGTGACCAAAACTGAATGCAGGATTCCAAGTGTGGCCTTACCAAGCATTATAAAGTGGCATTAACACTTCACGTGATCTTGATTCTATCCCTCTCTACATGTTTATTGGAGATAGAGCAAGAGATGGATACATTCTTTGCACCATGCCAAAAGAGCCCTTTGCTTCTGGAAACAGGATAACCCTGAAAACCTTATTGATTTTACCCTTCCCCATATATAAAGATCTAAGCTTCCCTCCGATCTTGGCAAGCAGAGGAAAGACTGACTGAAGAAATGCAAAGAAGGAAAGTATTTGCAAATCAGCTGAGCTGCAGTAGAATCTCAATGAACCCAGTCCGGTTATCCAACACCCCTGCGGCAGGAAGCTTCTGGTGCAACCTAAGCACACATCCCTGGAATGTTATGACATGGATCCACATGATGCTGAAAAGGGAGCAATTGCAGGAGCTGCGGAGGCCTGACCTTCAGCATGAAGGAAAGCATGGGAGAAGTCTAATTGCAAGCATTGGTTTGATCAAGCAGCTAGGTAGTGCAGCTAGCACAAATACTGTTTCCCCAGAACCACTAATTGTGGTTCTTGTTATGTTTGCCTCCCTCCCTTTTTCCTTCCTTCCTTCCTTCCTTCCTTCCTTCCTTCCTTCCTTCCTTCCTTCCTTCCTTCCTTCCTTCCTTCTTTCCTTCCTTTAACAGCTCAGAGCATAGCACCTCATGCAAACAGTTGATCTTCTGGTCTAAAACCTTCAGCTCTCCAATTAGATGGCCCAAAAATATAGCTGTGGCTACAATTCACTGCCTCTAGCTTTGCAATGCTTTTCTTTTCCTAAATCAATATAATAAATCCATATGCACTTTTTTTTTGGCCTTCCAGTTGAATCGGACACGATTGAACAGACGGAGGGGAAAAAGCACCAATGGATTTATTCTAAAGCTGAGCAGAGTCTCTCGAAATCACTGCGAGCTACTTCAGCTCTTAAACTGAGTTTGATCATAAAAGTAAAGATCCTCTCCAACCTACTAGGATTTTTGTTTGACGGTCCAGCCTAGCCTATAGCACTGTCATTTCTTGACAATTTCCTATCCAGGTAAACAGTTAGATACAGCTGTGCTTAGCTTTCTTTTAGGGTGTCACCCAGGGGTGAAATCCAGCAGGTTCTGGAAAACCGGTAGTGGAAATTTTGAGCAGTTTGGAGAACCAGCAAATACCACCTCTGGCTGGCCCCAGAGTGGGGAGGGAATGGAGATTTTGCAGTATCCTTCCCCTGCCACGCCCACCAAGCCATGCCCACAAAGACACACCACGTCCACCAAGCCATGCCTACAGAACCAGTAGTACAAAAATTTGGATTTCACCACTGGTGTCACCCAAGGTCAGTGATGGCTAACCTTTTTGCTGTTGAGTGCCAAAAGTGAGGGGAGCGCGGGGGGTCACGCATGCACTTGCCCACAACTATAATTCAATGCGCCCTGCCCCCCACGTGTGACCTCCCCACGCTCTGACGCTTTTGGCACACAATGGCACAGTGGGCCCGGTAGGCCCGTTTTTCGCCCTCCCCAGGCACCAGAGGCTTTTTTGGAGCCTGGGGAGGCTGAAAAATGGCCCTCTCCTCTCCCTCCCCCCCCCCGAGGCCCTCTAGAGGCCAGAAACAGCCTGTTTCCCGACTTCCGGTGGGCCCAGAAGACCCAAAAATCAGGTGGCAGGCATGCACATGCGCACTGGAGCTGAGCTAGGGCAACACTTGCATACAGATATGGCTCCGTGTGTCACCTGTGGCACGTATGCCATAGGTTCACCATCACGGCCCTAGGTAAGATTACCAGTGTGCCACCACACACTGTGATTAGGCTGGTGAACTTTGCACACATAGTTAGCAAGGCTATGAAGCCTATGGGAATTTCATAGAAGAACCTCCATCCAGAAGTTCTCCTATTGACTTCCCATTGGGGTTTGGGACGTACAAATATCTTTGCACTGATTCCAAAATTGGTTGAGCTCTCTGGACACACTCCAAGAGAGCATCCATGGCACATATATAGGTGGTACCTGGCTCAATAGGTGGGACAAGAAACAATGGATGGAAACTAATCAAGGAGAGAAGCAGCCTAGAACTAAGGAGAAATTTCCTGACATAACAATCTAGGGAACAACTTGCCTCCAGAAATTGCGAATGCAGAATTGCAGAATTTAAAATCCAGAATTGTTTCTGAAGAAGGACAATTGGCTTGGCAATCCACTATTCCAAAAGAAGAATGGTTGTACTTTTTTTTTCGAAATAATGCCCTCATTGATAAACTCATGATTCTCAGTCTCCCTTTAATATAAAATCACAGCAGTTCTTGATCATAAGAGAACAAATCACAGTCAAGTATATCCTGTTAGATTCTGGGGAATGATTCAGAATTTATCGGAGAACAAAATGAGCTTGAAGTGATTTTTCTCAGCTGAACTCTGGAAGCAAGCCACAAACTCTTTGTATATTATGAAAGAAATTCTTGGAATTTGGCAATTATTGGCCTGTGCCCAAAATTAAAAGGAAACTAATTTGGGGAATAAAGCATCAATGTGTGTTTTTAGGAGTATATTTAAATATAAATCTGGCCCTGTTCATCAATTTTTTATTTTCATTTTGAAAATGCCCAAGTCCTTGATGACGGAATAAGTAATCAGTGCAACAACTTGCCTCTAGAAGTTGTAAATGCTCCAACACTGAAAGTGTTTAAGAAGAGATTGGACAACCATTTTTCTGAAATAGTATAGGGCTTTCTGGCTGAGCAGAGGTTGAAGAAGATCTCCAAGGCAGGGATGAAATTTATCAGGTTCTGACAGGTTCTGGAGAACCAGTAGTGGAAATTTTGAGTAGTTCGGAGAACCGGCAAATATCACCTCTGGCTGGCTCCAGACTGGGGTGAGAATGGAGATTTTGCAATATCCTTCCCCCTGGAATGGGGAGGGAATGGGGATTTTGCAGTCTCCTTCCCCTGGAGTGGGGAGGGAATGGAGATTTTGCAGTATCCTTCCCCTGCCATGCGCACCAAGCCACCCCCACCAAGCCACACCATGCCCACCAAGCCACGTCCACAGAACTGGTAGTAAAATATTTGATTTTTTTCAAATTCCACCATTGTCCCTTCCAACTCTACATGGTGCTCCCCTTGAGGAGCACTCGGAGGCTCCAACTGGCGCAGAGTGCAGCCGCTCGGGTGGTTATGGGAGCGATGTGGCGCTCCCATGTAACACCTCTCCTGCGTGAGCTGCAATGGTTCCCGGTGGTCTTCCGAGTGCGCTTCAAGGTTCTGGTTATCACCTTTAAAGTGCTCCATGGCTTAGGACCTGGTTATTTATGGGACCGCCTACTACCACCAATAGCCTCCCACCGGCCGGTACGCTCTCATAGAGAGGGGCTCCTCCGGGTGCCGTCGGCCAAACAATGTCGACTGGCGGCCCCCAGGGGGAGAGCTTTCTCTGTGGGAGCACCTACCATTTGGAACGAGCTCCCCCCGGAGATACGGAGGATCCCGGACCTGCGCACTTCCGTCACGCGCTCAAGACTTACTTATTCCAACAAGCCGGCCTGACCTTAGTTCCTTTCCCCCTTTTAATTGCAAATTTTAATTTGTTTTCAATTATTGGGGTTTTTAAATTGTCAGCCAAATTATTTAATTCGTTTTATTCTATTTTAAATTTTTGTATTTATATGTTTTATTTATGGCTATACACCGCCCTGAGTCCCTCGGGAGTAGAGCGGTTTATAAATCCAATAAAATAAAATAAAATAAAATAAAATAATAAAATAAAATAATAAAATAAAATAAAATAAAATAAAATAAAATAAAATAAAATAAAATAAAATAAAATAAAATAAAATAAAATAAAATAAAATAAAATAATAAAATAAAATAAAATAAAATAAAATAAAATAAAATAAAATAAAATAAAATAAAATAATAAAATAAATAAACTCTGTCATTCAGTTATTCTGTTAAGACATTCCAGACAACTTAGTCCGGATCCCCCCTGCCCTTTCTCACTATGCCCAGGAACGCCAAAGCTTTCCTAAGGCAGCATACAAGTAAAGACCAATCAAATTCCTCCTTTACCTACAGGAAGGTGATGTAAAAGCAAAATAAAGGCACCTAAATTTGTTGAGCATGCCTTCTAAGTTATGACACCTGCTCTCTGGGACAGCATCTGCCCCACCCCAAGATCTGAATGTCTTCCATTCTGATGATCTTAAGAAAGTTATTAAAAACCTTGCCTGTCTTTTGCTAGCTTAACCAAGGTAAAGGTAAAGGTTCTCCTCGCACATATGTGCTAGTCGTTCCCGACTCTAGGGGGCAATGCTTATCTCCGTTTCAAAGCCGAAGAGTCAGCCCTGTCCAAAGATGTCTCTGTGGTCATGTGGGCGGCATGACTCAACACCAAAGGTGCACGGAACGCTGTTACCTTCCCACCAAAGGTGGTCCCTATTTTTCTACTTGCATTTTTTACGTGCTTTCGAGCTGCTAGGTTGGCAGAAGCTGAGACAAGTAACGGGAGCTCACCCCGTCACGCGGCACTAGGGATTCGAACCGCTGAACTGCCGACCTTTTGATCAACAAGCTCAGCATCTTTGCCGTTGAGCCACCGCATCCCTATAGCTTAACTACGATGAGCTTTATTCCTGCCTGTCCAGAAGCCATCAAGAAATCTTTCTGTGTGTTTTCCTTCATAGCACCAGACCCACAGCTATGGCGGCGTCCCGCCTCAGCTTGGCCAAATGGCCCTAAATCAAATCGCTTGCCACCCACTGACATTCACAACAAAACAGCCTCAGTAATTAACTAAAATTTCGCCTCCCTTCTGACAAGGATGAAGGTGGGCCGCCCAATGAACAATAAGGGTTATTTCCCTCCCCTGATTTTGAATTGAAATGTCAGTTTGATTTGGGGTCACGTCCTGGTGATGCCCTGGACTTTTAATTAAACCCTTTTATTGAATGTCTAGCAGAACTGAGTGAAATAATGAAGGGAATGTACCCTCTGATTGCCAGGAGCCTTGTCACATTCCAAGTCAATAGTTAGGTCTGAAGAGTTGGGAGAGAGTATTTTTGAGTTCAAAAGGACAAGCTGTCCTCCCTTAGTCACATACACATCCCTCCATAATTATACATAATGGCTCAGGTTTTTTTTTTAAAAAAACCTGCAGAAACAAAACATAATTATAGCACTTAGATATAATGGGTGCAGCCACTTAACTTACCAGTAGATAGTATTTATCAAGTATGTATGATAGAAATGGAACGTTCTTTTAAAAAAGGATTGTCGGTGGTAAGAAAGTCAGATATAGAAGAATATTTATAGCTCAGGGTTGAAAGGAGGGGTCCTTGGTGCTCTCTGAGCTTGTTGTGTTGGAAGAAATGTCCATCTGGGTTCAGTTCCAAGTGGGAAGGAAGACACTGGAAACATGGAGACTGCTTGGAACGATGGTTTTAATGGTGGACAAGGATCACATGCCTTGACGATCTTGGGTGAAGGAAACTGAAGTCAAGAAGTCATCTGACGAGAATGATAGGAGTGGCGCAGTGGCCTAGAGGTGCAGTTTTTTCCTCACAATAAGGAGGCTTTGAGTTCGATCGTAGGTAGAGGCAGATATTTCTCTCTCTGGCCGCAGTGAGAATATATCTCCTGAACAAAACTCCGCATTGGTGACAGGAAGGGCATCTGGCCAGTAAACACTCTGCTAGCTCCATTCAGTTGCCCAAACTCCACCTGGCAAGGGATTATGGGATCATTAAAAGAAGATGATGATCTGACGAGAATGATGCAAATGATTAAAATGCACATCAAGAAAAGAGTTCAGGAACCAACTCAGCTCTCTAGCCCAGAAAAAGTGGGGATAAGGTAAAGGTAAAAGTTCCCCCACACATGCATTGTAGCCATTTCTGGCTCTAGGGGGCGGTGCTCATCTTTGTTCCAAAGTTGAAGAGCCAGCACTGTCCGAAGACGTCTCCATGGTCATGTGGCTGGCATGACTAAATGCCAAAGGCACACAGAACGCTGTTACCTTCCCACCAAAGTGGTCCCCATTTTTCTACTTGCATTTTGACATGCTTTCGAACTGCTAGGTTGGCAGAAGCTTGGACAAGTCACAGGAGCTCACTCCATTACACAGCGCAAGGGATTCGAACCACTGAATTGCCGACCTTTCTAATAGGCAAACTCGGTGTCTTAGCCACTGAGCCACCGTGTCCCCTTAGGAAAACAATTGCTTGCTGTGGAATTCTGGGAGTTGAAGTCCACCTATCTTAAAACTGTTGAGGTTGAAAAAGGAACCTGGATAGCTCAGCAGACTAAAAGCATTGTGATTAACACCAGCTGTCTGCAATTACTGTAAGTTCGAATCTCACCAGGCTCAACGTTGACTCAGCCTTCCATCCTTTCTAAAGTAGGTAAATTGAGGACCTGGTTTATGGGGGCAATAAGCTGACTTTGTATATATATATATACAAAAGTATGAAGGCTATTGCTTAACGCATTGTAAGCTGCCCTGAGTCTCCGGAGAAGGGCGGCATATAAATCAAATTTAAAAAAAATACTGCTGTAGATCATGGCAGGAAATAGATTATATTGAGGCTAGTTGGTGTACCAGAAAATCTAATTAGTCTCTTTAGGAATAATTGATGTGATGCTATTTCAGTAAGAATGGAATTTGGAGGAACAGAACAGAAAGAATGGGATAAAGATGTAGATAAAGATTGCCCCCATAAGTGTTTAACCCACATAATAGAAAGAATGGCATAATTAAAAAAAGGGAAATAGCAATCAAAGTTTAACATAAAAGACTGTTTGAGATGTGCAAATATCAACACCTTGTTAGCTAAAATTAAAGAAAACTGGGGGTCCTTGGTGCTCTCTAAGCTTGGTTGTTTTCTTACAGACATTTCAATACCAAGCTGGGTAACAACATCAGTCTGGTAATGTTATATAGTTTGAACTCCACAGTTCAAACCTAAGCTGCAAATATTCTCTTCTAATAGGGTGGAAAAAGACTTCATAAAGAAAATAAAACATAAAGGAAATTTTAAAAAATGGGGATGTAATGCCATTGATATTTTCTTTTGTAAGCCATCATGAGGCAGAATGGAGTAGGTGATTTAATGCATAAATATTAACTACATTCTGCAATATGGTTGTATATTGACTTTCGGGGTCTGTTCATCTATTTCCCATTGTTTTATTTCATCCAATTGATTGTGCTGTTCAGCTTTCAGGTTAATTTTTTGTCTGGCAAATGCTGGCCAACGTTATTCAAATGAGAAAGACTTAAAAACGGGTTTGGAAATAGGACTCGCTTTCTACCAGTCCAACTAGGCATACCTTGGTACTCCAAGAGAAATGCTTTTAGAGTCGTAATGTCATTATTTATGGCCCATTAACCTTTACAAGCAGAAGTAAAATCCAATACGTCAATAAAATATAAATAAGAGACAGAAAGAAATCAATAATAATATAGACTTAGAAAGACAAAGAATGAGTGAGTAGTCAAAAGCATAAGGCATTTGGAAGAAAGACATGGCTTTTCAGCTTTTGAGGTAAGCTTTATGTCTCCCATTGCCTTCATCTAAAATGACAAAAGGTAATCTTGACCAGCCAGTTAAACTCAATAAATTGATAAAATATAAATAGCAACAGCAATAGCAGTTAGATTTATATACCGTCCATTACCGCACTCTCTGGGTGCTTTATAATGTCAGCATATTGCCCCCAACAATCTGGGTCCTCATATAACTGATCTCAGAAGAGTGGAAAGCTGAGTCAACCTTGAGACCTATCAGGATTGAACTCCAGGCTGTGGGCAGAATTAGCCTACATTCTGCTGTGGTTCTTTCAAACAAGCTCCCTCTTTTTAAAGCTTTCCTCAGATAAAATTGGTCTCTTTTTTCCCATTTTGCACACACAATGATCAAAATCCTGCAGTTCTCTGGCGCCTCAGAAATTTTTTTTCTTCTCACTTTTGCTTAGTGTTTCTCAACCTCAGCAATTCTAAGCTGTGTGGACTCCGACTTCCAGAATTACCCAGCCAGCAATGCTGGAATTCTGGGAGTTGACGTCCACACAACTTAAAGTTACTAAGATGGAGAAACAATGCTGTAGACAGCTAACCCACCCACCCCCCACATTTTTATTTTCTACGACAATCTGCAGGGAGCCGGCAGGAGGGCTGGATGAAGGCCAACAGGCTGCCTGAGTTCATCCTGACTATAATGCTTCTTGATGGAAGCCAAACTCTCAAGCCACAAGATGAAAACAAACATGATATCTAATGACACCTCCAAACCAAACTTTTAAACTTTACCCACTGCCAAAGAAAACTTTTTTTAGCAATGAAGATTCAAGTCGCTTTAACAGTGAGATGGAAGAGAGGGAGGGAGGGAGGGAGGGAGGGAGGGAGGGAGGGAGGGAGGGAGGAAGGAAGGAAGGAAGGAAGGAAGGAAGGAAGGAACCATCTGGTTCAGTTCCAAGGTGGGAGAAAGACACCGGAAACATGGAGGCTGATTGGAAAGATGGTTTAATGATGAAGCAGAACCATGAAGCACATGGTTCTCTGATGCAGCTGACCACATGGAGTTGAGACGGGGGTTTATTCTTTTGCTTGGGCTTTGCACTTGAACTTCCTGTTCCTGTGCAAGAACATGTATTCTATTGGCTATTGTAGGGTTCATGGCTGGCTCTGTAGGTAGCTCCCAGGTTTGGTTGAAGTTTGGAGGGTGTGGTGCAACTGAAATGATGCAATGGAGCTTTTGCTGTGTAAGGGTGTTGGGCAATTCCTGTTGTGCCTTAATGGCTTTGTCCTGATTTATCTTGAGTGAGGGCTAATCCCATCACCCTGGAGCTGAAGGTCTTTTGTCTTGTAGATAGGATGTCCCAGTCTTTCTTAAATGGGCACCAAATATCTGTCGGGGGCAGGGAGCTGCTTTCTGTCTTTAAAACATGTTTCTCCTTTAGGTAAATACAATATTCTGCCTTTTTAAAAATATTTCTCAAAATAGTTCATTCTTCTAGGAGAGGGGGTCTTCCCTCGGAAGGAAGGAAGGAAGGAAGGAAGGAAGGAAGGAAGGAAGGAAGGAAGGAAGGAAGGAAGGAAGGAAGGAAGGAAGATGAATATGGCAGATAAAGGCAACTACAGAAAAACTGACCAAAGTTGAGTCTTTAAAACATGTTTCTCCATGGGCTGAGTTCCCGGAGTGGCACCGACAGTTGACCTGGCTGATCTGCAAAGAGAACAGGCAGGTGGCTGGGTGGGAAGCCAGTGGACTGCTTCGGAGCCCCAAGCCCCGCGGAGCCAGCATGGGAGGCACACGGGCCCAGGTGGAAGGCGGCCTTTTCTGCAGCATCCCCCTCCTTTTTTTGGTTTGCCCTGCAAGGGGGGGGGGCTCTGCCTTTGCAGAAACGGGGAGGATTGGCGGGGGGGGGATGCGCGGCCCTCTGGGATGGAGAGTGAGTAAGAGAAGACTACAAGGGTTGCTTGGGCAGTCAAGCCAGATGGCGGAGGGAAACTCAAAGCATTGGGGTCTTCAGAAGGGCAGGATGGGCTTGAGAATGTGCAGCTCCTGGCTCTAACAGTGAGTGACATGAGCAACGTCAAGTTGGCCATGCCCACACGGTCACATGACCACCAAGCCACGCCAACCAAGCCACGCTCACAGAACCAGTAGAGAAAATTTTTGGATTTCACCACTGAAGGAGGGTGAACATGGCAGATAAAGGAAACTACAGAAAAACTGACCAAAGTTGAGTTTGGCAATGAAAGAGTTCAGGGCATGAAAGCTAGGGGGTGGTGCTCCCCTTCCTTGGTGCCATAAACACATGCTTATTTTGCGTAATGGTTAATCCAGAGCTGACTAGCAGCATTCTTTTAAAGATGGATAATGAGAGAAAGGAGTTCTTCGCGGTAAAACAGGGGACGTTCCCCTTTTAAACTCGCCACCTATTTTTTGAGCAGAGATGAAAGGTTTCGCCAAACGTCTCCAGAATGAGGAGAAAAAGAAATTACCTCACAATTTCTCTGGATTAAAATTCCTTTGTGTAATCCCTTTCCTGCAGGGGAGAAAAAGCACAGAACATGCACGCGGATGTGTGAACATACATACACACACACACAAACATACATGCAAAAAAGATCCTTGGCTACCTCCTACCAAGGAATGTAAACATACCTACAGTCTTTTCCTTTCGCATCAAATAAAAGCTGGTTTCATGTCATCTGAGCCTGGATAGCGCAGCAGACTAAAGCCTGTTATTAACATCCAGCTGTCTGCAATTACTGTAAGTTCGAATCTCACCAGGCTCAAGGATGACTCAGCCTTCCATCCTTTCTAAGGTAGGTAAATTGAGGACCCAGTTTGTGGGGGCAATAAACTGACTTTGTATAAAATATATAAAAGTATGATGGCTATTGCTTAACGCATTGTAAGCTGCCCTGAATCTCCGGAGAAGGGCGGCATATAAATCAAATTTTAAAAAATAAAATAAAAAATAAATCAATCTGAAGAACAGGTAGATATATAATGCAGGTGACTTGCTCTCTTCAGTTCTATTGTGCAAGACACCAGCAATTCCCCCTTTTGTCTTTAAGAAACAAAATTTAAAGAATTGGAAAGAAAGATGGATGGGACAGATTGCTGACAGCTGCCCAACCAAGTCTGCATGAATGAATATAGACACAAAATCACAAGGTTGGAAGGGATTTTAGAGGTCTTCTACTTCAACCCCTTGCCCGAAGCAGCAGGCCTTATACAACCCTAGACCAGGGATGGGCAGGAAAAACAATGGCTACCAACCTGCCTTCCATGGAGGACCTGTATACTGCATGAGTTAAAAAGAGGGCTGTGAAAATATTTACAGACCCCTCACATCCTGGACATAAACTGTTTCAACTCCTACCCTCAAAACGACGCTATAGAGCACTGCACACCAGAACAACTAGACACAAGAACAGTTTTTTCCCGAACGCCATCACTCGGCTAAACAAATAATTCCCTCCACACTGTCAAACTATTTACTAAGTCTGCACTACTATTAATCTTCTCATCGTTCCCATCACCCATCTCCTTCCACTTATGACTGTATGACTGTAACTTTGTTGCTTGTATCCTTACGATTGATATTGATATTGATCGTTTCCTGATTGCTTATTTGTACCCTGTGGCTGTCATTAAGTGTTGTACCTTATGATTTTTGATGAATGTATCTTTTATGTACACTGAGAGCATATGTACCAAGACAAATTCTTTGTGTGTCCCATCACACTTGACCAATACAAATTCTATTCTACTCTACTCTACTCTACTCTACTCTACTCTACTCTACTCTACTCTACTCTACTCTACTCTACTCTACTCTACTCTACTCTACTCTACTCTACTCCATTCCATTCCATTCCATTCCATTCCATTCCATTCCATTCCATTCCATTCCATTCCATTCATTAAGCTAGGCATATCTAGTTCCCTTAACCATTCATCATACGACTTAGCCTCCAGACCTCTTATTATCTTTGGCATCCATGAAGACTGTGATACTTATTCCTTCATGGATTTAAAGATTGTATGATCTGTGCCTTGCTAGAAGAGCAGCTGAAATAACAGATTTTCCTTTCCCTTGCCTCTTTCCCTGTTATTTTGCTTCAATAATGGAATATGAAACAGTTCTTTCAGATATTGTAAGAGAGAGGTATATTAGCCTACAGCAGCCAAAAATCAGGAGGTGTCTGGTAATAACCTTTTCAGACTAACATATGCTTTTGTAAACAAGTGTTCCAAACTTGGCAACTTTAAGATGTAGACCCAAAGGTGTTTTTTTCAGGAGGCAACTGGACTTTCTTGTTGTTGTTTTTTCTTTGAAGACCTTTGAAACGTCTTCAAAGAAAAAATACAAGAAAGTCCAGTTGCCTCCTGAAAAAGCACCCTTGGGACAACCATGACCTGGGATGACTGAGAATCTCTATAGACTTTTAAGAAGTAGAGTTCCCCAGTTAGCATAAGCACTGCTGAGAATTCTGGGAGTTGGAGTTCACAAGAATTGCTTGCCTTCAGAAGGTATTCACTGGAAGCTTTCAAGAAAAGACTGGATGTTCTGACCTAGGCTCCCTTAAAAAGCAGGAAGCAGAATCTGGGTCCCGGAAAAACCTCTTTTATTTACATTATTGTGAATTCCTTTCATTCAGACTCAGGAAGGCCTGTCCAAGCAGTTTTTCAAAGGAATGTTTATCAACACAGACCTTATCTCGTTTGGAAGGCTGCTAGGTAACTAATTTCCAAACGCAGTACAAGGCAAAACTTGTCACAGAGTCTCTCAGAGTCATGGAACAAATGAATTGTTTCCTGCAAAAGCCCACTCCCCATTTGCTCCTCTTTTGTTTCCTATGGGAGGGGCCAATTACCTCCAAGGTGTAGCTTTACTCCCAAGTCGAACTTTACTCCCAAGTTGAGTTGTTCTTGTGCTCTGGCAGCTCTGCGCATGCACACACTGGGAACAGGCTCCAGCTGTTCCTCTACCACACTACTGTCTAGCTCCCTCTCTGCCTCCAATGCAGAGCCCTTGTCTGAACTTTCTCCAGCCTCCAGGACTGGCCCATATTCCTCCCCGACCCCCTCACTGTCTGACTCTGCTCTCAGCTCTGCTGGCTGTCGGCGGGCCACAACACCGGACAGCCATCTGTCAAATGGTGTAGGATCTCCTGCTTGGGTGAAGGAGCCTGGACAGCTCAGCAGACTAATGCATTGTAATTTAACTCCAGCTGTCTGCAATTAGTAGGTTCGAATCTCACCAGGCTCAAGGTTGACTCAGCCTTCCATCCTTTCTAAGGTAGGTAAATTGAGGACCCAGTTTGTGGGGGCAATAAGCTGACTTTGTAAATATA